>CM040915.1:32423240-32920740 GCA_023029165.1 Gobiocypris rarus | reverse complement strand
TGCGTATGATCACTTCTGACTGTCATATCAGTGTGCTTAATGGGTTAACATTTCATAATCACATCAAAAACTGGAAATACAAATCAAACTGCAGGATATTAGGATGCTCTCTTGATTATTTTTGACAGGTCCTTTTGACTAAGGGTGGCTTTGTCTGTTTTAAAATATAATATTTGTATGAATATTTAACTTAAATTGAAAATGGTGTTTAGGTTTGTAGCATTAGGTCATTTTGCATGTACACTGTAAAAATGTCAACCTATTTCAACTTAAAAACGTAAGTTCAGCTGCTTCCTTAAAGCAACTTTAAAGTATAAGTCATTTCAACTCACTATATCACAATTTACATTAAACTTACTTATTTTGAGTTGAATGTTGTATAACTTAATCAAAAAGTTAAATTAACTTAAACACATATGTTGTCTTAACTTGATCCGATCATGTTTTACAGTGAATCTCATATGCACTTTAGGCGGGCAGAACCTCCTAAATACACCCTTTATGAACAATCACGTAAAATATATAGAGCACCGTTCTGGCCTTGCAGTTTATTCCGCTGGTCCGCTTCAGACACTCATTAGAGTATTAGAGTTAGCATGTCTTATGTCAGATATCAATCAGACTACTAATGCTCTAATGACTGCGGGCTAACCTGCAGTTACCGATGCTGTAGTTAGCAGAAGGACTCATAACTGCGTATGTTTTGGCTATGACAGGTTTCAGGATCAGACTCATTTTAATGTTTGCATGTCAAATCATGTGAGCTTTGTGACTTATACGTAGCTGGAGTAGTGTTAACATTTACACACACTGTACTGTATATGCTATGCAAAAGCACAATATATAATGGTTGATGCCTTTAAAAAATATAAAGTGTCGATGCATTTCAAAAATATGGGTTGTACTAAAAAACCACAACAAGAAATGCAACTCAGCATGTGTGTTAAACACGTTTTAAAAAGCAACATCTGTAATAACGGGCAGAAGAAGAACACGCCCAAATGTCTAAACTTGTCCACATCATCCGGGAAGTGTGTGTTGTGTTTCCATGGGTTAAACCAGAGTGTGTGTGAAGCGGAAACCTCCGGAGATAGACCAGCTGTCAGATCGGTGTGTGTACAGCCCACATCCACAACACCTGTTTTCCACGCAAACAAAATCACACACACTTCCTGTTGATGTTTTTCTGTGTCATCTTCATTACAGGATTGCAAAAATAAATATTACATTTCAAACATAAGCATATAATCATCTCGCAGGCAAGCTATGGGCGTTTCTGTTTGTGTAATCTCATATTTGTGTAATCATATATTTGTCAGCATTCTAAAAGAAGCTCCGGCTTTTTCAAATGAGTTTATGACAAAAACATTTTATTAATGTAGCATTTTCAGTGATCCTTCAATCTGAAGCACCTTTAGTGCAACGGACAGAGACTCAGAGGTTAACGTTTCTTCCTGGGACTGTCAACACCAATACACAACCTTTATTTCATAAGAGTGTGTGTGTGTGTGTGTGTGTGTGTGTGTGTGTGTGTGTGTGTGTGTGTGTGTGTGTGTGTGTGTGTGTGTGTGTGTGTGTGTCTGTCTGTTGTTATGAAGGTTTGTGTGTGTGTGTGTGTGTGTGTCTGTTGTCATGAAGGTGTGTGTGTGTCTGTTGTTATGAAGGTGTGTGTGTGTGCGTGTGTGTGTGGTGTCATGAAGGTGTTTGTGTGTCTGTTGTTATGAAGGTGTGTGTGTGTCTTTTGTCATGAAGGTGTGTGTGTGTGTGTGTCTGTTGTCATGAAGGTGTGTGTGTGTGTCTGTTGTTATGAAGGTGTGTGTGTGTCTTTTGTCATGAAGGTGTGTGTATCTGTTGTCATGAAGGTGTGTGTGTGTGCGTGTGTGTGTGTGGTGTCATGAAGGTGTTTGTGTGTGTGTGTGTGTGTGTGTGTGTGTGTGTGTATATGTTGTCATGAAAGTGTGTGCGTCTGTTGTAATGAAGGTGTGTGTGTGTCTTTTGTCATGAAGGTGTGTGTGTGGTCATGAAGGTGTGTGTGTGGTCATGAAGGTGTGTGTTTGTGTGTTGTCATGAAGGTATGTGTGTTGTCATGAAGGTGTGTGTGTGTGTGTGTGTGTGTGTGTGTGTGTGTTGTCATGAAGGTGTGTGTGTGTGTGTGTGTGTGTGTGTGTGTGTGTGTGTGTGTGTGTTTGTGTGTTGTCATGAAGGTGTGTGTGTGTGTGTGTGTGTGTGTGTGTGTGTGTGTGTGTGTGTGTGTGTGTGTGTGTGTGTGTGTGTGTGTGTGTGTGTGTGTGTGTGGTCATCTCATACACGAGCACACAGAGGTGAGCACTGCTCATGATGACCTCATTACAGCTTCTGTAAGAATAAAGCTCATTGATTGGGATTGGGATATCAGGAGCAGAAGGATGAAGCATGTCTGATCAATAACAACACGGTCATAATGTTCTCTCCTGTAATTCAGCTCTAGAGCAGAGCGACCTCTTTAAACGCATCGATGGCCGTATCTGATGAATACACTGCTCAGATCTGGAGGAGAACGGTGAGAAACTGAGTGAGGATCAAAGTAATCGCAAGTAAATATTCATATTAAGAAGAAATCATTGTGACAAGTTCAGCCGTGTGTGTGTGTGTGTGTGTGTGTGTGTGTGTGTGTGTGTGTGTGTGTGTGTGTGTGTGTGTGTGTGTGTGTGTGTGTGTGTGTGTGTGTGTGTGTGTTTGTGTGTGTGTGTGTAATAAATGTTAGCAGTGCTCAGGAATTGATCACTAAATGCTTAAATGTGTTTGTTAAACAACAGTGACAGAACTAACCTGACTAACATGGTCATACATACAGTAATAATGTATTTAATATAATATATAATATGTATTCACTTTTGTGCAGATATAATATCAGAATATGTGTATATAATGACACAGAACATGAACTATGGGTTATTCTTTTAGTAAAGCTATTTTCAGTCCATCTGTTAGACGGGTTTGAACTGAAACTTTCATTTTGTAGCATAATCTTCAATCTGAATGTATTACTGTATGTGTGTAAAGTCCTTTTGATGATGTGCTGTAATGATACAAAAACACACACACTTAGAAATTATGTAAAATAAAAGTTGTACAGCATTAATATAATGGCCCCTGACAGAGTTAAAGCGCCTCAGTGTGAAGGTGAGCAGGATGATCTGAGTCAAGGGTATATGAACATTAAAACATATGAAGCATTGGTGGATTCTACATTAAATCTGCCAAACCGAGTCATACGAAGAATTGTACAAATACAAAACATTGAAATTGTTGAGCAACCACACGGAAAAACCTCACACTCTCTTTCCAAACGCAGCAGAGAAACACAGATGGAAATGTGTCCGGATACTCTCCACGCCTGCACAACATGACAGGTCTGAATGTGCATCTCTCATGAAGGCATGATCTTCTGCAGTATCAGCACACGTATGACCAGCTCTGACTGAAGGACTGCAGTGATACACGTGTTACGCTCACACACTCATGAAGGCATGATCTACTGCAGTATCAGCACACGTATGACCAGCTCTGACTGAAGGACTGCAGTGATACACGTGTGTTACGCTTCACACACTCATGAAGGCATGATCTACTGCAGTATCAGCACACGTATGACCAGCTCTGACTGAAGGACTGCAGTGATACACGTGTGTTACGCTTCACACACTCATGAAGGCATGATCTACTGCAGTATCAGCACACGTATGACCAGCTCTGACTGAAGGACTGCAGTGATACACGTGTTACGCTTCACACACTCATGAAGGCATGATCTACTGCAGTATCAGCACACGTATGACCAGCTCTGACTGAAGGACTGCAGTGATACACGTGTTACACTCATGAAGGCATGATCTACTGCAGTATCAGCACACGTATGACCAGCTCTGACTGAAGGACTGCAGTGATACACGTGTGTTACGCTTCACACACTCATTAAGGCATGATCTACTGCAGTATCAGCACACGTATGACCAGCTCTGACTGAAGGACTGCAGTGATACACGTGTTACGCTTCACACACTCATGAAGGCATGATCTACTGCAGTTTCAGCACACGTATGTCCAGCTCTGACTGAAGGACTGCAGTGATACACGTGTTACGCTTCACACACTCATGAAGGCATGATCTACTGCAGTTTCAGCACACGTATGACCAGCTCTGACTGAGGGACTGCAGTGATACACGTGTATTACGCTTCACACATTCATGAAGGCATGATCTACTGCAGTATCAGCACACGTATGACCAGCTCTGACTGAAGGACTGCAGTGATACACGTGTGTTACGCTTCACACACTCATGAAGGCATGATCTACTGCAGTATCAGCACGTATGACCAGCTCTGACTGAAGGACTGCAGTGATACACGTGTGTTACGCTTCTCACACTCATGAAGGCATGATCTACTGCAGTATCAGCACACGTATGACCAGCTCTGAATGAAGGACTGCAGTGATACACATGTTACGCTTCACACACTCATGAAGGCATGATCTACTGCAGTATCAGCACACGTATGACCAGCTCTGACTGAAGGACTGCAGTGATACACGTGTGTTACGCTTCACACACTCATGAAGGCATGATCTACTGCAGTATCAGCACACGTATGACCAGCTCTGACTGAAGGACTGCAGTGATACGCGTGTGTTCGCTTCACACACTCATGAAGCCATGATCTACTGCAGTATCAGCACACGCATGACCAGCTCTGACTGAAGGACTGCAGTGATACACGTGTACACACATTCATGAAGGCATGATCTACTGCAGTATCAGCACACGTATGACCAGCTCTGACTGAAGGACTGCAGTGATACACGTGTGTTACGCTTCACACACTCATTAAGGCATGATCTACTGCAGTATCAGCACACGTATGACCAGCTCTGACTGAAGGACTGCATTGATACACGTGTGTTACGCTTCACACACTCATTAAGGCATGATCTACTGCAGTTTCAGCACACGTATGTCCAGCTCTGACTGAGGGACTGCAGTGATACACGTGTATTACGCTTCACACACTCATGAAGGCATGATCTTCTGCAGTATCAGCACACGATGACCAGCTCTGACTGAAGGACTGCAGTGATACACGTGTGTTACACTTCACACACTCATGAAGGCATGATCTACTGCAGTATCAGCACACGCGTATGTCCAGCTCTGACTGAAGGACTGCAGTGAAACACGTGTGTTACGCTTCACACATTCATGAAGGCATGATCTACTGCAGTATCAGCACGCGTATGTCCAGCTCTGACTGAAGGACTGCAGTGATACACGTGTGTTATGCTTCACACATTCATGAAGGCATGATCTACTGCAGTATCAGCACACGTATGACCAGCTCTGACTGAAGGACTGCAGTGATACACGTGTGTTACGCTTCACACATTCATGAAGGCATGATCTACTGCAGTATCAGCACACGTATGACCAGCTCTGACTGAAGGACTGCAGTGATACACGTGTTACGCTTCACACACTCATGAAGGCATGATCTACTGCAGTATCAGCACACGTATGTCCAGCTCTGACTGAAGGACTGCAGTGATACACGTGTGTTACGCTTCACACACTCATGAAGGCATGATCTACTTCAGTATCAGCACACGTATGTCCAGCTCTGACTGAAGGACTGCAGTGATACACGTGTGTTACACTTCACACACTCATTAAGGCATGATCTACTGCAGTATCAGCACACGTATGACCAGCTCTGACTGAAGGACTGCAGTGATACACGTGTGTTACGCTTCACACACTCATGAAGGCATGATCTACTGCAGTATCAGCACACGTATGACCAGCTCTGACTGAAGGACTGCAGTGATACACGTGTGTTACGCTTCACACACTCATGAAGGCATGATCTACTTCAGTATCAGCACACGTATGACCAGCTCTGACTGAAGGACTGCAGTGATACACGTGTGTTACGCTTCACACACTCATTAAGGCATGATCTACTTCAGTATCAGCACACGTATGACCAGCTCTGACTGAAGGACTGCAGTGATACACGTGTGTTACACTTCACACACTCATTAAGGCATGATCTACTGCAGTATCAGCACACGTATGTCCAGCTCTGACTGAAGGACTGCAGTGATACACGTGTTACGCTTCACACACTCATGAAGGCATGATCTACTTCAGTATCAGCACACGTATGACCAGCTCTGACTGAAGGACTGCAGTGATACACGTGTGTTACGCTTCACACACTCATGAAGGCATGATCTACTGCAGTATCAGCACACGTATGTCCAGCTCTGACTGAAGGACTGCAGTGATACACGTGTATTACGCTTCACACACTCATGAAGGCATGATCTTCTGCAGTATCAGCACCGTATGACCAGCTCTGACTGAAGGACTGCAGTGATACACGTGTGTTACACTTCACACACTCATTAAGGCATGATCTACTGCAGTATCAGCACACGTATGTCCAGCACTGACTGAAGGACTGCAGTGATACACGTGTGTTACACTTCACACACTCATGAAGGCATGATCTTCTGCAGTATCAGCACACGTATGTCCAGCTCTGACTGAAGGACTGCAGTGATACACGTGTGTTACGCTTCACACACATGAAGGCATGATCTACTGCAGTATCAGCACACGTATGTCCAGCTCTGACTGAAGGACTGCAGTGATACACGTGTTACGCTTCACACACTCATGAAGGCATGATCTACTGCAGTATCAGCACACGCGTATGTCCAGCACTGACTGAAAGGACTGCAGTGATACACGTGTGTTACGCTTCACACACTCATGAAGGCATGATCTTCTGCAGTATCAGCACACGTATGTCCAGCTCTGACTGAAGGACTGCAGTGATACACGTGTTACGCTTCACACACTCATGAAGGCATGATCTACTGCAGTATCAGCACACGTATGACCAGCTCTGACTGAAGGACTGCAGTGATACACGTGTGTTACGCTTCACACACTCATGAAGGCATGATCTACTGCAGTATCAGCACACGTATGACCAGCTCTGACTGAAGGACTGCAGTGATACACGTGTGTTACGCTTCACACACTCATGAAGGCATGATCTACTGCAGTATCAGCACACGTATGACCAGCTCTGACTGAAGGACTGCAGTGATACACGTGTGTTACGCTTCACACACTCATGAAGTGATAAAGCTGCTCTTATAGTGCCGGTCAGGATTCATGAGGATGTGCTGTACTAATGCAAGAACCCAATGTCAAACAAATGTTCCTGTCCAGTTCTTCTGATGCTGAAGTCACCTCGAAGCTAACCTCCGTCCTCATTGTGAAAGTGGGTAAGTGGGACGATCTGAATCAAGGGTTAGTGTTACTTTCCACAGGAAGCGGCGCAGTGCAGAAATAAGACATCAAGCCCAACTTCCTGCCTACGTCACAGGCGCCTGTGGTTGTTTTTCTCCTGTGCGAGGCGAGCGAGACAGGATGTGTGTGTTTGCGCATGTGTGTGTGTGTGTGGGTGGCAGAAACGAGGACAGGAAGGCTGATGCATGTGCACATTCTGCAGCTTGCAGAGCGAGAGATGTTGCACATGCACGACTTGAGTCTACAATATCAACCTTATAATCTGCCATCATGAAGGCCGAGTTTACGCACAATACTTACTGTTAAACACAGTCAAAACACTCTTCCTCTGTCATTGGGGGATTTCCAGCTACTTTATACTTTCAGTGTGTTGTTCATACACATTAATAACTGAAACAGAGAGTGTGATTACTCATAAAAGATGTGCATCACGTATAAAGACTCACAGATGTCATCATGATTTGTTCCGATGCTTAACCTTCACGCTTTCCTTGAAACTGTGATTCATGATAAACATCTGGAACATCTGAGTTTAAGTGTAAGATGCACACATGTAGAAGTGTGTATAAAGGAGAAATGATCTTACGCTTGTAAATTCATCATTTATTCACTGCCATTTATCAAAATAACAAAATATCAAAGATATGCTTTGTGAGTATTTATTTGAATCATTAGTATATTTCATGTGCATCAGTATTTCATGATATGCTGTGTGTGTGTGTGTGTGTGTGTGTGTGTGTGTGTGTGTGTGTGTGTGTGTGTGTGTGTGTGTGTGTGTGTGTGTGTGTGTGTGTGTGTGTGTGTGTGTGTGTGTGTGTGTGTGTGTCGGTGGAGGGAAGGCAGTGACAGACGCCTCCAGCAGAGGGCCGATCCTCACACACAAATATAAGCACACACTGACACCTATTGCCATTATTATGATCTGCACTTGCAAGCGTATGCTGTTCTTAAGCATGAACACTAGGTGGCGCCCTCACTCCAGGAATCACACCTGTGTGTTCACCTAAACACACTGGCATTGTGTAACATGACGTATAGTTCAAATTAGTTAATATATTGTTAAATTATTTATACTTAAAATAACTTGCCTGCATAGCAACAAGAACAATTTATTGATTGTATTTAATGGCATGCAGTTTTTATGAATGGGAGAGTTTAAATAACCCTTAAAGTCCCAATGAAGCGGAGCTGTGATAGTTGTTTCTTCACGGTGGTGATGTATATCTGAGGGAAACGCCACTTTATTGTCCAATTCATTATTATCACAGAAATCACAGAAGAAGACAACAAGTAACACAATCACCCTCACAGTCGCACAGGTTTCGTTGCTTGAGGGTGCCTTACACATCTTTTTGATGGTAAAAGCTGAAATGTAATATTCTATGGCAAGCCATTTAGACTTTTCTTCATTCACAGGATATACATTCTTGTTATCAATGATATCAATATAATTTCAGATATTTAGAATGGCTTTCTCACTATAACAATCACATCCATGAGATGAGAAATGAACATTGACACTAGTGAAAACTGAACTGTTGAAATGAAGAGGTGATCTCCTGTGAATGAATGAAAGTTAAAACGGCTTGCCATAATAATCCAGGGATGGGATCAATCCTCACTAATAACCTGAGCTTTTGTTTGACTCTTGTTTGATGAATGTCATTTGTCTTTGGTTGTCCACTAGCAACTTTAATACTCGGCACAGTTTGTGCTCTTCTTTAACTGGTGATAGCCCACACACAGTCATATTAAAGCACACACACTCGACACGAGTCTCACACACCAGCTCTGAAATATACAGACTCGCAACAAAATGTTGTTCTATGAAGATTTAATCTCTGCATTGCTTTTTTAAAAACATACCGAACATTTCCAGCAAATGTCAATTTACTATCAATAAATGTTCCTAAATATTTAAAACTTCCAACCATGTGTATTTGATATCCATCAAGAATCAGAGTCATCAGAGAAGAGAAGTGGGAGATGTGCACGGATAAATCATCTATAACACACACTGCAATCTTCCATAAATACAATATTAATTGTCCATTTTAATTTCTTGGGTCCTCCACGTTTAATGCTTTGGTCCTTTCAAGCTCGGTAATAAGAAACATCACATTATAGTGTTTATGTTGAACATATATCCATGTTCATCATCTGCTTTAAACCGTCTGTACTGTACAAGCTGACCGGACCTGTGGGCAGGCTTACTGTAAGTAACGTGATCCCTTACGGAGCAGAAATACATGGAAATATACTGCACAATAATGCCATATTTAAGATTATACATTTCCATACATGGGAAACTACTGCTTATATTTTTCAATATATTAAAAGCGGCAATCCTTTATGCATTATTCAATATATTAGCACAATATATTATCAGTATACAAACATACTGTTATATAATTTAATATATTGATCATCCATATATAGGGAAATATATATTCTTTCTGAAGGGAAAGGATTACTTCTGATGTACAGTAATTACATTAATACTGTATGAACAATTCAATATAACGCAATGGAGGATTTAAAGTCTAGTGTTCAAATGTTTTAAATGTAACCATCAAGAATAACTTATGCAATTTTATATGATTTATTATAAAGAATTAAAAGAGCAGTTTGACTGAAGGAGGTTGATATTTAGAAAGTAATTAGTAATATAAAACAAAATTTCTATTTCAGAGAGAGTAATTAGTAAAGTAATGTAATTACACTGTTGAAGATCTAATTAGTAGCTAGTAATAATTCATAACCTTTCTAGAGCAACTACAATTCACTATAATGTGCTTTACAGTTACTGAATTATGCATATCCCAGCGGCTCCTCCCCTTTTAGACAGGATCATATCAAGGGTTTGAGAGATTACTCAGCCTGGAGTCCTAAAAACCTCAAAGAAAATTAAGATCATTAATTAACATAAGATAATTAATGATTAAGATATTAATGTGGCCTAGAGGAGAGGAGGCCTCTGCCTCAGTGTGTGTGAATCCCCTCGGGTTATCCTCTCATGTCCAGTGCTCTCTGTGCTGCTGTTGCATTAATACAGTGTGTGTGAATCCTCTCGGGTTATCTCCTCATGTCCAGTGCTCTCTGTGCTGCTGTTGCATTAATACAGTGTGTGTGAATCCTCTCGGTTATCCTCTCATGTCCAGTGCTCTCTGTGCTGCTGTTGCATTAATACAGTGTGTGTGAATCCTCTCGGGTTATCCTCTCATGTCCAGTGCTCTCTGTGCTGCTGTTGCATTAATACAGTGTGTGTGAATCCCCTCGGGTTATCCTCTCATGTCCAGTGCTCTCTGTGCTGCTGTTGCATTAATACAGTGTGTGTGAATCCCCTCGGGTTATCCTCTCATGTCCAGTGCTCTCTGTGCTGCTGTTGCATTAATACAGTGTGTGTGAATCCTCTCGGGTTATCTCCTCATGTCCAGTGCTCTCTGTGCTGCTGTTGCATTAATACAGTGTGTGTGAATCCTCTCGGGTTATCCTCTCATGTCCAGTGCCCTCTGTGCTGCTGTTGCATTAATACAGTGTGTGTGAATCCTCTCGGGTTATCCTCTCATGTCCAGTGCTCTCTGTGCTGCTGTTGCATTAATACAGTGTGTGTGAATCCTCGGGTTATCCTCTCATGTCCAGTGCTCTCTGTGCTGCTGTTGCATTAATACAGTGTGTGTGAATCCTCTCGGGTTATCCTCTCATGTCCAGTGCTCTCTGTGCTGCTGTTGCATTAATACAGTGTGTGTGAATCCTCTCGGGTTATCCTCTCATGTCCAGTGCCCTCTGTGCTGCTGTTGCATTAATACAGTGTGTGTGAATCCTCTCGGGTTATCCTCTCATGTCCAGTGCCCTCTGTGCTGCTGTTGCATTAATACAGTGTGTGTGAATCCCCTCGGTTATCCTCTCATGTCCAGTGCTCTCTGTGCTGCTGTTGCATTAATACAGTGTGTGTGAATCCCCTCGGGTTATCCTCTCATGTCCAGTGCTCTCTGTGCTGCTGTTGCATTAATACAGTGTGTGTGAATCCTCGGGTTATCCTCTCATGTCCAGTGCTCTCTGTGCTGCTGTTGCATTAATACAGTGTGTGTGAATCCTCTCGGGTTATCCTCTCATGTCCAGTGCTCTGTGCTGCTGTTGCATTAATACAGTGTGTGTGAATCCTCTCGGTTATCCTCTCATGTCCAGTGCTCTCTGTGCTGCTGTTGCATTAATACAGTGTGTGTGAATCCTCTCGGTTATCTCCTCATGTCCAGTGCCCTCTGTGCTGCTGTTGCATTAATACAGTGTGTGTGAATCCTCTCGGTTATCCTCTCATGTCCAGTGCTCTCTGTGCTGCTGTTGCATTAATACAGTGTGTGTGTGAATCCCCTCGGGTTATCCCCTCATGTCCAGTGCTCTCTGTGCTGCTGTTGCATTAATACAGTGTGTGTGAATCCCCTCGGGTTATCCTCTCATGTCCAGTGCTCTCTGTGCTGCTGTTGCATTAATACAGTGTGTGTGAATCCTCTCGGGTTATCCTCTCATGTCCAGTGCTCTCTGTGCTGCTGTTGCATTAATACAGTGTGTGTGAATCCCCTCGTTTTATCCTCTCATGTCCAGTGCTCTCTGTGCTGCTGTTGCATTAATACAGTGTGTGTGAATCCTCTCGGTTATCCTCTCATGTCCAGTGCTCTCTGTGCTGCTGTTGCATTAATACAGTGTGTGTGAATCCTCTCGGGTTATCCTCTCATGTCCAGTGCTCTCTGTGCTGCTGTTGCATTAATACAGTGTGTGTGAATCCTCTCGGTTATCTCCTCATGTCCAGTGCTCTCTGTGCTGCTGTTGCATTAATACAGTGTGTGTGAATCCTCTCGGTTATCCTCTCATGTCCAGTGCTCTCTGTGCTGCTGTTGCATTAATACAGTGTGTGAATCCCTCGGTTATCTCCTCATGTCCAGTGCTCTCTGTGCTGCTGTTGCATTAATACAGTGTGTGTGAATCCCCTCGGGTTATCTCCTCATGTCCAGTGCTCTCTGTGCTGCTGTTGCATTAATACAGTGTGTGAATCCTCGGTTATCCTCTCATGTCCAGTGCTCTCTGTGCTGCTGTTGCATTAATACAGTGTGTGTGAATCCTCTCGGGTTATCCTCTCATGTCCAGTGCTCTCTGTGCTGCTGTTGCATTAATACAGTGTGTGTGAATCCTCGGTTATCCTCTCATGTCCAGTGCTCTCTGTGCTGCTGTTGCATTAATACAGTGTGTGTGAATCCCCTCGGGTTATCCCCTCATGTCCAGTGCTCTCTGTGCTGCTGTTGCATTAATACAGTGTGTGTGAATCCCCTCGGGTTATCCCCTCATGTCCAGTGCTCTCTGTGCTGCTGTTGCATTAATACAGTGTGTGTGAATCCCCTCGGGTTATCCTCTCATGTCCAGTGCTCTCTGTGCTGCTGTTGCATTAATACAGTGTGTGCTTTTCTCTTGATTTACCCCGAAAGAATGAAGTGAAATGTGACAACATGCCCCACAGATGGAGTAACATGAGCAGATTAACATGCTATCATACAATCAAAAAATAGTTCAGAACATCATAATAATGAATAACTTCTGAGCATCGCCTCTCAGTCTTTATGGTTTCTCAACAGAATTCATAAAAGTATGGCTTATAATATCCCAGTTGTGTGCCAACATGCCCCGCCTGCTCCGCTGGGATTGACCCCGGCTCGTGTCTTCTGCTGTCAGATCCGCATTAGAGAACATCTCAGCTCTTCAATCACAGACAGAAGATCAGGACAACTGCAGATGTGTCTAGTTTTAAACACACACTAAAACAGAGACGAAACATTCACTTCAGTGGGAAATGTGCTTCTGCTAAATGTTCAGTGATATCTCCCAAAGATGGTTTAATGTTGGTGTGTTTTCCTGTATGTAGTGTTGCTATGGCAACGGGTAAATACACTGAGTTTGGTCATCCTGGTGTGTGTGTGTGTGTGAAGTGTTGAACCATGAGTGTTAACTAACCCCGCTCACCCCTATTCTTACATTATGTAACAATAATACTGTTTTAATTATGATGTTTTTATTTTTATTACATATCATGCTGATTGTAATGTAGCCTATCCCACATTTCAGTAAACAGAACAGAAATGTGTTTAATTTGAGAAATAACCTTGCACCAAAGCCTTTTGAACGAAAGGTGGCGCTGTTGGCCTTTTTAAAATAAATGTTCAGCTTGATGGAGATGAAAATCAGTGCCGAAAACAAACAGAAGAATAAAACTAATTACTTTTTGGTTTCTTAAGCAATAACTTCACCCAGGAAAGTTATTTTACTAGAATAATTCTAGATTCTAGAACTTTTGCCTTCTCATTTTAACACACACACACACACACACACACACACACACACACACACACACACACACACACACACACACATGTTGTGTTTCCATGTTTTATGGGGACATTCCATAGGCGTAATGCATTTTATACTGTACAAACCGTATTTTCTATCCCCCTACACTGTCCCTAAACCTACCCATCACACACACACACACACACACACACACACACACACACACACACACACACACACACACACACACACACACACACACACACACTACCCATCACAGGAGACATGCTGCATTTTACATTTTCAAAAACATCACTTAGTGTGATTTATAAGATGTTTTCCTCATGGGGACCAAAAAATGTCCCCACAAGGACAAAAATTTGGATATTGCCATCTTTGTGGGGACATTTTGTCCCCATAACGTAGGGGATTACCAGTCCACACACACACACACACACACACACACACACACACACACACACACACACACACACACACACACACACACTGCCCCTAAACCTACCCATCACACACACAAACTGCCCCTACCCTAAACCTACCCATCACACACACACACTGCCCCTACCCCTAAACCTACCCATCACACACACACACTGCCCCTACCCCTAAACCTACCCATCACACACTAACACACACACACACACACACACACACACACACACACACACACACACACACACACACTACCCATCACACACACACACACACACACTACCCATCACAGGAGACTGCTCAGTTTACTTTCTGTGATAAAAACCTCATCCTGTGTGATTTATAAGCATTTTGAAAAGTGAGGACATGGGGAACGTCCTCATATTTCACCCTCTTTTGTAATACCTGTGTCATACCCATGTCATTATACACATTTGTGTCCTGATATTTTACACACACACACACACACACACACACACACACACACACACACACACACACACACACACACACACACACACACACACTGCCCCTGCCCCTGCCCCTGCCCCTAAACCTTACCATCACACACACACACACACACACACACACACACACACACACACACACACACACACACACAGGCAGAATTGCCAGTCCTATAAGACTTCTTAGAAGAAGAGGAAGTTTTATTTATATAGCACCTTTTCATAGCTCAAGGTCGCTTTACATACAGTACATTTGCACATAACACAAGCTCAGGTCTTATCGCCACATTATTCAATACACACATTAAATAGATAGTCTTTAGCTGAGTCTTGAAGGTAGACTTAAGCCCTATTCGCACAGGATTAGTTTTATCTGGGGACCTCTGGTGACCCTAACCCTAATAATTGCAGAGAATGTCTGTGATCTTAATCCCGTGCGAATCGGCCATGTCTGTAATTTGTAAAGTAAAAATTCCCCCGCAAATTACCTACCATATTTCGCCGAACACCGAGGTACTGTGATAATAGCAGTCCCGTGCGAATCAGCATCTCTGTGATTTGGCCAGGATTAACCGGATCTTATATAATTTTTGCAAGGTTTTTGTTTCCTTTGCACATTTCTATCTTTATCTTTCATGAAGAATGGAGGCTGCATTCATAATGCGCACGGTTATGAATTACTGTGCGGCTGCACGGATTATACTTTCACTTTAGAATGAGACCAGTTTGGGAGCAAATTGCTTGAATGGTGTGTTTAATATTCATATCAATACTATTCTTAATGAAAAACATAACAACAGAACAGTACAATGGCAAGCTCACTTAAATGGGCGCTTTTACATTTTGAAACTGAATCTTCCGCCGTATATTGTCAGCTTGTGGAGGATGAGGAGGTGCCAGACCAGTTAAAGGGGTACTTCAGCGCTGGGAAGATGAATCTGTATTTAAACTGGGTCATTAATGTAGTAGAAATATGAAATTATTTTTGAATTTGGTGCCTTCTAGACTGAGAAAACACAGAAAATGTATTTTTGTCTCATGGGGATGAAAGACAACAATGGTTTCACTTTATTTTGATGGTCCCTTTAACATATTCTGTTGACTATAAGTAGAGTTGCACCTACATGTCCACTAAACATCATTCGAGTGTTAGTAGAGTTTCAGTAGACTGGTAGGGTTAGGGTTAGAATAAGTTGACATGTAGATGCAAAGTTACTAATAGTCAGTAGGATGTCTGTTGAAAGATCATCAAAATAAAGTGTTAGTAGATATTAAGCAGACAGTCTACTAATACTCTAATGAGAGTTAGTTGACATGTAGGTGCAACGTTACTTATAGTCAACAGAGTGTTCAAAAGGGACCATCAAAATAAAGTGTTACCACAACAATTCCCATAATGCACTGCTTCGCTGCCCGAGGCTGCTCTAGGCACAGCTAGTCGGCTACTGGATTACTGGATCACTTGCCCACCGCGTTCATTTTCAAAAAATCAGTTCAGTTAGAGACACTACAATTAAAAACTAAACGTGTCTGTTCAATATGAGAGTTGATTGAGTGTCACGGCACAAACGCAGCAGGATCGGATCTCATTCATCACATGAGCTGAGGTAATCACGGGATTCACATCACATGAGCTGAGGTAATCACGGGATTCACATCACATGAGCTGAGGTGAGCGCGGGATTCACATCACATGAGCTGAGGTAAGCGCGGGATTCACATCACATGAGCTGAGGTAATCGCGGGATTCACATCACATGAGCTGAGGTAAGCGCGATTCACATCACATGAGCTGAGGTGAGCGGCGTGGGATTCACATCACATGAGCTGAGGTCGCGGGATTCACATCACATGAGCGGAGGTGAGATTCACATCACATGAGCTGAGGCGGGATTCGCATCACATGAGCGGAGGTGAGCGCGGATTCACATCACATGAGCTGAGGTAAGCGCGGGATTCACATCACATGAGCTGAGGTACACGCGGGATTCACATCACATGAGCTGAGGTGAGCGTGGGATTCACATCACATGAGCTGAGGTGAGCGTGGGATTCACATCACATGAGCTGAGGTGAGCGTGATTCACATCACATGAGCTGAGGTAATCGGGATTCACATCACATGAGCTGAGGTAATCGCGGGATTCACATCACATGAGCTGAGGTGAGCGTGGGATTCACATCACATGAGCTGAGGTAAGCGCGGGATTCACATCACATGAGCTGAGGTAAGCGGGATTCACATCACATGAGCTGAGGTGAGCGTGGGATTCACATCACATGAGCTGAGGTAATCACGGATTCGCATCACATGAGCTGAGGTAATCGCGATTCACATCACATGAGCTGAGGTAAGCGGATTCACATCACATGAGCTGAGGTAATCGCGGGATTCACATCACATGAGCTGAGGTAATCGCGATTCACATCACATGAGCTGAGGTGAGCGTGGGATTCACATCACATGAGCTGAGGTGAGCGCCGGATTCACATCACATGAGCTGAGGTAAGGGATTCACATCACATGAGCTGAGGTAAGCATGGGATTCACATCACATGAGCTGAGGTGAGCGCGGGATTCACATCACATGAGCTGAGGTAGCGTGGGATTCACATCACATGAGCTGAGGTGAGCGCGATTCACATCACATGAGCTGAGGTGAGCGCGGATTCACATCACATGAGCTGAGGTGAGCGCCGGATTCACATCACATGAGCTGAGGTGAGCGCCGGATTCACATCACATGAGCTGAGGTAATCGCGGATTCACATCACATGAGCTGAGGTGAGCGCCGGATTCACATCACATGAGCTGAGGTGAGCGCGGATTCACATCACATGAGCTGAGGTGAGCGGGATTCACATCACATGAGCTGAGGTAATCGCGGGATTCACATCACATGAGCTGAGGTAAGCGGGATTCACATCACATGAGCTGAGGTGAGCGCGATTCACATCACATGAGCTGAGGTGAGCGTGGCATTCACATCACATGAGCTGAGGTAATCGCGGATTCACATCACATGAGCTGAGGTGAGCGTGGGATTCACATCACATGAGCTGAGGTAATCACGGGATTCGCATCACATGAGCTGAGGTAATCGCGGATTCACATCACATGAGCTGAGGTAAGCGGATTCACATCACATGAGCTGAGGTAATCGCGATTCACATCACATGAGCTGAGGTAATCGCGGGATTCACATCACATGAGCTGAGGTGAGCGTGGGATTCACATCACATGAGCTGAGGTGAGTGCCGGATTCACATCACATGAGCTGAGGTAAGCGCGATTCACATCACATGAGCTGAGGTGAGCGCGATTCACATCACATGAGCTGAGGTAATCGCGGATTCACATCACATGAGCTGAGGTAATCGCGGGATTCACATCACATGAGCTGAGGTGAGCGGATTCACATCACATGAGCTGAGGTGAGCGGGATTCACATCACATGAGCTGAGGTGAGCGCGGGATTCACATCACATGAGCTGAGGTAATCGCGGGATTCACATCACATGAGCTGAGGTAAGCGCGATTCACATCACATGAGCTGAGGTGAGCGCGGGATTCACATCACATGAGCTGAGGTGAGCGTGGCATTCACATCACATGAGCTGAGGTAATCGCGGATTCACATCACATGAGCTGAGGTGAGCGTGGGATTCACATCACATGAGCTGAGGTAATCACGGATTCGCATCACATGAGCTGAGGTAATCGCGGATTCACATCACATGAGCTGAGGTAAGCGCGGGATTCACATCACATGAGCTGAGGTAATCGCGATTCACATCACATGAGCTGAGGTAATCGCGGGATTCACATCACATGAGCTGAGGTGAGCGTGGGATTCACATCACATGAGCTGAGGTGAGTGCGGATTCACATCACATGAGCTGAGGTAAGCGCGGATTCACATCACATGAGCTGAGGTGAGCGCGGGATTCACATCACATGAGCTGAGGTAATCGCGGGATTCACATCACATGAGCTGAGGTGAGCGCGGATTCACATCACATGAGCTGAGGTAATCGCGATTCACATCACATGAGCTGAGGTGAGCGCGGATTCACATCACATGAGCTGAGGTGAGCGCAGGATTCACATCACATGAGCTGAGGTAATCGCGGGATTCACATCACATGAGCTGAGGTCGCGGATTCACATCACATGAGCTGAGGTGAGCGCGATTCACATCACATGAGCTGAGGTGAGCGTGGCATTCACATCACATGAGCTGAGGTAAGCGCGGGATTCACATCACATGAGCTGAGGTGAGCGTGGGATTCACATCACATGAGCTTGAGGTAATCGCGATTCACATCTTATGAGCTGAGGTAATCGCGATTCACATCACATGAGCTGAGGTGAGCGTGGGATTCACATCACATGAGCTGAGGTGAGCGCGGATTCACATCACATGAGCTGAGGTAATCGCGGGATTCACATCACATGAGCTGAGGTGAGCGTGGGATTCACATCACATGAGCTGAGGTGAGCGCGGATTCACATCACATGAGCTGAGGTAAGCGCGGGATTCACATCACATGAGCTGAGGTGAGCGCCGGATTCACATCACATGAGCTGAGGTAAGCGCGGATTCACATCACATGAGCTGAGGTAAGCGTGGGATTCACATCACATGAGCTGAGGTAAGCGTGGGATTCACATCACATGAGCTGAGGTAAGCGCGGGATTCACATCACATGAGCTGAGGTGAGCGCCGGATTCACATCACATGAGCTGAGGTGAGTGCCGGATTCACATCACATGAGCTGAGGTAAGCGAGGATTCACATCACATGAGCTGAGGTGAGGGATTCACATCACATGAGCTGAGGTAAGCGTGGGATTCACATCACATGAGCTGAGGTGAGCGCGATTCACATCACATGAGCTGAGGTAAGCGGGATTCACATCACATGAGCTGAGGTAATCGCGGATTCACATCACATGAGCTGAGGTGCGCGGGATTCACATCACATGAGCTGAGGTGAGCGCGATTCACATCACATGAGCTGAGGTAAGCGCGGGATTCACATCACATGAGCTGAGGTGAGCGCCGGATTCACATCACATGAGCTGAGGTAAGTGTGGGATTCACATCACATGAGCTGAGGTAAGCGGGATTCACATCACATGAGCTGAGGTGAGCGCGGATTCACATCACATGAGCTGAGGTAAGCGTGGGATTCACATCACATGAGCTGAGGTAAACTCGGGATTCACATCACATGAGCTGAGGTGAGCGTGGGATTCACATCACATGAGCTGAGGTAAGTGAGGGATTCACATCACATGAGCTGAGGTAATCGCGGGATTCACATCACATGAGCTGAGGTAATCGCGGGATTCACATCACATGAGCTGAGGTACACGCGGGATTCACATCACATGAGCTGAGGTAATCACGGGATTCACATCACATGAGCTGAGGTAATCGCGGGATTCACATCACATGAGCTGAGGTAATCGCGGGATTCACATCACGAGCTGAGGTAAGTGAGGGATTCACATCACATGAGCTGAGGTAATCGCGGGATTCACATCACATGAGCTGAGGTGAGCGTGGGATTCACATCACATGAGCTGAGGTGAGCGTGGGATTCGTGGCTGCATTCTCAGCGCGTGATCAGTCTGGCGCGTGTTCAGTTCATGTCTTTGGAAGCTTAACTTTCATAGGAAGTTCATTTGAAAAGTTGAAAAGCTCACTTTATTCTCCTCCGCTCCGTTTACATGAATCTCAGCCGCTCCCGAGCCGAGTGCTGTGAGTGCGATGTTGAAAACATGTGGGAATAGCGCCTCCTGCTGGCTGTAGTCTCCAGCCTCTGGACAAAACTCCTCCGATGATGCAAAATGACAATATTTGCGTCATCGGATTAATTTTTCCAGAAATAAAATACATAATTCTCTCGTCTCAGGGTCATATGAGGGGGGAAAGTACGATAATTTGAATATAATCCCGGGTTTCTACTGATACAAAGCTTAATGCTAATCGCTGAAGTAACCCTTTAATGCCTTGTATGTTAGAAGTAATATGTGAACGTGAATGTGATGCCGCAGGTAGCCCGTGAAGATCCTGCAATGCAGGAGTTATGCGAGCAGATTCTTCATATGGTTGCGCTCATTCAGTCATTTAGGAGAGTGGTCGTATTATTGATCCCTATGTTGTGTCCGAGCTCATGTTTTCAGGATGCATAAACATAACCTGCGTCGCACTGGACTAGTTATGTCACATCATATAATGCAGGCATATCTATGGTCTTTGTGCTGGGCTGCACAGTGTACACACACACACACACACACTTGTGTGTGTGGTGTCCGTACCTTAAAACAGAGATGGAGAAATGAGCGGTCATCTGAAGGGTTATATCCCATCACTTCCGTCCACTGGAGCTTCTTCTTCTTCTTCTTCTTCTTCTTCTTTTGGGCTGCTTCTGAAAACCTAGGCAGGTTACTCATTGCCTCGCTGCCTCATCAGACAATGACTGCAGGCAGCTTTTGTGCATGAAAGACCTCACAAAGCTAATATCGGACAGACTTCTGAGGCAGTGTAACAGTTTAATGATCTACAGCTAAACAGAGAGAGCTTTGGTGAGAACTAAACATATATTTATTTACTACAGTAGTGATTTTTCGCTAGAAATGATATCAGAAGCGTAATATGTTGGTAAAAAACGTACAATTACACACAAACTGACCTGCAAACGCAACTTCCGGACGCCATCTTTTTTCCCCAGCTCACCTGAAAGGAACGCACAGGATTGTGGGATATCAAAGGCAGCGAAGGATACATGTATGCTGCCTTAAAAAAATGGATCAGATGAAGGTCTCTCAGGAGACAGGAAGTGAAGCTAACATTAGATTCGGACGTGGCTTGATGCCTTCCTGCCTTGAAATGTGTCCTCCGAAGGCAGCATTTCCCAGGTTTGGGACGCCGCTTTGGAGTTTCCTGGCGTGTGGCAAACGATAGGTTCATTCCCGCCACCTACTGGACTGGATTGTGGACCATTAATGGAAAGGGAAGAACTAAATAATTAAATCAATGACAGAAAAATAATGAAATGTATATAATAATCAAGGTTATAAATTGTTTTGAAATATGCGCATTCAAGCCATTATTCGGCAATGTTTCTGAATTTGATAAAGATGTCTTCCTCTTCCCTCCTCATTCCAAAGTTCTTGCCATTTTCCTTTTATTGTTGTTTAAGTTTAGCCTTAACTTCATCTTAGTGGTATCTTGATTTGTATATGTGATCATTCAGAGCCTGTTTTGCTACATGGTCAACTTCCTCATTCCCATCCACTCCCACATATGCTGGAACCCACAGGAAACACATCTTCATTCATAACTTATTCACTCTATTTCATATCAGATATCTTGTCTTGAGGATCTTCCACTAATAAGGCTTGATAATGAAGAGGATGAATCTGAGCCGAGTATCCTCCATCCACCGGAGCTGTTTCAGATGCTCTTCTCTCTCACGCCGCTGTTGGTCATTAATCACACGCGTGTAATCACCTGAACTTACATTAGAGGAGTCGTTTCAGTGAAATAAAGTGTCTTCTCAGCTTTACATGTTTTCTGCCTGTAAGCGATGCAGCTGCACGTGAGAGAGGAAGTTAATTTGATTAATGATGGGTGCTCATCCTGGGGTCTGTGGCGATATTGGCTGAGGGGGGGCACCAATAAACCAAATTAGTAATGCAGGACTGAATGTACTAATTTTTAAATAGCAAAATAACATATATAATAATGTATCACTACTGCTTAGCTAAAAAAATGAAAATTCAGCATTTAAAGCATGCCATAGGGGAGTGCTGAGTGATACAAAAATCATAACTGTGTTTTTGGGCTGAATGGGGATGTATGGTATAATCTCAGTATTTTCAAAATGTTTCTATTTGAATTTCTTTTTTAAAGTATTTGATTGTTAAAAAATGTTATTTCACATCCTGCCCAATGTTCAACACTGTTCATATCGAAGGCTCTGAAAACAAACACAGTGAATGGAACCGCTAGGAAAGCCACATCACATTCTGATATTGCAACATTACAATCCAAACAAAATCATGCTTTTAGAATTCACTAAACTAATCATGAAAACAAAGAAAAACAAAAGCACAGACTATTTTATTAGGCTTTTGATTACGCTACAATTTCAATTTACAGTTACTATCGTAAAAATACACTTACTTGAAGGTTTGAATTTCTACACATGGCACATTTATGTTCACCAACAACAAATATTTTAGCAAAATGTATATTTTAGACAGAATTATTGCGCTCCGTCTGTTTGGAGCAAATGGAAATATTTGCTTGGCTTTCTAACATTTACAGATGGTGAATATGTCTGTGAAATGTAAGTTATGATTGTATGTCACTTCAGCTTATGTTTGTTCCCACCAATCGCTGCACAGGTTAAGGCTACGCATGATGACGAAAGCGTTAGTGGAATCCAGAGAATGAACTGCATTTCAAGAGAAAAAATAATAAAGAAGATTTGTATGGAGGTCTATGAGAACAGTCTGGATGATTCTCAGCCAGAGTGAAATCCCCAAGAAGAGGCGGGACTCCACAGACGGGACTTGCTGCCGATTGGCCTGTACATCCAGAGGCAGAACAGTAGAAGAGTGACAGCTAGCGAAACGGTGTTGAATGTGATTGAAAAATCCATTCTTTTCCCACTTTGGTGGTGCGTTGCCTAGTGGTGTAACGGTACACAAAACGGACGGTTCAGTACAGCAGGGGAGAGAAAACAAATTTTTATTTACATTGTTTAATGAACAAATTGCATCTGTCCTTAAATGATTTCAATTATAACTCGAAGTCTCTTAAAGATAATGCTGTAAACTACTATTACTATAATATTAAAGAGCCCAAATGATTAGCCTAAAATCAGCTGATATTCATGCCTAGATATAATAATCATAACTCAAATGACACATTGTGTGCAAACATGTACACTTCACATCAGGCAGTTTTTGTATTAACTTTTAAATCACAATTATACAATTATGTTTTTACTCCAATTTGTTGTTGAAATATAATCATTTATACACAGTGACTGTCATTTTCATGATTTATTTAAAGGTCTTCTTCGCATGTTTTCGAAGCTTTGATTATGTTTACAGTGTGCAATATAACATGAGTTCATGTTTCGAGTGTAAAAAAACAGTATTTTTCACACAATTGACTTATCTGTACACCGCTGTTTTCTCTGTCCTAAAAACGGCCTGGTGATTTCCTTGTTCTATGAAGTCCCTCCTTCAGAAATACGTACCGAGTTCTGATTGGGCCAGCGGTTCCCGTGTTGTGATTGGACAGCAGCTTAGCCCACGTTACCCGGAAAGGTCCCGCCTCTTACCATAACGGGAGATACGCTCGCTCAATGTTATTGCAAAAATGTCTATATTGCCTTATCAATTTGAGCCGGAATCAGACCCGGAGAATATCGAAGAGGATCGATTACAACCTGCTCAGGAAAGACTTTTGCAGGATGTTTCACAATGGTAAGCTGTCTATTCAGTAGTTGTCATGCTTTTATATTTAGCTGTTATAAATTGCAAAGTTAATAAACAAATAATTTAAACTGATCATTACAAACACCAACAATCGATGGTGTCTGAATTAATTACTACACTTTTTAAAAAAGTTTTTCGGATTAGTTTCAATTAGGCAAGGCAAGGCAAGTTTATTTATATAGCACATTTCATACACAATGGCAATTCAAAGTGCTTTACATAGAATATTACTAGAAAATTACTATCTAACGTTAGTTAACAAAGCTAAACAGCGTTGCACTTTGTGTAATGAGTTACATAAACTGTTAAACGGACCAACTTAAATAATAAAGCACACTTACCGGTTGTGGTCCATAAACAACGCCTTCTCCAGACAAAGAGGGAACGGCGTCATCTTTTAAGAATAATCTTTCTGCGAATCCGGCATTAAACTGATTGAGATTGAGGAAGCAGTCCTCAGCTAAATGTGCTGCACATAGTTTTAAATTGTGATAATCATTTTCCGGAACCGAGTTAAACATAAATTGAAACCATTGATCTCTACGTGCAGCGTCCGTGGGAAGGCCAAACAGAGGTGATTTGACTCCGGGATGAAAATAACAGCGTCTCGATGACATGGAGACAAACACACTCTACAAAAACATCACTTCCTCTTCTCCACGTGGGAGAGCAACAAGACCCCGCCCCCTAATTTCCGTGTTCTTGTGGGCGGAGCTTAGTCAACAAACTCTTCTAGTGATGTCATTAAAGCAGGAAGTGCAGGGGTGTAGTCCAAACCGGCCGTTCGCTGTAGGCTTTGAAAGGGAACTTCAGTTAAATAAAATATCTCGCTTGGCATTGAACTTTGAGCTTTATAATTTTACAGGTATTATTTATGCTCTAAGAGCAACATTACACACGTACTAAAGTTTGAAAGATGAAATCGCGAAGAACGGGACCTTTAAACACACATTAATAATCCAGACATCAGTAACAGGTTCAGTGAATATAATGAATATATAGACTAATATTGTCACAGGGTGGTTAGGTGTAGGTTCATGTTTCATGTTTTAAGTTCATCATGTTCACAGTCATGTGTTGTCATGCGCTTCCTGGTTTGTCATGTGATCCTGCCATGTGCTCCCTGGTCATGTGTTCTGTTGTGTCATGTTGTCATTGGTTTATTGGTTGATTATTGTTCACAGGTGTGTCTTGTCCTCAGTCTGTGTATTTAAGCCCTCATATTTGCCATGTGTCTTGGTCTGTTATTGAATGTTGTGACCCGCTGTTGGTGAGTTGTAAGTCAAGTCAAGTCAAGTCAAGTCTTTTGATTGTTTATTGTTTTGCCAAGTCTTTGTTTTCTGTTTTGGATGTTGAATCTGTTCAATAAACAGCACTTGGGTTCTCACAACTTGCCTCCAGTGGATCAGTGTTACAAATATAATGAATATATGGGCTAATATAGGTCATTTCACTAGTTCACACTTACATATAATTTATAGAGTAAATTTAATTGCGTATGTGGCATGCTGTCCGGGGGGAGGGCTTCGAGCTCGGACTTTGGCCCGAACCCAGAGTACCCCCCGTATGTAAGTGGTTTAGAACTTAAAAAGGAAAAAAGAGCAAAATGTGGAGGAGGGGTGGTGGAGGGATGCTGGAAAAACTGTCAACAAAATGGAGGTAAGACGGCTTCGTATATATATACCTCTTTTGTTGATTGGCTGAGTACTCTCCACCCGGTGTCAATTATCTGACATGTTCCTCCTGAACCTCGTTTAGTAAAACAGCATATACTGAGTGAGAGAGTTGAGTCTCTAGTGAACTCACAGCTGTGGACACTGAATGACTCCGAGGTCATGTGATGCTCATTGATCCGCCGTTGAAACACTGATTGAGAGATTACACCACATATATACACATTTCAGTTGTACTGTATCCTCAACACACCTTCAGATGTTCATTCATGTTTATTCTTTGACTATTACGATCGCGGTCACTCACATATACAGTGATCAGTCACAACACATTAAAGAGTAGCAGAACGCCATTTATCGTTTGAAATTCGTGATAAAATGGACAGAATACTTCATATGTTTGTGTGGGAACTCGGATTGAAGTGTATTCTGCATGTAAAACAACCCGACTGTTAAAGATTGCATTCGGAACCGTTCAGTACACACGTACACCGTACCGGAAGCCCTGTACCGAAACGGTCCTGTGCGAATTTGTGTACCGTCACACCCCTAGCGTTGCCCTATGGCACTAATGAAGAAACCCCCCCTGCTCCAGTGCAGTGCTAAGGGGTATGAGCTTGCTTTAATACAAATCAGACTACACCACATTTGTCTGGAGGGACTGGTGGTGCTCTCAGTGTAGCTGCTGTCATATTATGCTGGATGCAGGACTCCAGAGTGTGAGTATGGAGGTTGTATTGTTGTTCTCATGCCACTTCCGTGCCGAAGATCCCCTCTGGACATATACTGTTTATGTTGGAAATTGCAGTTACTAAAAAGACAGAAGACAGCATCACGAAATAAAAAGTTTGCATTGAAATGTTTACATTTGCACAGTCCCTCTGGATTGTTGTATGCAGTAGAGGGGTTTTTGTACAGTGTGTGTGTGTTTCCTGTCACTGTGGGCCTCAGAGCGCAGTAATACACAGCAGAATCCATGACTGCTGCAGACGAGATCTCCAGATACACACGCTTCTGTGCTTTCTGAAGTTTGATTGACAGACGTGGGTGAGGTGGATTGGCTTTTGACACATATTCTGAAGCTTCATCAATCATTATTAGAAATTCGGATCTTGATCCGGGTTTTTGTTGGTACCAGTGCAAACTGTCTACTGAGCCTTCATATGTGCATGAGAGCGTGGTGTTTTCATCCTCCATTAACTCTATGGTGTTGTTATCAGATTTGATTCCATACCCAGTGGTTTCACCTGTAAAGAGATATAGATTTATTATATATTACTGAGCACTGAAAGGAAAAAGTAGCTGTCAAGAATAAAGAGCAATTAAGCTCAAATCTTACATAAAGAATAGAAAATTATGAACAGACAGAGCAGCAACATCGTTTTTGTGAAGGTTTCTCAGGAGCACTGATAGCTCCCTCCTGTCTGTTAAGGCACTGTACCGTTCTTCTGGTTTGCAGATCTAGCTCCGCCTACTTATTCTCATGCATTACTTTCACAGTTTTACACACAAGTTCTCCATGTTCTTCCTCTGTGCAAAGTTTGCTACAGAGCTTCATAGTTTAATAGTCAGCATAAGTGTATCAGGTATGTTATTTAATAAACAGTATACTGTATGCTGAGAATCATTCTTGGAAAACAGCATTGCCATTTCTTATAGTTTGCATCTGCTGAGAATACTGCCTTTTGAGTATAAGTAAACTAGACATTTTTATTGTTTTTATTTAGATTGGGCTAGGACATACAGAAACATAATTATGTTTAACACCTTTAGAGTTGATAACTTGCTTTAAATTGTGCATCATGATCTTCTGCCTTAAATATAATTTCTCATTGAGTTTTTGTAGGGTGCAGTTGTGTTTCCTGTCACTGTGGGCTGCAGGGCACAGTAGTACATGGCAGAGTCTTTGACTTCTGTAGAAGAGATAGTCAGATTCATATGTTTGATGGCTTTATCAGCAGCAGC
The DNA here is from genome assembly GCA_023029165.1 of Gobiocypris rarus. NCBI lineage: Eukaryota > Metazoa > Chordata > Actinopteri > Cypriniformes > Gobionidae > Gobiocypris > Gobiocypris rarus. The sequence continues at coordinate 32,892,958 of CM040915.1, read as the reverse complement.
GGTCAGACGGAGAGAGGGCACTGATTCGGGCCTGGTCTCAAAGAACGAAATGAGGTGCTCAGGTTTGGATCCGGGATACTGACGGTACCACTGCAAACTATAAACATTGCCAGTGTATTTGCAGATCAGTGTAACATCTTCTCCTTCCCAAACATGTTTCTCTGTGAGGAATGGTGTTATCACGTCTGCAGCAGCATTCTCTGATTAAAACAAACACACACAGAAATATTATTTGTAATGGACTAATTCAGATTGTCAACAGGATAAGGAGAATAAACACGTCCACAGTAATTGCTGTGAATCACTCACCTCTTAGAAGAGAAGATATAATGAATACCAGGAGCAACATCTGCACTGATAAGAGACAATGACTCTGAGAGTCAAGACTTACAGTTACTAGAGTATAAGTGACTCAATGTAAGTCTGTCTGCTCTGTTTTTAATCTGAACTGAGACTGAACTACAATGGTTCCTAGAGCTCCACCTTCTGGCACAATGCAGGTCAGATCACTAACATTTGCTAACATGGCAGTTCTCAGACAAAAGCAACACTATGTTAGAGGGGGAAAGACTGAGACACTGCAGGGGAAGAAGCTCCTCCCTCGTAGAAATATGACTGTACAATATACAAGACACATGTTTTTGTGCAGTGTAGATGGTTTTCCTGTGACTGTGGGCTGCAGAGCACAGTAATACAGAGCAGAGTCTGATACAGCAGCAGAGGAGATCTCCAGATACACACGCGTATCATTGAGTCTGATGGACATATGCGGCTGAGGTGGAGAAGCTGGAACTTCAGTTTTAGTAGACCTTACAATCAGCAGCAGAAACTCTGGTGTTGATCCAGGCGTCTGCCGGTACCAGTGGAGACTGTAAGCTGATCCATCATATGTACAGGACAGAGTGATGCTGCTTCCTTCAGTTACAACTACAGATGGTTGGTCTGGTCTGATGACATTCACTTCACCTGCAAACACATTCAACAATCAAGCAATGCAATGGATTCAATGTAGAGAAAAGCAACTGGACATTAGTTTTATGTACAACCCCAAATCAGAAAAAGTTGGGACAGTATGGAAAACGCAAATAAAAAAAGAAAGTAGTGATTTCTAAATTTACTTTGACTTGTATTTCATTGCAGACAATATGAACACAAAATATTTCATGTTTTGCTTGGTCAACTTCATGTCATTTGTAAATATGCATCCTTTCCTCTTATTCAGACCTGCAAGTTGGGACAGGAGCAATTTAGGGCTAGTAATGAGGTAAAATGGTTAAATAATGATGTGATTTGAAACAGGTGATGTCAACAGGTGATTGTAATTATGATCTGGTACAAAAGCTGCATCCAAGAAAGGTCTAATCCTTTAGAAGCAAAGATGGGCTGAGGATCACCAGTTTGCCAACAAATACGTGAAAAAATTATTGAAATGTTTAAAACAATATTCCACAAAGAAAGATAGGAAGAGATTTGGATATTTCACATTCAGCAGTGCATAACATAATTAAAAGACTCAAGGAATCTGGAGGAATTTCAGTGTGTAAAGGACAAGGGCGCAAGCCTAAGCTGAACAACCGTGATCTCCGATCCCTCAGGCGGCACTGCATCAAGAATCGTCATTCATCTATAAGCGATATCACCACATGGGCTCAGGACTACTTTGGCAAACCTTTGTCAAGTACCACAATACGTAGTTACATCCACAAATGCCAGTTAAAACTGTCCTGTGCCAAAAGGAAGCCCTATGTTGACTGAGTCCAGAAGCGCGTTGACTTCTCTGGGCTCGGAGGCATCTGGGATGGACCATCACACAGTGGAAACGTGTACTGTGGTCAGATGAATCAGTATTTCAGGTATTGTTTGGGAGGAATGGACACCCGTGTGCTCCGGACCAAAGAAGAAAAGGATCATCCAGACTGTTACCAGCAACAAGTCCAAAAGCCAGGCTCTGTCATGGTATGGGGTTGTGTCAGAGCCCTTGGCAAAGGTAACTTGCACTTCTGTGAAGGCACCATTAATGCTGAAAAGTACATAGAGATTTTGGAGCATAATATGCTGCCTTCAAGAAGACATCTTTTCCAGGGACGCCCATGCATATTTCAACAAGACAATGCAAAACCACATTCTGCACACATTACAAAGTCCTGGCTGCGGAGGAAGAGGGTACGGGTACTTGACTGGCCCGCCTGCAGTCCCGACCCGTCTCCAATAGAGAATGTGTGGAAGACCCCGTACTGTTGCTCACCTTAAGACTTGTTTGCAGGAAGAATGGGACAAAATTACACCTGAAACACTTCATCACTTGGTGTCTTCAGTTCCTAAACGTATTTTAAATGTTGAGAAAAGGAATGGCAACATTACAAAGTGGTAAATGTGTCCAAAGTGTCGCCTCTGGCTTGGCTTGCTCAGTTGGGGAAAAAACTATTTTTCAAATATATTTCAAAATAAATCTAATTTTTAAACTAAATTAACCAAATAGACCAAATTACTTATCTAATTACTGATCTAAAGCCCACATTGTTACTGTATGAGAATCGAAATATATTCTGTTGCATTATTTTCCTGTTTAACACTGTGAAGCTGCTTTGAAACAATCTGCATTGTTAAAAGCGCTATATAAATAAAGTTGACTTGACTAAATGCTTAACTGTCCCAACTTTTTTTGAAATGTGTTGCAGGTCTGAATGACAGGAAAGGATGCATATTTACAAATGACATGAAGTTGACCAGACAAAACATGAAATATTTTGTGTGCATATTGTCTGCAATGAAATACAAGTCAAAGTAAATTTAGAAATCACTACTTTCTTTTTTTATTTGCGTTTTCCATACTGTCCCAACTTTTTCTGATTTGGGGTTGTATCTTAGTGATGTTCTGGAATACAGAGCAAACTGTACATGAGTAATACTTACAGTAAGTGAGGATAAATATGAACACAGAAGAGATGAGTAGCATGATTCTGTAGTTTGAGTTCAGATTCTATCAGTATGAAGGTAAGGCATTGTTGTCTCTGTTTTATTCTGCTGCGGTCGACAAAACATTGAGCTCCTCCCTCACATACTGTAGCTCCGGCTCATCTTACCCTACAAACACTGACTGTATAGGAAGAAGCTAAAAGAGGCATTATGACAGTCTGATTTATCTGATATTACACTGTTTATTACGTGGACACTCAGTGTTGGAATACGTTTTAAAAGCATGTTCAACTGGCCCTGATTCTCTGAAATATTAACCATTAATACTATTAGACTACCTCTTAATACAGATATGAACAGCACATTGATGCTTGAAACATCTGATGGTGTACAGTGCCACTGTTTTTAAATCTGCATTGTGCATCATGATCTTCTGCCTTAAATATAATTTCTCATTGAGTTTTTGTAGGGTGCAGTTGTGTTTCCTGTCACTGTGGGCTGCAGGGCACAGTAGTACATGGCAGAGTCTTTGACTTCTGTAGAAGAGATAGTCAGATTCATATGTTTGACGGCTTTATCAGCAGCAGCGGTCAGACGGAGAGAGGGCACTGATTCGGGCCTGGTCTCAAAGAACAAAATGAGGTGCTCAGGTTTGGATCCGGGATACTGACGGTACCACTGCAAACTCTGAACAGTGCCAGTGTAGTTGCAGATCAGTGTAACATCTTTTCCTTCCAAAACATGTTTCTCTGTGAGGAATGGTGTTATCACGTCTGCAGCAGCATTCTCTGATTAAAACAAACACACACAGAAATATTATTTGTAATGGACTAATTCAGATTGTCAACAGGATAAGGAGAATAAACACGTCCACAGTAATTGCTGTGAATCACTCACCTCTTAGAAGAGAAGATATAATGAATACCAGGAGCAACATCTGCACTGATAAGAGACAATGACTCTGAGTCAAGACTTACAGTTACTAGAGTATAAGTGACTCAATGTAAGTCTGTCTGCTCTGTTTTTAATCTGAACTGAGACTGAACTACAATGGTTCCTTGAGCTCCACCTTCTGGCACAATGCAGGTCAGATCACTAACATTTGCTAACATGGCAGTTCTCAGACAAAAGCAACACTATGTTAGAGGGGGAAAGACTGAGACACTGCAGGGGAAGAAGCTCCTCCCTCGTAGAAATATGACTGTACAATATACAAGACACATGTTTTTGTGCAGTGTAGATGGTTTTCCTGTGACTGTGGGCTCCAGAGCACAGTAATACAGAGCAGAGTCTGATACAGCAGCAGAGGAGATCTCCAGATACACACGCGTATCATTGAGTCTGATGGACATATGCGGCTGAGGTGGAGAAGCTTTGGTGACATATTTAGAAGACTCATCAATCAGCAGCAGAAACTCTGGTGTTGATCCAGGCGTCTGCCGGTACCAGTGGAGACTGTAAGCTGATCCATCATATGTACAGGACAGAGTGATGCTGCTTCCTTCAGTTACAACTACAGATGGTTGGTCTGGTCTGATGACATTCCCATTCACTTCACCTGCAAACACATTCAACAATCAAGCAATGCAATGGATTCAATGTAGAGAAAAGCAACTGGACATTAGTTTTATGTATCTTAGTAATGTTCTGAAATACAGAGCAAAATGTACATGAGTAATACTTACAGTAAGTGAGGACAAATATCAAAACAGAAGAGATGAGTAGCATGATTCTGTAGTTTGAGTTCAGATTCTATCAGTATGAAGGTAAGGCATTGTTGTCTCTGTTTTATTCTGCTGCGGTCGACAAAACATTGAGCTCCTCCCTCACATACTGTAGCTCTGGCTCATCTTACCCTACAAACACTGACTGTATAGGAAGAAGCTAAAAGAGGCATTATGACAGTCTGATTCATCTGATATTACACTGTTTATTACGTGGACACTCAGTGTTGGAATACGTTTTAAAAGCATGTTCAACTGGCCCTGATTCTCTGAAATATTAACCATTAATACTATTAGACTACCTCTTAATACAGATATGAACAGCACATTGATGCCTGAAACATCTGATGGTGTACAGTGCCATTGTTTTTAAATCTGCATTGTGCATCATGATCTTCTGCCTTAAATATAATTTCTCATTGAGTTTTTGTAGGGTGCAGTTGTGTTTCCTGTCACTGTGGGCTGCAGGGCACAGTAGTACATGGCAGAGTCTTTGACTTCTGTAGAAGAGATAGTCAGATTCATATGTTTGACGGCTTTATCAGCAGCAGCGGTCAGACGGAGAGAGGGCACTGATTCGGGCCTGGTCTCAAAGAACAAAATGAGGTGCTCAGGTTTGGATCCGGGATACTGACGGTACCACTGCAAACTTCGAACAGTGCCAGTGTAGTTGCAGATCAGTGTAACATCTTCTCCTTCCAAAACATGTTTCTCTGTGAGGAATGGTGTTATCACGTCTGCAGCAGCATTCTCTGATTAAAACACACACACACATAAATATTATTTGTAATGGACTAATTCAGATTGCCAACAGGATTAGGAGAATAAACACGTCCACAGTAATTGCTGTGAATCACTCACCTCTTAGAAGAGAAGATATAATGAATACCAGGAGCAACATCTGCACTGATAAGAGACAATGACTCTGAGAGTCAAGACTTACAGTTCCTAGAGTATAAGTGACTCAATGTAAGTCTGTCTGCTCTGTTTTAATCTGAACTGAGACTGAACTACAATGGTTCCTAGAGCTCCACCTTCTGGCACAATGCAGGTCAGATCACTTTTGCTATAATATCTCATCATTTCATATGGGATCTTAATCTCAAACAACAAATAAGATCTAATTGAAGAATATTTGGCCTATTAAATTATACAGTAAGAAGACTGAAAATTATTATATGAACAAATTATATGTCAAAAAGTAAATGAGCATTATATTTTGTTCTAAATATAAGGACTGTCACTGTCCAGAGAGATCTGACTGATTGCACAATTTATGTTTACTGAGCAAAGAAATCAAGAGGCAAACACAAGATAGTCATTTAAGCAAAGTCTCATCTGCAGAAGGCTGTCCTGTCTATAGACCTATGAGGAACGTTTGTATTATTAATTTTTTTATAATTGATTTATTGTCAGGCTTAGAACCTATTTCTGTAAAAGCTGATGTCAGGTACCGTCTGATTGATTTTCCTGAAATTTCCAACCATGTGGATTTTAATGACGTGGCGTTAAAAGACGTCTTTAGAAATGGGTTAATCGAGCCCCTGCGCTCTGGACTGCCTGGGGGGGAAATCATTTCTCCCTTGGTCAGTACATTGACCATGCCCTTCTGTTAAGCGGATCATCATTCACTGTGGATTTTGTGGGCATGGAGCCCCACAATCACACTGTGCCCACCGCACCAGATTCTTATCCCAAGATGGCCGCCGTGCCCGAGCCCTCTGCCAACATGGCCGCCGTGCCCGAGCCCTCTGCCAACATGGCCGCCACGCTCGAGCCAGGGTCTTCAGAGTGTGCAGCGCTGTGGCCACGGGTATGTGGTGTGTGTGACCCTGACCCACGTCCAGTGATGACTCCAGCCCATAAACCCTGTTGGTGAGTGTTCTGTTATAGTCAAGTTAAGTCAAGTCCTTGATTCTTAAGTTTTAAGTTTGAATTAATAAACTGCAGTTAGAATCTTCAACGCTTGCCACCAGTGGACTTCTATGTTACAATATTGTAAATTATAGTGTGTTCTGTCTTGTAAAAGTGGCCTTACATGACCAATAATTAACAAGTAAATGCTGAACTTAAATTTGCTAAAATGGTAGTTCTCAGAGAAAAGCAACAGTATACAGCATATTATATTTATTATACAGTGGGTATGGAAAGTATTCAGACCCCCTTACATTTTTCACTCTGTTATATTGCTGCAATTTGCTAAAATCATTTAAGTTCTTTTTTTTCCCTCATTAATATACACACAGCACCCCATATTGACAGAAAACACAGAATTGTTGACATTTTTGCAGATTTATTAAAAAAGAAAAACTGAAATATCACATGGTCCTCAGTATTCAGACCCTTTGCTGTGACACTCATATATTTAACTCAGGTGCTGTCCATTTCTTCTGATCATCCTTGAGATGGTTCTACACCTTCATTTGAGTCCAGCTGTGTTTGATTACACTGATTGGGCTTGATTTGGAAAGCCACACACCTGTCTATATAAGACCTTACAGCTCACAGTGCATGTCAGAGAAAATGAGAATCATTAGGGTCAAAGGAACTGCCTGAAGAGCTCAGAGACAGAATTGTGGCAAGCCACAACTTTTGTATTATTCAGTTTTGTATAATTAATACTGATTTATTGTCAGGCTTAGAACCTATTTCTGTAAAAGCTGATGTCAGGGACCGCCTAATTGTTTCAATAAATGTTTTTCTACCATGTGAATTCAGATGGTGTACTGGTTAGCTTAGCATATTTGTAATGTCTAGTGTTTTGGTTTTATGTCACGTTTATGTTTCCTGGTTTGCCATGTGTTCCCTATTGTCATGTGACTTCCTTGCCCTCATGTGATCATGTCTTGTGCTTCTCAAGTCTCATGTGCTATGTTGTCATGTTCTCATTGGTTAATTGTTTGGTTTGTGTGCAGGTGTTCCTTGTTTGTCATTATATTTGTCTAGCTTTGTTATATGTAAACCCGCTGTTGGTGAGGGTTCTATGTTATAGTTAAGCAAAGTTAAGCCAAGTCAAGTCCTTGTTTCTTTTATGTTTTGTTTAAGTTTGAATTAATAAGTTGCACTTAGGTTCTTCAACGCTTGCCACCAGTGGACTCCTATGTTACAATATTGTAAATTATAGTGTGTTCTGTCTTGTAAAAGTGGCCTTACATGACCAGTAATTAACAAGTAAATGCTGAACTAAAATTTCCAAAACGGTAGTTCTCAGAGAAAAAACAGTACACAGCATATTATATTTATTATATATCCTTTAGATTGTGCATCATGATCTTCTGCCTTAAATATAATTTCTCATTGAGTTTTTGTAGGGTGCAGTTGTGTTTCCTGTCACTGTGGGCCTCAGGGCACAGTAGTACATGGCAGAGTCTTTGACTTCTGTAGAAGAGATAGTCAGATTCATATGTTTGACGGCTTTATCAGCAGCAGCGGTCAGACGGAGAGAGGGCACTGATTCGGGCCTGGTCTCAAAGAACGAAATGAGGTGTTCAGGTTTGGATCCGGGATACTGACGGTACCACTGCAAACTATTAACACTGCCAGTGTAGTTGCAGATCAGTGTAACATCTTTTCCTTCCCAAACATGTTTCTCTGTGAGGAATGGTGTTATCACGTCTGCAGCAGCATTCTCTGATTAAAACAAACACACACAGAAATATTATTTGTAATGGACTAATTCAGATTGTCAACAGGATTAGGAGAATAAACACGTCCACAGTAATTGCTGTGAATCACTCACCTCTTAGAAGAGAAGATATAATGAATACCAGGAGCAACATCTGCACTGATAAGAGACAATGACTCTGAGAGTCAAGACTTACAGTTACTAGAGTATAAGTGACTCAATGTAAGTCTGTCTGCTCTGTTTTTAATCTGAACTGAGACTGAACTACAATGGTTCCTAGAGCTCCACCTTCTGGCACAATGCAGGTCAGATCACTTTTGCTATAATATCTCATCATTTCATTTGGGATCTTAATCTTAAACAACATTTAAGATCTTATTGAAGAATATTTGCCCTATTAAATTATACAGTAAGAAGACTGAAAATGATTATATGAACAAATATGCTATTTCAAAAAGTATATGAGCGTTACATTTTGTTCTAAATATAAGGACAGTCACTGTCCAGAGAGATCTGACTGATTGCACAATTTATGTTTACTGAGCAAAGAAATCAAGAGGCAAACACAAGATAGTCATTTAAGCAAAGTCTCATCTGCAGAAGGCTGTCCTGTCTATAGACCTATGAGGAACGTTTGTATTATTTATTTTGTGTTATTAATTTTTGTATAATTAATACTGATTTATTTTCAAGCTTAGAACCTATTTCTGTAAAAGCTGATGTCAGGGACCGCCTGATTGTTTCAATAAATGTTTTTCTACCGTGTGAATTCATATGGTGTACTGGTTAGCTTAGCACATTTGTATTGTCTAGTGTTTTGGTTTTATGTCACGTTTATGTTTCCGGGTTTGCCATGTGTTCCCTATTGTCATGTGACTTCCTTGCCCTCATGTGATCATAGGCTTGTTTGAGATGAGCAAAATCTGCGCAGAACCGATCACCGGTGATCAGCGCGAGATGCATGCCGGTTAGAAATGTGTCCGAGGGCGGTCCACCTTCCTCTGATGTCATGCTGGCGTATGTCAAAGAACTCGCGGCGAAAGGCGGATGTGTCGGATTCCGCAGTTGCTCTCCACCGACTGCGCTGAGCAAAAGCATGATGGGAAACGGCTTACTGACGACACAGCTTAATGCTCATTGGTTTAAACAAGCGTGACATGTGATTCTTTTTTAAAGTGTTTGATTTTAAAACTCTGATATCATGTTTTAATGTCTATAAATTATGTGTGAATATTCCCAAACTGTGCGACAGTGCGACCTCTGTGTGTTATGTGATTGTTGTCATATTTATAAAAATATATAAAAACATGTATGTAATTAAAGTAAAAATGATTATAAACACGTCTTTCGAATGGAAATAAATGACAAAAACATTGAGTGTCTTGTTCATAATGTTTATTTTCATATAAAAGCAAATGAACTTAAATTACATCCAGTTTATCAGCAAAGCAGTGCATGAATGTGAATCGCGATATCCGCCTTTGATCTACTTGGGTGTCGGATCCACTACGAGAAGACAGAACTGTCCGTCTTGCCTGCACTTTTTTCACTCCTCCCTTCACTGCAGCCGCCTAGTCTCGCCATCATTTCAGGCGAGGCGAGGCGCATCTCAAACATGCCTCATTTCACTAGTTCACACTTACATAGAATTTATAGAGAGTAATATTAATTGCGTATTTGGCGTGCTGTCCGGGGGGGGAGGGCTTCGAGCTCGGATTTTGGCCCGAACCCAGAGTACCCCCCCCCGTATGTAAGTGGTTTAGAACTTAAAAGAAAAAGAGCAGAATGTGGAGAAGGGGTGGTGGAGGGATGCTGGAAAAACTTTCAACAAAAGGGAGGTGAGATGGCTTCGTATATATACCTCTTTTGTTGATTGGCTGAGTACTCTCCACCCGGTGTCAATTATCTGACATGTTCCTCCTGAACCTCGTTTAGTAAAACAGCATTTCACTAGTTCACACTCACATAGAATTTATAGAGAGTAATATTAATTGCGTATTTGGCGTGCTGTCCGGGGGGGGAGGGCGTCGAGCTCGGATTTTGGCCCGAACCCAGAGTACCCCCCAAAAGCTAGTAAGCATAGGACAGCCGCCTGCTAAATACCCCCCAAGAAGTGCCGAGCTTGGCGGCTGGCATGAGACCGGGGTCTGGTTGTTTGACCGAAAAGCTCTTGGCGGCTTGTGTTGCCGATGGCGGCCCTTGTTGGTTCGTGGATCGCTTGGTTCTTGGTGAGAGCAGGGTGTGGTCTTATGCGTGGGGACTGCCCTTTCCTTGCTGTATGGAACTTTCCATTTTCTAGCTGCAATGAATCGGTCTACTTCCTTACTAAGTGGAAACTTTCCACTCGTGGCAACTATCAATCTAGAGGGTTTTATTTACTTTCTTGCTGTGTGGAAAACTGTCCACTTCTCACTGGGTGAAATGTATCCGCTTTCTTATTGTGGAAAAACTATCCGTTTCCTTGTTGTGTTTAAGAACGCATTGGGAATGACGCATTGGGATTGGCATTTAAAGACATTATAAACTCTATTGGAGTTAGACAACACGTATCTGGACCCACTCATCGCCTTAATCATACTTTAGATCTAATACTGTCACATGGACTAAATGTTGATACCATTAAAATTCTGCAGCAGAGCGATGACATCTCAGATCATTACCTAATATCATGTATACTTAATATAGCTAAGGCTGCAAAGCCATCCTCCTTCAAATATGGCAGGACTATAACAGCTGCGACTAAAGATTGCTTTATACATAATCTTCCTCATCAGTTCCATCTCCTCAGAATTACAGATAGCCAAGAGGAACTTGATGTTGCAACAGAAACTACTGACTCTCTCTTTACTAGCACTTTAGACATAGTTGCTCCTCTGCGCTTAAAGAAGATTAAAGCAAATAATCCAACGCCGTGGTACAACGAGCACACTCGGGCCCTTAAAACAGCAGCCAGAAAAATGGAGCGTAGCTGGAAGAAAACAAAACTGGAGGTTTTGCAATTTGTGGAAAGAGAGCATGATTGCATACAGAAAGGCCATAAAAACTGCTAGATCTGCTTATTTCTCAACTCTTTTAGAAAACAAACACAACCCTAGGTATTTATTCGATACAGTGGCTAAATTAACAAAGGATAAAGCTTCAACTTCTGACGTTTGTAAACAACACAGCAGTAATGACTTTATGAACTTCTTTACTAGTAAGATTGATAACATTAGGAATAAAATTATAACCATGCAGCCGTCTACTACAGTATCACTTCAGACAGAACATTGTAGTCTCACTGAGAAAAATTACACTCATTCACTGCTATAGGAGGAGAAGAATTGGCTAAACTTGTTAAATCATCAAAATCAACAACATGTATGCTTGACCCTATACCGACTAGGCTATTAAAGAGATGCTTCCAGAGGTCATAGATCCTCTGCTTAATATTAATTCATCCTTGACATTAGGATATGTACCAAAAACTTTTAAGTTGGCTGTAATTAAACCACTTATTAAAAAAACAGTCTAAAGAATTAGTCAATTACAGACCAATCTCGAATCTACCGTTTCTATCAAAAATATTAGAAAAGGCAGTGTCTTCACAATTATGTTCCTTTTAGAAAGAAATTGTATATGTGAGGATTTCCAGTCAGGATTTAGACCGTATCATAGTACTGAGACTGCTCTAATTAGAGTTACAAATGATTTACTCTTATCATCTGATCGTGGTTGTATCTCTCTATTAGTGTTACTTGATCTTAGCGCTGCATTCGATACTATCGATCACAATATTCTTTTGAATAGACTCGAAAATTATGTTGGCATTAGTGGAACTGCATTGGCATGGTTTAAATCTTACTTATCTGACCGTTATCAGTTTGTAGCAGTAAATGAAGAGATGTCACACCGATCACAAGTTCAGTATGGAGTACCGCAAGGCTCAGTGTTAGGACCGTTGCTTTTCACCCTGTATATGCTACCACTGGGAGATATCATTAGGAAGCATGGCGTTAGTTTTCATTGTTATGCTGATGATACTCAGCTCTATATTTCTTCACACCCTGACGAAACTTACCAATTCACAAGATTAACGGAATGCATAGCTGATATTAAAAATTGGATGAATAGTAATTTCCTGCAACTTAATTCAGATAAAACTGAATTTTTAATTATTGGACAGAAAAGCTCCACAAGTAGTGCCCTAGAATACTGTCTAACCCTCGATGACTGCTCTGTCAAGTCCTCGTCGTCAGTGAGGAACCTGGGTGTGCTCTTTGATACCAATCTTTCGTTTGAAAGCCACGTTTCTAGCATCTGTAAAACTGCATTCTACCATCTTAAAAATATATCTAAATTACGTCACATGCTTTCAATGCAAAATGCTGAACAATTAGTACATGCGTTCATGAGCTCAAGGCTAGATTATTGTAATGCTCTACTGGGTGGTTGCCCTGCTCGCCTAATAAATAAACTCCAGCTGGTCCAAAAGCGCAGCAGCTCGAGTTCTTACTAGAACCAGGAAATGCGATCATATTAGTCCAGTTCTGTCAACACTGCACTGGCTCCTATTAAACATCGCATACATTTTAAAATCTTGCTTATTACTTATAAAGCAATAAATGGTTTAGCTCCCAGTACTTAAGCGAGCTCTTAACGCATTATACTCCATCACGTCAATTGCGGTCTCTAAACTCTGGCCAGTTGAAAATACCTAGAATATCTAAATCAACTGCAGGCGGTCGATCCTTTTCCTATTTAGCACCTAAACTCTGGAACAGTCTTCCTAGCATTGTTCGGGAAGCAGACACACTCTGTCAGTTTAAATCTAGACTAAAAACACATCTCTTTACTATGGCATGCACATAGAACATTTTTAACTTTCTTTATTCAAATCAAATGACTGATTGTTAGGCTGCATTAACTAGGTCAGCGGAACCGGGAACACTTCCCATAACACCTGATGTACTCGTTACATCATAAAGAGTGGCATCCACACTAATGTTAGTCTCTCTGTTTATCCCGAGGTTTACTGCAGTCGGCGGATCAGGCCGTGTCCGGATCGGATGGTGGACCTGCATCTGGACATGACCAGCTCATCCTGGAGTGTCTGCTGAGACCGTGTCCATTAGTGTCTCCTCTGAATCTGCCTCACGGGCGTCATCCTCAATTAACCCGTCTCGGCGCAATAACTCCGATCTTTCAAGTATTCATATTCTTGTGTAATCGGCGCCATCCTAAATGAGCCCGTCTCGTCGTCATACCCAAAATTTCGAATATTCCTATCTAATATGATTTATGACCTGCAAGGTTGCCAGAGTAATAATTATACACTGTTAATAATAGGCCAGAGGAGAACTGGCACCCGACTGAGTCTGGTTTCTCCCAAGGTTTATTTTTCTCCATCATGCCCTGATGGAGTTTTGGTTCCTTGCCACTGTCGCCTTTGGCTTGGCTTGCTCAGTTGGGGACACTCAAATTATGATCCAAGTTACTCAACTAAATATACAAATAGAATTTATTAATTTGGTCATATATAATTCCATAAACTATCCAAATTAAACTAGCCAAATCAAATTTTGTTGCAATGTTGTCCTGTTTAACACTGTGAAGCTGCTTTGAAACAATCGTCATTGTAAAAGCGCTATATAAATAAAGTTGATTGATTGATTGAAGAACTTCTATATCTCGCTGTGGAATCTTCTTTTCAGTGAGTTGGACTTTTCCCTTAAGGGAGACTGTTAATCCTCTTACTGCGTTGGACTACTGTCCAGTATCTTATGGCGTGGATAACTATCTGGTGTCTTACTGCGTGGATAACTGTCCACTATCTTACTGCGTGTACGACTGTCCAGTGTCTTAATGTTTTGGACAATGATCCCTAATTTATTGCGTGGGCAACTATCTGCCATCTTAGTCGTGAGCAACTATCTGCCATCTTACTGAGTGGGCCGGTCCTTGTTGCGTGGAACTTCCCACTATCTCCTTATGTAAACTTCCGCTGACTCACTGCTCGGAAACTTTCCGCTGGGTGGAAACTTTCCATGGAATCACTGAGTGGAAACTTTTCATTTACTTACTGCGTGGAAACTTTCCATGGAATCACTGAGTGGAAACTTTCCATTTACTTACTGCGTGGAAACTTTCCATTGAATCACTGAGTGGAAACTTTCCATTTACTCACTGCGTGGAAACTTTCCATTGAATCACTGAGTGGAAACTTTCCATTTACTCACTGCGTGGAACTTCCCGTTGGATCACTGAGTGGAAACTTTCTGTTGATTCTCTGAGTGGAAACTTTCTGTTGATTCTCTGTGTGGAAACTTTCCGTTGACTCAATGCGTGGAACTTCCTGCGGAGTCGCTGTGTTGAAACTTTTAGTTTATCCTGGAATACTAAGAACAGAAAGGAGAGGCATGGATTCAATGTTTGCTGGATGGAAAGAAATCCTCCAGTGGAGCTTGGCCCAGGGGATTTTTAAGTAATGAGGGTTTGGTGGGCTTCTTTGATGTGGAAACGGTTGGTCCTGATATAGCTTTGAAAAGCATCTGAGGACCATCTCCCGAGAGCTTGGATCTGCTGTTGTGAGAGACCTTTTTGAGCTGCTGATGTTGCTGCCCCGATGCGGAAGGAGTGGCTTGAGTTCTTAGCTGGGATGCCTGTCTGTTGAAGAATGGTTTTGAGGTGTTTCTGAAACCAAAAGCGAGTCACGGGTTTGTTTGCTTCATCTGTGAACAGGGGTTCCAGGGGAGATTTGGCTTGAGAATTTTTCCAGTGGAGGTATGCCCGAACGGACTGGTATGGTTGGATTGGTGATGCCAGGTTAAAAATGTAGATAAAATGACCTTTTTTGGTTTGGTCGGTCTTACTTTGTTTGATGAGATATGAGATTGTTTCCTCATCCATAACTGATAAGTCTGAGATGGTGGGGTGGATTTTTGGGTCAAATTTGGACGTAATAGCTAATTCCGAGCATCTAAGAAACCCGAAAAAAGCTAAGATGAACATGGTGTCGAGTGTTCGGGCGGTATTGCTGGGCTGGTAGTTTGTACGTAGGGTGTGAATGCATTTGGTGAGGATGTCTAGCGTTATTGGTTGTCTGGTGTCAGGGCAGGTGGGTTGGGATCTTTGAATCCCTTTGATCAGTAGGGAGGTTTGTGAATTGTTTATTTCAGGGGAGGGAGTGCCGTGTAATAATTTGTGAAAGAACTGAATGCCACTCAAGTAACCTTTGATAGACCCGACTTGTAGGCCCTTAATGAAATTCAGGTAGGAAATGAATGAGGTGATTGAAAGGAGAGAGAAATCTGGAAACATCATGTTGTAAGAGTTGTGGAATGCTCTTAAGTTTTTCCAAGCGGTTATGTAGGATTGGAGGGTCCTGGGGGACACTGCTTGGAGGATGGTGTCGAGCGATGCATTGAGGAGTGGTTTCAATGGGTGGGTTACGGGAATATCAGTTCCGAATAATGAGGCACTGAAGTTGGGGACTGATCCGCCTCTGGAGACAGCGTCCTGAATTTCTGAAACATAAAACGAGATAGGGAGTCAGCGATTTGGTTTTCTGATCCGGGGATGTGTTTAGCCGTTATGATGAATTGGTCGCATGCTGAAATCCACGTGAGACGCCTTAGAAGTGGCATCATGGCAGGTGCATGGGAACGGCCTTTATTTATGCAATGTACTGTTGCTTCGTTGTCGCAATGCACTACAATGCTTTTAGCGGCCCATTCTTTCCCCCACAAAAAAGCCGCTACTACTAGGGGGTAAAGCTCATATAGCACTGAGGATTGTGTTGTGTCCTGGAGCTGCGGGGGCCATGGAGAAGCGAACCAACGGCCAATTGAGGGGGCGGCGTCTGTGAACAGTTGGATATCGATGGGTGACCATTCCATTGATTCAAGAACATTACCCATAGCCTGAGTTCGTTCGACATGCTGGAGTTATTGAAATTTGGTCTTCTAGCGAGTGGGCAGAGGACGCGAGCGAGAGGAGATGTGATATGAAGGGGCGGCCTTGTGGAATGATGCGCATAGCGAAGTTTAAGTGTCCGAGCAAGGATAGGAGTTCACGTTTGGAACATTTGGTTTCTTTGAGGAGACTTGATGAGACTAGGATTATTCGGTCGATCTTCTCTTTGGGCAGGGATGCCTGGAATTTGGCCGAATCTAATTTAATCCCGAGGAATTCTATGCATGTTGCGGGCCCCATAGATTTCTCTTGTGCGATGGGGATTCCGAGCTCAGCAAAAACTTTTTGCACTGTGAGTATATCTGCGGCTGGAATGGCATCAGGAGGTGAGATAATTAAAAAATCATCTAGAAGGTGGATGAGGTGGGGAATGGCATAATTGTTTGACAAGATCCAGCAAACTGCTTCTAATAACATGTCGAATATTTTAGGGCTGCTTTTACATCCAAAGGTTAAGCGTACTGCAAAATAGTATTTCCCAAGCCAGCGAACTCGAAAGGTGCCATGAATCTGGATGGATGG
The DNA here is from genome assembly GCA_023029165.1 of Gobiocypris rarus. NCBI lineage: Eukaryota > Metazoa > Chordata > Actinopteri > Cypriniformes > Gobionidae > Gobiocypris > Gobiocypris rarus. The sequence continues at coordinate 32,876,218 of CM040915.1, read as the reverse complement.
GCATTACTTTGAAAGCAGATGTGATGTCGATTTTTGCCAGCCATGCGCCCCGACCTGCGATTTTAATCATATCGATTGCCTGGTCTATGTCGTGGTATTTAAGTGAATATTCGTCGAGAGGGATCAAGCTGTTTATGCTGGGGAATGGGGAATTGTGCGGGGCTGACAGATCGATTATTAGCCGTTTTTTTTTACCTGAAAATTTTCTTGTGGCCACTCCAATGGGGCTGATGCGAAACACTTTGAATGGGAGATCGTCAAACGGCCCGATCATGAAGCCTGACTCAACTTCTTTTTTGATCAGGTTGTTTACGACTTCGGGTTCTAAGAGGGCGGACTAAAGATTGTTGCAATTGTGTTTTGTGAGAGGGCATTCTACTCCGGGTTTAAAGCCATTTTTGAGACCCGACAGCAGATAATTGGTAAAGTTGGTGTCCGGGTGATGACTTAGTTCGAAATCCAAGCGTGAAATATTAACTGGAGTCGATAAGTAATTTTGATTTTTATTTACAGATTTGTACACAGGACACACTACGGCGCCGCCACAAAAGGAACAAATATGCATGAACTTGCAATGCTGTCTGGTACATTTCCGGAATTAAAGTGTCTGCAAGGCTGCTTGCAGAGTTCCATTGCGCTACTCGCACGGCACTTTTAGCTGAGAAGAGTTTGTGGTATGTGTAGAAGTGCCCTCCTCCATAGGACAGCGCAAGCTCAGCTATGATAGCTAAGTAATCATTTAATTCGCGGCGCCTGTGGGGGAAAGCTGAACAGATAACTTCCGTATAACGTGAGAAAGCAATTGAAAACTCTGAAAATGAAAGCAAGCGGGATGAATGGGTGTTTGTGTTTTTTAGGGTGACGGAGAAATTCCCGCAGTCTACTTGGCGGTCCGGTTCGGCTGCGGGGAGCAGAGAGAGGAGAGAGGAAAGGTCTACGTCCGCACCTGAAAGTATCTGAGCCCGGATGTTTTGGGCTACTGGTGGTGGTTCCATGGCGATGGCGTTGGATGGCACGGGCATCGGGTTGCTGAGAAGAGAATGTTGAGTTTTTGACTGCATGAGAGAGCTGGGGAGATTACAAGCCTGGGCTGCGAAAGATGGCGGCGGCCCGGCGTTTGGATTATCCTTTGTAGCCTGGAAAGGAAAGTTTGTTAGAGGATAGGAGGAATAAGAAGGTTGGTATTGCGAAGAGAAAGCTTGTGCTGTGAGCGGAGGCGTGCCCGCGCTTGCTTGCCCCACTGGAGCTGCAGGCCACTGAATGTGGGCGGGTTATAACCTGAGGGTTAAAACTGTTGAAATGTTTGAGCCTGTGCTGCTAGCGGATGCATCATCGCGCTAGCGTTTGCTGAGCACTGGAGGCCACTGTAAGGAAAGGGGGTTATGAACAGCGGGAGCATGAACTTGTGAAGCTGTGAGGAGGCCGCTGGGCCCAGCTGCACGCGGTACTGCGGCAGCAGAAACCGCTGTGAATGGCTGAGCTGCATCAGGAGGTTGGAGAAGGCCTGCTCTGGCGGGATCCGGGGCGCGGCCCAGGCTCGCCGAAGGCCTAGGGCGGCCGCTCAATGGGCGAAGCCCGTCGGATTTTGTGCTGGAGGATGATGGTGGTGTCTGGCTAGGCGAGCTTTGAACTCTGCTCTGCCTGTGGGCCACCTTGGGAGCTGATAAAAGCTTAGGAGAGAGGTTGGTTGAATGAATAGACACGTACAAATTATATAACTCTGGTTTGTTCATTTTACGTGAAGCTTGAATGTTTGCCTTCCCCAGCGCTTGCCTCAACCCCGCTACGGTCCACTTCCCGATAGGTGGGATAGTCGTGGTGGTCGAGCGGTAGGAAGAGGCCGGGGAGGAAGATGGAAGTCTTGTAGGTGGTGGTGAAGACTGGCCCGGCGTCTCGGCGTGCGTGAGCTTGTTCGGCGGGCACACGCGGCGGCGTGAAGAAGCCTGGGGCTCGGTTGTGGTGACAGGCGTCGGACCGCTGTTATTGCGTCCGCAAGTTTGCATCGGTGGATCCATGTGAAGGTCTGCTTCGTCGTTGGATGAGGAGCTTAATCGTTGAGACATCTTTGCTGGAAAAACTTTCAACAAAAGGGAGGTGAGATGGCTTCGTATATATACCTCTTTTGTTGATTGGCTGAGTACTCTCCACCTGTGTCAATTATCTGACATGTTCCTCCTGAACCTCGTTTAGTAAAACAGCATATCTTGTGCTTCTCAAGTCTCATGTGCTATGTTGTCATGTTCTCATTGGTTAATTGTTTGGTTTGTGTGCAGGTGTTCCTTGTTTGTCATTATATTTGTCTAGCTTTGTTATATGTAAACCCGCTGTGGGTGAGTTTACTATGTTATAGTTAAGGAAAGTTAAGCCAAGTCAAGTCCTTGTTTCTTTTATGTTTTGTTTAAGTTTGAATTAATAAATGGGCCAGGGCTTGTAAAGCCCAAAGTCCCGGGGCTATGTGTTTTTCAAAACCTAAGCCCGGCCTGCCGACGGGCTATCTTAAATAGTGAAATAACATTCCTTTCTTAATGTGCGTTGTTCACTCTCTAGATATTTGAAGGAAAAATACAATCGCAGAAGTTTTGATCATATTGTCTGCAACGTACTTGGCGCGCACGTGTCTATATCTGTGTGTGTTTGTGTGTGTGTGTGTGTGTGAGATGCATGGTTTGCGCTTTTATCCCCCGATCGGGCAGGCCAAGTAATAAAAACATATCAATCAACATTCCAATCAGTCGCAGGTGGCTGAGATAAAGCACTGTGTTTGTTTAATAAAGATGTATTGCGAGCCCTGTGGGACGAATCATTCCAGTTGCGTTTTTCCCACATGCTTCAAAACAATTCCCGCATGCACTGACGAGGGAGCTGAAGCTCATTAAATATGCCGAGCTTATCCAATCCTAGCCGTGGGCGTTTACTTCAAAGTCTTCAGTGCGGCACGCCCATAAAATCTGAGCATTGACAGAGCCTCAAAACCAGGGTAGAAAACAGCCTATTACTTATTCATTATGATGTTTTTAAATGTAAAAACCACACGGACGTCATAAGTTGACCTCAGACAACAGTATAAAAATTCATCATTATCTCATCATTATCTCGGCTCATCATTATCTGTGGATTTTGTGGGCATGGAGCCCCACAATCACACTGTGCCCACCGATCCAGAGTCTCATCCCAAGATGGCCGCCGTGCCCGAGCCATCAGTGGACTTCTATGTTACAATATTGTAAATTATAGTGTGTTCTGTCTTGTAAAAGTGGCCTTACATGACCAGTAAATGCTGAACTAAAATTAGCTAAAATGGTAGTTCTCAGAGAAAAGCAACAGTTTACAGCATATTATATTTATTATATATCCTTTAAATTGTGCATCATGAACTTCTGCCTTAAATATAATTTCTCATTGAGTTTTTGTAGGGTGCAGTTGTGTTTCCTGTCACTGTGGGCTGCAGGGCACAGTAGAACATGGCAGAGTCTTTGACTTCTGTAGAAGAGATAGTCAGATTCATATGTTTGACGGCTTTATCAGCAGCAGCGGTCAGACGGAGAGAGGGCACTGATTCGGGCCTGGTCTCAGTGAACAAAATGAGGTGCTCAGGTTTGGATCCGGGATACTGACGGTACCACTGCAAATTATATACAGTGCCAGTGTAGTTGCAGATCAGTGTAACATCTTCTCCTTCCCAAACATGTTTCTCCTTTAGGAATGGTGTTATCACGTCTGCAGCAGCATTCTCTGATTAAAACAAATACGTACAAAAATATTATTTGAAATGGACTAATTCAGATTGCCAACAGGATTAGGAGAATAAACACGTCCACAGTAATTGCTGTGAATCACTCACCTCTTAGAAGAGAAGATATAATGAATACCAGGAGCAACATCTGCACTGATAAGAGACAATGACTCTGAGAGTCAAGACTTACAGTTACTAGAGTATAAGTGACTCAATGTAAGTCTGTCTGCTCTGTTTTTAATCTGAACTGAGACTGAACTACAATGGTTCCTAGAGCTCCACCTTCTGGCACAATGCAGGTCAGATCACTTTTGCTATAATATCTCATCATTTCATATGGGATCTTAATCTTAAACAACATTTAAGATCTTATTGAAGAATATTTGGCCTATTAAATTAAACCAAAAGAAGACTGAAAATTATAATTTGATAAATATGCTACTTGAAAAAGTATATGAACGTTACACTTCTTGAGAGAGGCTGAACTCTCTACCACTCTTGAGTTGCCCATGGTGAGAGGCGGAGAGCTGGAGTGGCTTTGCTTATAGCCCCCCAGCTCATCCGCCATGTGTTGGAGTTCACCCCGGTGAACGAGAGGGTCGCTTCCCTGCGCCTTCGAGTCTGGGATAGGTCTCTCACTGTTGTGTGTGCCAACGGGGCGAACGGCAGTGCAGAATACCCGGCCCTCTTGGAGTCTCTGGGAGGGGTGCTGGAAAGTGCTCTGACTGGAGACTCCATAGTTCTACTGGGGGACTTCAATGCCCATGTGGGAACTGACAGTGACACCTGGAGGGGCGTGATTGGGAGGAACGGCCCCCCTGATCTGAAACCGAGTGGTGTTCTGTAATTGGATTTGTGTGCTAGTCACTGCTTGTCCATAATGAACACCATGTTCAAGCATAAGGGTGTCCATCAGTGCACGTGGCGGGGGAGGAGGCTGGACAGACTCGGCAGACCCAAACGTACTGTGTGGGTCTGTTGGGAACATTTGGCTGAGCCCCCTATCAGAGAGATCTTCAACTCCCATCTCCGGCGGAGCTTCGACCGGATCCCGAGGGAGTCTGGAGATATTGAGTCTGAGTGGACCATGTTCTCCACTTCCATTGTCGATGTGGCCGCTCGTAGCTGTGGCCGTAAGGTCACCGGAAGTAATGGAGGCCGTCAAGCTGTAGAAGGAGTTCTATCGGGCCTGGCTGGCTTGTGGGACTCCGGGGGCAGCTGACAATTACCGGCAGGCCAAGCGGACTATGGCCCGGGTAATCATGGAGGCAAAAAATCAGGCGTGGGAGGAGTTCGATGAGGTCATGGAGAAAGACTATCGGTCGGCCTTGAAGAGATTGTGGCAAACCGTTCGACGCCTCAGGAGGGGGAAGCAGTGCTCAACCAACACTGTTTACAGTGGAGATGGGCAGCTGTTGACCTCAACTGGGGACATCATTGGACGGTGGAAGGAATACTTTGAGGATCTTCTCAATCCCACCGACAAGTCTTCCATTGAGGAATCAGTGGCTGAGGACTCGGAGGTGGACTCGCCCATAGCCTGGGCTGAAGTCATCAAGGTAGTTAAAAAGCTCCACGGCGGCAAGGCACCGGGGGTCGATGAGATCTGCCCTGAGTACCCTTAAATATCTGGATGTTGTGGGGCTGTCTTAACCAGTCCACATGTGTTTTGCGGATTTGGAGAAGGCATTCGACTGTGTTCCTCGTGGCGTCCTGTGGAGGGTGCTCTGGGAGTTTGGGGTCCGGGGCCCCCTGCTTAGGGCTGTTCGGTCCCTGTACAACCGGAGCAGGAGCTTGGTCCGCATTGCAGTAAGTCAGAACTGCTCCCGGTGCAAGCTGGACTCTGGCAGGGCTGCCCTTGGTCACCAGTTATGTTCATAATTTATATGGACAGAATTTCTAGGTGCAGCCAAGGGCCGGAGAGCGTCCGGTTTGGTGACCATGCGATTTCGTCGCTGCTTTTTGCGGATGATGTTGTCGTGTTGGCCTCCTCAGACCAGGACCTTCAGCGTGCAGTGGAGCGGTTTGCAGCCGAGTGTGAAGCGGCTGGGATGAGAATCAGCACCTCCAAATCCGAGGCCATGGTTCTCAGTCGGAAAAGGGTGGCTTGCCCACTTTAGGTTGGTGGAGAGTTCCTGCCTCAAGTGGAGGAGTTCAGGTATCTCGGGTCTTGTTCATGAGTGAGGGAAGGATGGAACGGGAGATTGACCAACGGATCAGTGCAGCTTCTGCAGTAATGCGGTCTGTCCTGGTGAAGAAAGAGCTGAGCTGTAAGACGAAGCTCTCGATTTACCTGTCAATCTACGTTCCTACTCTCACCTATCGTCATGAGCTGTGGTCATGACCAAAAGGACAAGATCCTGGATACAGGCGGCCGAAATGAGCTTCTCCGTAGGGTGGCTGGGCGCTCCCTTAGAGATAGGGTGAGAAGCTCGGTCACTCGGGAGGAGCTCAGAGTAGAGCCGTTGCTCCTCCACATCGAAAGGAGCCAGCTAAGGTGGCTCGGGCATCTATTTCGGATGCCTCCTGGACGCCTTCCCAGGGAGGTGCTCCGGGCACGTCCCACCGGGTGGAGGCCCTGGGGAAGACCTAGGACACACTGGAGGGATTATGTCTCCCGGCTGGCCTGGGAACACCTCGGGGTTCCCCCGGAGGAGCTGGAGGATGTGGAGAGGGAGAGGGAAGTCTGGGTGTCTCTACTTAGACTGTTGCCCCCGCGACCCAGCCCCGGAAAATGTAGTGTACTATACACGTTTCAAAGGTCTTTTTCCAAACTCTCTTATGTTATTTTTTAAACTTTCATTTAATTTCTTCTTGGTTATTATTATTTATTTGATGTTGTATCAGTGAGTCTGGTTTATTTGATATTATGTGTGGGCACAACTGGAACATGTTGTAGATTTTGAAACCATTTAAATTGTCCCTGATTATCTGAAATGGCAATCATCATTACGAGACTACCTCTTTCTGGTGTTACTTCAAGTTTCTGTATGGCATAGAGAGTTTGTCCTGTCACTGTGGGCTCCAGGGCACAGTAGTAGACCGCAGAATCATCCACATGTGTACAGGATATTCTCAGATTCATACGCTTCATCCCTTTATCGGCCGTAGCATACAGACGGAGCTTGGGCTCTGACTGACCAGTGGTCTCAGTGTAAAATATGAGAAACTCAGGTTTGAATGCAGGATACTGATGGTACCACTGCAAACTGTGAATATTGCCTGTGTATTAACATCTTCTTCTGCTAAAACATGCTGCTCCATGGATAATGAGGTTATCACATCTGCATCAGCATTCTCTGGAAAATACAACAACATTAACATTCATGGACTAAGATTATGTAATAAGTTTTACTGACACATTTAAACATCTGTAATTTCCTACTTGTAAATTATTCTTATTCATCACTTACCATTAAAAAGAGAAAACATCATGAGGACCAGAAGCAACATCATCAAGAGCAAAAAGGCCTTTAGAGTCAAGCCTTGCCGTTTCCTCCTGAATGACTCCGTTTATATCTGTGCACTCTGTTTGGAAATAACTGAAATGAGAGCGCCACCTTCTGGCAGAACTCATGCTAAACTAGGGCTTTCTGCTGTATATCTGATGTGATAACACAACTGACTGGAGAATGTGAGGGATAAACCACTGGTTGAGTTCGCCAGTGTTTTTGTTGGATGTAAATCAAACAACATAGCTGTGCAAAAGTATATGAGTGTTTTTGGTAAATGCATTGCAGTTATTGTACAGCAACATGATAAACAGATTACATGTCAATCTACAAAAATGACCATCTCTTTAGTAACGTTCAAAGGAATCCAGTCCTCCAGGTGGAGGTCAGAACTGAGAACCGAAAATAATTATATGAGTGATAAGGTTCTGTAAAACCTCCCTGTGGCAAGATATTTATATTTAAAATATTATAATATATATTTATTGTAGTGGAGTACTGTTTGGCTTTTTTAATTCAAAACTTTGATTATCTGAATAAAAACAGTTTCTGCCCCATGTTTTTATAGTGTAGGTTTGTACTTTATTTCTTTTAATAATGGCCTTTCTTAACATACCAGTATTTTTTGGTATACAAACGTGTCTTCAACAACTCCTGGAGAGACCCATGTGCTTTTGTCAAAACTGATCTGGACATGGAATGTTTGGAATATTCATAAAGGTGTTTTGATTTTATCCCAAGCTTTATTTCAAGGAACAGAATATATTCCTGTCTGCTGGATGGTGAGTGATTGTCTTGGTATTTTGCAGTCCATTATTGTGTGGATTATAACTACATTCTTAGCCAGTTCTAAATGACCTTTCTCTTCGAGGGATGTCCTTGCTTAATATAAACATACAAATGAAAAAAAGAGCTAGATGATAGAAAAATATAACACTTATAGCAAAGAAAAAAAAAAAGAGAGAGAGAGAGAGAGAGAGAGAGAGAGAGAGAGAGAAGCTCTCTTAGAAATATGACAATGCAATAGAAAAATCATAAGAATGTTTTTGTACAGTGTTCTTGTGTTTCCTGTCACTGTGGGCACCAGGGCACAGTAGTACATGGCAGAGTCTTTGACTTCTGTAGAAGAGATAGTCAGATTCATATGTTTGACGGCTTTATCAGCAGCAGCGGTCAGACGGAGAGAGGGCACTGATTCGGGCCTGGTCTCAAAGAACAAAATCAGGTGCTCAGGTTTGGATCCGGGATACTGACGGTACCACTGCAAATTATTAACAGTGCCAGTGTAGTTGCAGATCAGTGTAACATCTTTTCCTTCCAAAACATGTTTCTCTGTGAGGAATGGTGTTATCACGTCTGCAGCAGCATTCTCTGATTAAAACACACACACACACAGAAATATTATTTGTAATGGACTAATTCAGATTGCCAACAGGATTAGGAGAATAAACACGTCCACAGTAATTGCTGTGAATCACTCACCTCTTAGAAGAGAAGATATAATGAATACCAGGAGCAACATCTGCACTGATAAGAGACAATGACTCTGAGAGTCAAGACTTACAGTTCCTAGAGTATAAGTGACTCAATGTAAGTCTGTCTGCTCTGTTTTTAATCTGAACTGAGACTGAACTACAATGGTTCCTAGAGCTCCACCTTCTGGCACAATGCAGGTCAGATCACTAACATTTGCTAACATGGCAGTTCTCAGACAAAAGCAACACTATGTTAGAGAGGGAAAGACTGAGACACTGCAGGGGAAGAAGCTCCTCCCTTGTAGATATATGACTGTACAAAATACAAGACACATGTTTTTGTGCAGTGTAGATGGTTTTCCTGTGACTGTGGGCTGCAGAGCACAGTAATACAGAGCAGAGTCTGATACAGCAGCAGAGGAGATCTCCAGATACACACGCGTATCATTGAGTCTGATGGACATATGCGGCTGAGGTGGAGAAGCTTTGGTGACATATTTAGAAGACTCAACAATCAGCAGCAGAAACTCTGGTGTTGATCCAGGCGTCTGCCGGTACCAGTGGAGACTGTAAGCTGATCCATCATATGTACAGGACAGAGTGATGCTGCTTCCTTCAGTTACAACTACAGATGGTTGGTCTGGTCTGATGACATTCCCATTCACTTCACCTGCAAACACATTCAACAATCAAGCAATGCAATGGATTTATTTATTTTAGTGATGTTATGGAATACGCCTAAAATGTGTATGATAAATAGTACTTACAGTAACTGAGGATGAAAATGAAAACAGTGAAGATGTGTGGCATGTTTCTGTAGTTGGAGTTCAGACTCTATCAGTATCTGTATGAAGGTTTGCGCTGTCTGTCACTGGTGTCTCTTTGATTTCTTCTGATGAAGCCCTCCCACACATACTACTTTTCATCTTAACATAAAGTCAAGGCACCTTTATTTTATTGTGTCACCGGGTGACTCTTTCTGGGCGGAACCATAGTGGCAGAGATTGGTTCCGGATCAAACACCGCCACTTCCGGTTTCCCTCCCGGCGCCAAAATCGGGCTTGATTGGCGGCAGCTGCGCTAAATGAACAGCGCGACCGCTGGATTGAAGGAAGAGGAAGCGGGAGGAGTATAAATAGGCTTCCAAAAATTCAGTGAGAGGCAGTCATTGCAGCGGGCACACACAGCCGCAGCTGTTGGTTCGGTTGGGCTTAAGCCCGAGCAGGTGGTAACCGCCTTCCAGCCGTCGCGGCGAGAGGATCTGGGCATCTGGGCAAACACGAAGGACCACAAGTGGAGAATATTGTGGACTGAGCGAACCAAGATACGGAGACATGCAAAGAGAAAGAAAGAGACGGGCTGAGTATAATACAGACCGTGTTTTGCATTGTGATTCAAGTGTCAAGTGTGTATTCGATTCCGAGAAGTTACATGCAGGACAGCTTACCGGAAGTGTTGATAAACGAGTCCCTTTGGGAGAGAGCACAGCGGCCAGAACGCGAGCCGAGCACTGGAAGAGAGAACGGGGCGAGAACACGGGTTGATCAATGTGTGAGTACCCTGAGAAACTATTGCAATAGCAAATTCATCAAGTGTATCATCTGTGAGCTTTGTTGAAGTTGGATCTAGGAACACGAGTGGCCCCACCGCGGAGAGTGAGCGTGGGAGAGCCAGAGACACGAGTCCCTTTGGGAGAGAGAGAGCACAGCGGCCAGGACGCGAGCCGAGCACTGGAAGAGAGAACGGGACGAGAACACTGGTTGATCAATGTGTGAGTACCCTGGGAAAGCGTATGCAGTAGCAAATTCGTCTAAAGTGTATCATCTGTGAGCTTTGTTGAAGTTGGCTCTAGGAACACGAGTGGCCCCATCGCAGAGAGTGAGCGTGGGAGAGCCAGAGACAGTAGACAGTGAAAGACGCCGGGGTGGTGCAGCAGCGACGTCTCTCTTGCTGTCCTTCGCTATAACAGCGCTTCAGCGATCCCCGAGATAACTACGTGGGAAAAGTGGTCTCTGGACCTTAAGTGCACTTGGATTGCGTGTGGAGTGCCGTGGGTGAGTCAGTGTCTTGACTGTGAGAGTGTACACTTGGAATCTGCCGTGTTGTGCTGTGTTGTGTGTGTGTGTCGTCACAAAGACCACTTTCCAGGCCGACCACTCTCTGTGGAGGATAGGATCCCGAAGCTGGCGGCGAACAACGAGCCCATAAATTCATGCTGTGAACATCACCCTAATCTCTGTTTCTACGACGATAGTACGAGCCAAGTAAGAACCCCCTTGAGAACTGTATTGATACGTGGCTGTGTTGGAGGAAATTGCGTGTGCAGTGCCTGAGTGGAGGAGAGGGAAACGCTCATGCACGCTCTGAGTAAACGCACCGGGCGGATACACTTACCTGTGTGGAGTCGCCTGGAGAAGCGCTCGATCCAGCACCGCCGCCGTGGTCAAGCCACCTCCGAGCCACCCGTTACCACGAGGCCCGAGGCGAGAGAAAGCGGGACGAAGCGTGTCTCACGAAGTCCGTGAGTGATATCCATTGAGCGGTTATACTTACCTGCATACCAAAGCGAAAGCCCCAGTGTTGACCCAGATCCAGCGGATGCCCTGGAGGTGCTTGCCCAGATACTGACCGGACCATTGACCCAGCTCCAGCGGAAGCCCTGGAGGTGCTTGCCCAGATACTGACCGGACCATTGACCCATCCCTAAAGGAAGCCGCCGGACCACGCCCGAGAAAAGAGGTACCCCTGTCACCCCGATCCCAGTACTTACCATATATATTCCTGTGCTCAGGAGAAGGAGCGAGCCGTGTTGTGAACGCCTTGAAGGTCCAAACTGGAAAAGAGAGAGAGAGAGACGCAGTAAGCAAACGGAAGGACATTGGAGCCAGACATTGAGTTAAGGAACAGACGACTTATCTGAGGTTCCCCTGTGACAGGGACAGCAAGCTCCGAGGCGGCGTCCTCACCAATCCAGTGTTCCCTGGATTTTAGCCCCCTTCACTTCCCCTTTCCCCATTTTAAGTAAATTAATAAAGATTTGTGTTTTAAAACCCCAGTCCAGTGTCCTCGTTGTGTCTGGTCGTCTGGGGTATCCTGGGAACCTCCCGAGGTGGAAGGCTGAGGAGGAGCGGTGCGCTCCGACCTGTGACAATTGTTTTATACAACACCGATTACAGTGATCAACAGGAAAATAATGATTCAATGATGCAAACAGAGTTCAATTCGGCTGTAAAGCAGCTCTAAAAGAAAACTGTAATTCTTCATCTGAAGTCAGTTCAGTGTTGATTCAGTTCTGCTGTATGATCATCAATTATTAAATTAATTTAATTCAGCTATAAAGCAGAAAACAGTGTCATCGCCCAGGTCAGCTCAGTCAAATCATCCATTGACAGTATATCAATAAGCATCATAAAAAGAACAATATTTCACAACAGTGTGACTGTCCACACAATGATGGTTAATGATTTCACAGAAATAAATTCAATATTTTTCTTTTGAATTACAATTAAGAACTGTATGTGGAAAATATAGTGTGCCATACACGTTGCAAAGGTCTTTTCCCAAACTCTCTTATGTTATTTTTAAAATTTTCATTTAAAGGGGTCATGAACTGGCTTTTTAAATTTTTTTATATTGTTGTCTGAGGTCAACTAATGATGTTCGTGTGGTTTTTACATTCAAAACATCATAATGAATAAGTAATAGGCTATTTTCTTCACTGGTTTTGAGGCTTTCTCCTGAACGCTGGGTTTCGATGGGCGTGCCGCACTGGAGACTTGGAAGTAAACGGCTGGGATTGGATAAGATTTGCATATTTAATGAGCTTCTGCTCCCTCGTCAGTTCAGTTCACATGAGGAGGGATCGTTTTGAAAGCGGCAACTGGAATGATTCTCTTGATCACAGGCTCGTACGTCTTTATCAAACAAACACGATGATTTCTCATCCACCCTGATTGGAATATTATTTCTGTATTACATGGCCGCCCGATCGGTCGACAAGCACGAACCGCACACACACAGACACACACGTGCACACGCTCAGATCAAGAAAGGAATATTATTTCACTATGAGATTCATAGGCCTGCCGACCAGTACATATAAAAAGACGCGTTTTACTCACATAAGTTTGTTGCACCATTCCTGTCGAATCCAATATAGAAGGCACAACACTGAGTCTGCAAATCCAGCACCTGAGACTTGTTTACAAACGATTCCGCAGTGAAATGAAGCGAACACACGTACATGTCTTCCCCACGTGAGCTGGAACTTCATTAAAAATAAAGTTCAACCACTCATTCCTAATAGTAGCATCCGACGGAAGCTTATGCAGCGACTGTGTTCTTCCACAACCTGGCATAGAGGAATATATTACTGTGCTGGCCATGATCACTGTAAACCTGTGGTGCCTCGACTCTGTGGGCGGGCTTCAGCAGCACGCACACACACACACACACACACACTGTGGGCGGGGCTTCAGAAGCACGCACACACACACACACACACACACACACACTGTGGGCGGGCTTCAGAAGCACGCATACACACACACACACACACACACACACACACACACACACACACTCTGTGGGCGGGGCTTCAGAAGCACGCATACACACACACACACACACACACACACATACACACACACACACACATACACACACACACACACACACACACTCTGTGGGCGGGGCTTCAGAAGTGTTGATCTGAAAATTCAGCTTTGTCCCCGTTATGATTGAATCACAGGACCGGATACCAGTTGCCTTGTCAAAAAACTCTTTATTGCCATATGTATCAGGCATAGGAGAGAAACTTGTTGTCTTCGTGCCAGCTGTATATGTTTCTCCATTCCTCCGTTTCTCTACCCTCTCCCTTCTCCATCCTCCCTTCTCTGTCTCCCGTCGTCCCGTCTCTCATCCCATCGTCCCGTCTCTCATCCCATCGTCCCGTCTCTCATCTGAGGCAGTACACTCAATTTGGATGTTATATACTATTAACAGAGGATCTCACTAGGAAGAAACTTCCTTAGAAGAAAGAGAAACTTATGTCCTATGTTTAAAATAGAGCTTATACTTCATGCTTACATCAGTTGAGATCTATCACAAAACAAATACATCAGCGGAAAATATAAGCCTGTATGCATCTGTGATATACATGTATGCACATTCCTGCATGGACACGCATTCTTTGTATGACCAAAATTATCTCCCTGTGTCCTTCTCCCTGCCATATGACAGTAATATGTCATGCAAACTTCAGCTCATGCATGTCTCTCCTTGGAACACATGTACAGACACAGCCTGACTTACATTGTACATTGAAAAATTATAAAACATAATAATACTAAATAAAAACAACATTGAACAATACAATTGTAATCTTCAGTCCCTCCTCTGGAACTACGACAGTCAGTTCCACACCGTCACCCATCAGTGGTCATCTAGTGGAGCAATAGTGAGGAAAAGGAAAGGCAAAAGAAAGAAAAACAACAAACAACAAAACAAACAAAACAAATAACCCAAACCCATGATATGTCCGCATACTATGTGTCATTAATTATCTATGTGTATGCATTTAAAAATGTACCCCAGTCATCTGAGAAAGGAAAATGAATGAATCTTCACCTGTGCCTGGACTCGTTCGGTACCTGAACTCCTCCAGTTCCTGGTCAAAATAACAAACTAACATAAACGTTGAAATTAAATAATTTTTATTTAAGGTCTCCACAAGAATGAATTACAATCCCTTATGGTCTCAGCTGGTTCTTGAAAGCCCATTCCCATTAGCTCTTTATAAATCTTCAAAGTTATGGACACTTGTCACAATAAAGAACAAACCATCATAGGAATGTGGTTGCTGGTGATCTGGTATAGAGGAGCTCACATTTCAAGGGCAGACTACTGTAACTTCACACAGCTCTCCCTTCAATGATGCTGTTGGCCTCACAAACATCTTCTCACTCTCATACACATTTCACAATCACATCTCCCTTCAGGAGATGCCCAAATGGCGCGGTAAAATCTCTGTCTTAGATTGTCCCGTTTGGCCAAAAGAGGATCTTATCCGTCATTGAGAAATCACCTCATGCCCACTGGTAATCACTCTTTCCATTACGAAACCTTTGACAGGTGTTTTCTTCAACAGAATCAAGGAATTGCATTCAAGAGCCATCAGAGCCAGTTGGAATGCCTAATAGGTTCAAAACATGGAGACTGATTAATAACAGCACTATTAATCACTTAAATCAATTAGTTATTACAACCATCCGTTCAGAGTAAAGTTCTGCTTCATTTATAACCGAGCCATCAGCCCTATCATTTAAGGTCTGTATTTATTTAAAAGATTGAGTGAATGAGTTTTGCTTGAAACATTTAGTTACCAATTGCCTAGAATCATTCCTTTAACATCTCTGTGTCTATGATTTCCAAATGAAACGCTGTGCTTTACTATAAATAACGCATCACTCATAGCACAGGCTCAAATAGCATTCAGTTGACTTTGAATGAGAGAGAAACCTCTGAAGCAAAGTTCAGAATGCCCCAGGACTGCATTTTCATAAACTTTTAACATAGTTTCATTCTACTATTTTCACTCTGGCTTAACCAGAAATGGCATGTTGCGATTGCATCTGTTTTTATATTTGCCTTTTTCTTTTTCTTCTTTTTTTCTCTGTGTGTGTGTGTGTGTGTGTAGAGAGAGAGCGAGAGAGAGAGAGAGAGAGAGAGAGAGAGAGAGAGAGAGAGAGAATTCCAAAGGGAGGGATGCTCTCCTTCTGATCACTTGAGAAACTCGAGGAAAGTAAAAGAAATAGTTTAAAGTTAAAGTATATTTTCAATTGTATTTTACTTTAAAAATCAGTTTAACTCAAATATTTATTATTTGTTTCTTTATTCAGTTGAACTCAGATCAATTTCTACTCCCAAATATTGAACAGCTTTACTGTCAAAATCAGAAGGCCAACGATTCTAGCCACTTATTAAGGCACCTTATACTTTAGCGTGTTTAAACGTTTTAGGCCTTTTCTTTAAAACTGCACTACCTTTAGTGCAGACCCATACACTAAACCGCTTTATCTCAAAGCTCGTCGCACTTCCCACACTTCTTCTAAGTGTGGCTCTTCAGTGTGTGGACATGTTTTAGAGTTTTTCCTGCCACCGATTACTGCAGACTCGCCACATTCCACCACCTCACAATCACAACGAGCTAATTGCTAAATCGCATTCGGATTATTCTCCGAAAATTGACAAAGTTGGTCTTTTGCACAAAAGATCCACTTCTACCCAGCTTCATTCAATATTTTGGAGGTTCACTGATCAGAACAACTTAAAGAAGTTGCATCAAATTAAATGACTTAAAATGTAACTATGTCTGATACACATTCATTGGCAACACAACTGGTATTCCAAAATAACACAGTTCCCTTTCAAGGGAACTCGCACTGCGTCAAGCGCTGCGGGAACGCCTCTGCGTGATGCGTCATGAAGCACTCGTAAAATCAGTCCAATAGTGTGGCTGGACGTCGTAGGCGGGTGACGTCATAGACCAGGAAGCTATAAAGCACCCTGAACCAGACACTGTCAGCTTCTGTGTCTTCACAAGCGCTCTATGTGAAATCGTTTGTCTTTGTATGAAAGAAAGTGTGTGTGTCTCTAAAGCAAAAATGGCGAATCAACAGTTCAGACATTGTGTTACTCCCTGCCCTCGTTTCATCACGGGTGGGGATACACATATGCTCTGTGTAATGTGTTTGGGACCGGAGCATGCACAGTCAGCTCTCGAGGGGCTGGCTGCGAGCATTGCGAAAAGTTATCTATGAGAACTCTCGGTCCCGCCGGTCGCTCTTTGAGGAGGCGCTTGGCTCCACGTTCCCAGGGTGCAGGTCCGCTGCTGCTGAGGCACAGCGAAGGCTTTCATCTTGGGGTTCGCAAATGGATCTGACGGCGGGGTTAGAGACGGGTGATCCCCTTTCTCTGCCTTTACCCGTCAGACCCGGCGCTTCAGTTGTCGAGTTAGAAGCACGCTCTGCGGTTTCTCTCGCGCTGAAGCGCAGGTGCAGCAACACTCCAGTTCTGAGGAAGTGGATGTTGTAAGCCTGGATTATTTAGATGAGGTTTCGCCGCCTCATTCACATGCTCAAGAGGAGCTTTTGGAGTTTGTGACTCGCGCTGTTGCCTGGTTGCAAATAGACTGGCCAGCCGAGACGCACAAAGCGCATCAGCCTAGTAAATTAGATGAACGCTTCCTTCCATCTAGATCACAACCTCCAAAGCGGGCTTGCCTTTTTCCTGATCTCCACACCGAGGTGTCGAAATCATGGAAAAACCAGCATCATTTAGACCATTCAACCCCAATACAGCTGCTTATTCAAACATAGTGGGGTTGAAACAGCATGGTTCTGTGGTGATGCCGCGGGTAGAAGAGACGCTCACGAGCTATCTCTCTCCCGAGTCATCATCGTCGTTAAAAACCCCGCAGCTGCCCACTAAGAGGCCTCGGGCACGGCGGCCATGTTGGCAGAGGGCTCGCACGCGGCCATCTTGGGATGAGAATCTGGTGCGGTGGGCACAGTGTGATTGTGGGGCTCCATGCCCACAAAATCCACAGTGAATGATGAGCCGCTTAACAGAAGGGCATGGTCAATGTACTGACCAAGGAGAAATGATTTCCAGGCAGTCCAGAGCGCAGGGGCTCGATTAACCCATTTCTAAAGACGTCTTTTAACGCCACGTCATTAAAATCCACATGGTTGGAATTTGTGCAGCGCTGTGGCCACGGGTATGTGGTGTGTGTGACCCTGACCCACGTCCAGTGATGACTCCAGCCCATAAACCCTGTTGGTGAGTGTTCTGTTATAGTCAAGTTAAGTCAAGTCCTTGATTCTTAAGTTTTAACTTTGAATTAATAAACTGCAGTTAGAATCTTCAACGCTTGCCATCAGTGGACCTCTATGTTACAATATTGTAAATTATAGTGTGTTCTGTCTTGTAAAAGTGACCTTACATGACCAATAATTAACAAGTAAATGCTGAACTTAAATTTGCTAAAATGGTAGTTCTCAGAGAAAAGCAACAGTATACAGCATATTATATTTATTATACAGTGGGTATGGAAAGTATTCAGACCCCCTTACATTTTTCACTCTGTTATATTGCTGCAATTTGCTAAAATCATTTAAGTTCTTTTTTTTCCCTCATTAATATACACACAGCACCCCATATAGACAGAAAACACAGAATTATTGAAATTTTTGCAGATTTATTAAAAAAGAAAAACTAAAATATCACATGGTCCTCAGTATTCAGACCCTTTGCTGTGACACTCATATATTTAACTCAGGTGCTGTCCATTTCTTCTGATCATCCTTGAGATGGTTCTACACCTTCATTTGAGTCCAGCTGTGTTTGATTATACTGATTGGGCTTGATTAGGAAAGCCACACACCTGTCTATATAAGACCGTACAGCTCACAGTGCATGTCAGAGAAAATGAGAATCATTAGGGTCAAAGGAACTGCCTGAAGAGCTCAGAGACAGAATTGTGGCAAGCCACAACTTTTGTATTATTAATTTTTGTATATTTAATACTGATTTATTGTCAGGCTTACAACCTATTTCTGTAAAAGCTGATGTCAGGGACCGCCTGGTTGTTTCAATAAATGTTTTCTACCGTGTGAATTCATATGGTGTACTGGTTAGCTTAGCATATTTGTAATGTCTAGTGTTTTGGTTTTATGTCACGTTTATGTTTCCTGGTTTGCCATGTGTTCCCTATTGTCATGTGACTTCCTTGCCCTCATGTGATCATGTCTTGTGCTTCTCAAGTCTCATGTGCTATGTTGTCATGTTCTCATTGGTTAATTGTTTGGTTTGTGTGCAGGTGTTCCTTGTTTGTCATTATATTTATCTAGCTTTGTTATATGAAACCCGCTGTTGGTGAGGGTTCTATGTTATAGTTAAGCTAAGTTAAGCCAAGTCAAGTCCTTGTTTCTTTTATGTTTTGTTTAAGTTTGAATGAATAAACTGCACTTGGGTTCTTCAACGCTTGCCACCAGTGGACTCCTATGTTACAAAATTGTAAATTATAGTGTGTTTTTCATGTAAAAGTGGCCTTACATGACCAGTAATTAACAAGTAAATGCTGAACTTAAATTTGCAAAACGGTAGTTCTCAGAGAAAAGCAACAGTACACAGCATATTATATTTATTATATATCCTTTAGATTGTGCATCATGATCTTCTGCCTTAAATATAATTTCTCATTGAGTTTTTGTAGGGTGCAGTTGTGTTTCCTGTCACTGTGGGCTCCAGGGCACAGTAGTACATGGCAGAGTCTTTGACTTCTGTAGAAGAGATAGTCAGATTCATATGTTTGACGGCTTTATCAGCAGCAGCGGTCAGACGGAGAGACGACTCTGATTTGGTCTCAGTGAATAAAATGAGGTGCTCAGGTTTAGATCCGGGATACTGACGGTACCACTGCAAACTATAAACAGTGCCAGTGTAGTTGCAGATCAGTGTAACATCTTCTCCTTCCAAAACATGTTTCTCTGTGAGGAATGGTGTTATCACGTCTGCAGCAGCATTCTCTGATTAAAACAAACACACACAGAAATATTATTTGTAATGGACTAATTCAGATTGCCAACAGGATTAGGAGAATAAACACGTCCACAGTAATTGCTGTGAATCACTCACCTCTTAGAAGAGAAGATATAATGAATACCAGGAGCAACATCTGCACTGATAGGAGACAATGACTCTGAGAGTCAAGACTTACAGTTCCTAGAGTATAAGTGACTCAATGTAAGTCTGTCTGCTCTGTTTTTAATCTGAACTGAGACTGAACTACAATGGTTCCTTGAGCTCCACCTTCTGGCACAATGCAGGTCAGATCACTTTTGGCAAGGCAAGTTTATTTATATAGTACATTTCATACACAATGGCAATTCAAAGTGCTTTACATAGAAAATGACATTAAAAC
Source organism: Gobiocypris rarus (assembly GCA_023029165.1). Taxonomy (NCBI): domain Eukaryota; kingdom Metazoa; phylum Chordata; class Actinopteri; order Cypriniformes; family Gobionidae; genus Gobiocypris; species Gobiocypris rarus. The sequence continues at coordinate 32,856,574 of CM040915.1, read as the reverse complement.
AGTGATAAGAAATAAGAATACCACATAAAATAAAAAGAGGATAATTAAAACAGTTGTAAATAGAATTTTCAAAATAAGAAGAAATAGAAAATTAAAAAGAATAAAGATATTACAGGATATATAGATAAAAAAATGTATGTGGGAGTGAAAAACGGGTTTTAATTTGGAGACATGAAAGACGGGGTGAATCCTCCCGTATGCTGGAGGTAGTTTGAGGTGAACTGTCACCTGACTAATGATCTTGGTGAAAGGAAACGGGCCAATGAATTTAGGAGCCAGTTTATTACTTACGGACCGCAGCGGAATGTTCTTAGATGAAAGCCACACTTTTTGACCCACGACGTAGACGGGAGGCTTAGACCGGTGGCGATCGGCTAGGGCCTTGGTGCGTCTACCCACATGGAGCAGAGTCTCACGGGCTCTATTCCATGTGTGACGACACCTCTGGATGAAGGCGTGGGCGGAGGGGACCACGACTTCGGATTCCAGGCTAGGAAAGATAGGTGGCTGGTAACCTAAACTACACTTAAACAGAGAGAGGCCCGTGGCTGACACTGGTAACGAGTTGTGAGCGTACTCAACCCAAGAAATCAGTTGGCTCCAAGAGGAAGGGTTCTTGGCAGCAATACATCGTAACACTCTCTCAAGATCCTGATTGGCTCGCTCGGTTTGACCATTGCTCTGGGGATGGAAACCTGAAGACAGACTAACTGTCGCCCCCAGTAATTTACAGAATTCACAGCAAAATTTGGATATAAATTAGGGCCCCCTGTCGGAAACCACGTCCATTGGAAGCGAAAGACGTGAGCTACGACAGCCACCGCTGCCTCCTTGGCTGAGGGCAATTTAGGCAAGGGAATAAAATGAACCATTTTCGAGAACCGGTCCACAATGGTCAAAATGACTGTCTTGCCCTGGGAGTGCGGTAACGAAATCTAGCGCAATGTGGGACCAGGGTCTCGAAGGAACAGACAGCGGTTGGAGTAACCCATCTGGGGAGCGATTGGAAGTCTTACCCATGGCACAAACCGAACAAGCCAACATGAATTCCCGGATGTCACGAGCCATGCCAGGCCACCAGAACCGTTGCTTTACCAAAAACTTGGTTCTATTAACCCCTGGATGACAAGACACATTGGAACCATGAGCCCATCGAATAACGTCGGACCGAACTCCCTCGCGTACGAATAAACGATTCGGTGGGCCACCGGGCGGAGGCGTTACCCCTTCTAAGGCCGAATTGACCTTCGATTCGACCTCCCATGTGAGTGCCGAGACAATTAATTTCTCAGGAAAAATGCACTCGGGAGTAGACGGGCGTTCGGAGTGGTCAAAAACGCGAGACAAAGCATCGGGTTTGATGTTCTTGGTACCCGGGTGGTACGAGAGAGAAAATTCAAAACGTCCGAAAAAAAGAGCCCACCGAGCCTGCCTAGAGTCTTTTAGCCGATCTGATATACTCCAGATTCTTATGATCCGTCCAAACAATAAAAGGAACCCTCGATCCTTCTAGCCAATGGCGCCATTCCTCCAATGCCAGCTTGACTGCCAACAATTCCTTGTTACCAATGTCGTAATTACATTCGGCTGGCGATAAGCGATGGGAAAAAAACGCGCATGGGTGCATCTTGTCGCCCGAGGAAGAGCGCTGGGAAAGAACCGCTCCTACCCCCACCTCTGACGCGTCCACCTCCACCACAAACTTACGTGATGGGTCAGGGGCGATAAGAATGGGAGCCGAAACAAAGCGGCTCTTGAGTTTGGAAAATGCAGCCTCGGCTACACCCGACCACCTGAACGCAGTCTTGGGGGAGGTCAACGCTGTCAGAGGCGCGGCTAGTTGGCTGAAATTACGAATGAAACGTCGATAAAAATTGGCAAAACCCAGAAACCTCTGCAGGGCCTTACGGGAATCTGGGGTTGGCCAATCTATCACAGCCTTAACCTTGTCGGGATCCATGCGCATTCCCCCGGACGAGACGATGTGCCCTAGGAATGGAACAGACTGTGCATGGAAAGCTCATTTCTCTGCCTTGACAAAAAGCCCATTCGCTAGCAACCTCTGGAGCACTAGTCTGACGTGCTGGACATGTTCCTGGAGAGATGAAGAAAATATCAAAATGTCATCCAGGTAGACATAAATGAACTGATCTACCATATCTCCCAGCACATCATTAACTAGTGCTTGGAAGACTGCTGGGGAGTTGGACAGCCCGAAGGGCATGACCAAGTATTCAAAGTGCCCCCTGGGGGTATTAAAAGCAGTCTTCCACTCATCCCCCTCTCTTATGCGGACCAAATGATAAACATTACGTAAATCCAGTTTTGTGAATATTGATGGTCCCTGCAACCTCTCAAAGGATGAAGACATCAACGGTAAATAATAATAATAATGTGTTCAAAAACAGATACTGTATATGCTGTTAATGCTCTTCACCTCCCAAAATAAGACATAAATATGCAAAACATTTAACATTGCTGTTGTGGGATTACAAATTTAAGAATACATTGTATTTAGCATTTAAGGTAAAGATGATGACATCAGATGAATTATTCTGTTATGCAAAGTTTCCAAGCCAGTTCCTGTTCTCTTGATTGCAACTCAAATTAGCCTGATTACTGAGATTCTCACCTTCTGTCTTTAATGTCTCTCAGAGCCCCTGTAATCATTAGGCTGATGGGATTAGGATGGGGAGTCTGGAGCAGGTCTCTTTACATATACTACATTTGCATTCTTTTGTTTAGATTGTCTCCACCTCATTGGCTGTGCAATCCCTCCCCCTGAAATGTGGATAAATTACAGTGTAAACTGTTTTTGTCAGACTTGATGACTACAGCCACCGACCGCACGTGCGCTCAATAAAGAGTCACATGTTATATCCAAGCTCTCCTGGTCTTCACTTCTGAGTTTCCAACAGTTTTGGTGCCGTGACCCGGATGGACCTCCTCACCTGAATCCAGACTGAATCCAGATTGAAACTTTAAGCTCAAAGACTACGTTCCAGACTGAATTTTTCTGTACAACCAAGATTTGGTGAGTGTCTATCCAAAAGAACCTTAAAGACCAGTACAAATTTGTTTCCCTCTGCGCCGCTAGAGAAGAGTTATCAGACAGCTGTAGGGTTTGATTAGCTAAGTTATCCTCTAAAAAAATGTGTTTTAGAGATGAAAATTATCCTCTGTTTTCAGGCAGGGAAGATTAGCATTACAAGCTAATATTTGTGTTGTCCGCTGTTTTGGAAGGGAAGGTTAACAGTAGTTGATCTGTGTTAACAAGTATACCCTCTGTTGATCAGAGAATTTAAGTGTTGTGATTGTGTGGTAACAAAGAAACTCACAAAAATGTTTGGAAAGAATGCTAGACTGATCCCCACAACTGAAAAAGGTGGTCTTGCGACTCCTTTGTGGTCAGATAGTGAATTTAAATCACAGTTTGAAGTGCAAATAAATCTTATAGTCACTCAGAAAGTTAGATAAGAACTAACTCAGAAATATAAGGTCCATCCAGACAAGACTTGGTCAGTAGATGAATGTAAAAGGGTATTAGGAGCATGTATTCGCAAGAACAATGTGAAAGGCATTATTTGCTGCCACAAAGAATTTGGTTTAGCATTAGCTAGACAACGGTCTCAGAGTTAGAGAAACAGAACAAAGAGCTCTGTGCTAGAGTAGCAAATAAATTAAACCGCAACAAAGCTGCAGAGAAAACTGATGTGAATGAAGTTGGTCAGCCTGATAACACTTATCCTGACTTACAAGCTTTGTTTGAAACAGATGTAGCTATCCAATCAGTAACTGATGTGCCTGTAGATTCAGTAAAGGTATGTGGCGCTAGGAGAAGATCTCAGGGAATTGAAGGAATTGAAAGTATTCCTCCTAACTCTGTTGTACAATCTGTTGCCAAAGAGCTAGGACCTAGAGACATAGAAAGATTATCCCAGAGCTTACCCTCAGCATGCACAAACTTTTCTGAATTTAGAAGGGCACTGATAAGCAAAAAGCGTCTCTACGACATGTCGTTAACAGAAGTCACCCAGCTGATGTCACAAATTCTAACTGAATCTGAATTCAACAGTTTTGAGTCTGCTGTATTTTCTGAACTACAACATGTCAGTAAAGGCGATATGAGAGAATCTGTTTTGAAAAATCTAAAGAATATCATGGGACCCAAAGTAGACTGGTCCAGAATCACTAACTGTGTGCAAAGGAAAGAAGAAACTGTGAGCGAATACACTGAAAGGTTTTGTGAGTCGTCTGTAACTTACAGTGGAATAGCTGATGATTCTGAGTGTGTGCTAGATGACAAGGGACCCTTAGTCCGCATCTGGTCAGATGGCCTTTTAGCTGAGTACAGAAAAGCATTGCCATTCTTAGATCTAACTTGGTCTAATAAAATCCTCAGAAGTAACCTAGAAACGTTAGCTACACGGGAAAGAGATGCTGATGTTAAGGCAAAAGTGGGAGTAGCAGCAGCTACGTTTAGCACAGAGAATCAAGACAACATAGGTCCTAAGAGAGGGCAGTTGTCATTACTGTGGTAAACCTGGACATTGGATGAAAGAGTGTAGGGAAAGCAAAAAGTACTTAAGAGAAATTAACAATGTTACTCCCTACTCCGTCTGCTTGCTACTCTGAAGCAGACCCTCCCCTCGTCATTAAACTCGTGGGGCAGCTTTCTGAGGTGTTAACCATTTGGGCTGTGAGGACTTAATTTCCCTAGTAATTTACAACCATGATGAAAGACTTTGGAAATAAACAAATGAAGACTTACAATTAGCTGAGATAGAAAAACAAAGAATATTACAGAGAAAAATTGTTGTATTTTATTTGTTTTATCCAGTAATCAACTATGTTTACATTTGACAAAATAAATACATTTTTATTTTCTGTCACTGCAGATGTTTTATTTTTTCATTTTATATCAAGTGTACAGTTGCACAGTTTTTTATAGTCATATTGTAACCAGTGTTGAGAGATGGCAAGAATTGATATAATGTACATTTCATAAATTGTTTGATTATCTGTTGAGTATATTTGTTTTCCTATCTCAGCTAATTGTAAGTGTAGTTATTATAAAGTGTTACCGAAAGAACTGAATGCGACAGGCATCGGGGGCCAATCCTGCGGTGAAGATTCCCTCATAGGCCTTCCCCTACCCAGCAGTCCATCCTTACCTCACTGTTCTTTAGGTGTAAATTGGGAAAGAAGGAACCACAATAGCAGACTCAGACTGAACAGAGGAGATAACCCTAATGTTTGCAATCTTCTAGAACAAATACTGCTCTGTTGTCTTCTGTTTTCTTTCTTAATCTGTGCAGATACCACTTGATGGCTGTCCCCAGACCCATATGCACAGACCTCCTCTCATGCGTATGAAGCCACAACCTCTGAAGGACAACTAGACTCATTAACGAGTCAACTGTCATGAAAAAAAAATTAAAATACAACGCAGAGAATCACATACGGGAACTTCAGCCACCCATCAACATGATCAAGATTGCCTTGCTACTACTCATCATGGACTTAACACAAAGTCCATCACACACAGTTGACAACCATTCTTCATGGTTCGGAAACAAATGATTCACAAGGAAAGGACTGTTCCAACCACAAAAGATTAGGTAATGCTTTAGATTACGGCCCGGAAAGTACCACGTAATTAATGTGAATTTACAGGGTAATTTTCGGTAATTATAGTGTAACTATAAAGTAAGTAGGTGTAGGTATAAGGGAACAATATGTAATATTGGGAGAATAAAGGGGTAACTAGGTCGGAAAGTACTGCGTAATGAAATCGAATTTACAGGGTAATTTTTTTGTACTTATACTGTAATGTTGTATGTGTTTAGGCAAAAAAACATGTCAAGTTTGGGGAATAAAGGGGTAACAACATGGAAAATTACAAATAACTATACTGTAAGTATTGCATAATTGTATAAGTATTGACACTTCTAGATGAGAACACAAAAACATTTTTAAATGATGATGAAGATGTAGTTACCCTGTAACTACGTGTAACAAGAGGGTATCTTTGCCAGTAATTAATTAATTTAGTCTTACTTGCCTTGAAACATGTATATCAAATCATATAAATTATAGGCTACTGTATATAAGTTGTAAAATGCAAGTGTGTTTTATCGTGTTATATGAATATTTTATTTTCTGGGATCAGCTGAAAAGAGGTAAGCTTATTTTCCACTACATTTCACCGACTCCAATGCCTTTCAAACAGAATAGCAGACCAATTATCTTTAACACTCAGGTAAGTAACCCCAAACTTGACATGTTTTTTTGCCTCAACACATACAACATTACAGTATAATTACAAAACAAATTACCCTGTAAATTCGATTTCATTACGCAGTACTTTCCGGGCTAGTTATCCCTTTATTCTCCCAATATTACATATTGTTCCCTTATACCTACACCTACTTACTTTATAGTTACACTATAATTACAAAATAATTACCCTGTAAAATTCACTTTAATTACGTGGTACTTTCCGGGCCGTAATCTAAAGCGTTACCAAAGATTATTACCCGTAAGAACTACACAGACCCTAGTGGCATGGTTGTTTCTGTGTCAGCATGTCATTCTTCACTACAGACAATCAACACAGAGCAAGTGATATGTGCCTGTAACTTTTTCAAGTTACATGAATAGAAGATGGAGCTTATGCTAACAAACATAAGCCACAGAATGGATTTATGAAGGTTTAAATTTGTAATATGTGAGAGTTATCAGAACTCTCAAAGGGGGGACTGTGGGATTACAAATTTAAGAATACATTGTATTTAGCAAGGTAAAGATGATGACATCAGATGAATTATTCTGTTATGCAAAGTTTCCAGGCCAGTTCCTGTTCTCTTGATTGCAAGTCAAATGAGCCTGATTACTGAGATTCTCACCTTCTGTTTTTTTTATTAATGTCTATTGTCTCTGTTTAAGTGATAAAGAAGACCTAAATCTACAATGTAAGCTATTTATTATAAATATGTTTTAGAGATAATATGAGTAAATAAATCATTGAGACAGGAAAAGTCACTGTATAACAGGAATGACCCGTTTATGTTTCCTGGTTTGCCATGTGTTCCCTATTGTCATGTGACTTCCTTACCCCTCATGTGATCATGTTTTTTGCTTCCCTATGGGATTCATATCCTGCCATGATTCAAAACTGAAAATAAAGTTCTGAAAGGTTGAAACTAAGTGTTCGAAAACTCAATCTTACAAAAAGAAGTTTTACAAGATCGAAAAATTAGATTTGCAAGCTTGCAAAATGTAAAAAAATAAAAATATCTCTGCAAACATTGTTTTTTTTTAGATTTCCTTCTTCAGAACTGCAAAAAAATTTACGATGTTGCGCAAACAATTTTTTAGAGTTTCAAATTTGTCACTGTTCTCCCAGTGTAGTTTGTTTTCCAGATTCGAAACATTGTAAATGGTGATCTGAAAACTGGTGTGCGAATGTGTGAAAAAACTGAGATTCGAAAGGGAGAAACTTATTATATTACATTTGCACTCCTATTGCAGACAATTTTTTTCAGAGCTGAGTTTCCCACACAGATGCGAGCTTGCGATTTGTGGCAGCGTTGTCACACAGCTCTGCTCTGAGCGAAAATGAAGCTTCGCAACATCGCAACTTAAAAAGAAAGCCTAGAGGGAGTGGCTTCTGCTCTTAGCCAATGCTTTGCTGTCTGCTGACGTACAGTCCAATCACAAGTCGTATTGGAAAGGTGGGATTGACCGACTGCTCTGCCAATGACGAAAGTGCACAGGATACGCAAACAGGATGCACGGCTCTCTGGCCACAAGACGGTCCCGTCAAGACCTGCGAGAACCGCGTCCATGGCTGGGAGAGTGGTGTTAATCTTGTTAATCTTGCTGTCTCCGTTGGTCATCATCACTTCTGCCCAGGTGTTTGGGGCGGCAGTGGCTCAGTGGTTCATGTGGATTGTCTATAAACCGGAAGGTTGGTGGTTCAATCCCCGGTTCCACCTGACCAAGTGTCGAGGTGTCCATGAGCAAGACACCTAACCCCAGCTGCTCCCGACGAGCTGGATGGCGCCTTGCATGGCTGACACTGCCGTCGGTGTGTGAATGAGAGAGTGAATGAGTGAATGTGAGGCAAGATGTAAAGCGCTCTGGATGGCCATTGGTTTGTTAAAAGCGCTATATAAATGCAGTCCATTTACCATTTACATCTAAATGGTTCACTAGTTCCCTTTCGAGGGAACTCCCACTGCGTCGGAACGACGATTTGGGGATGCTCCCTAAGCATCAGCGAATCTGAAGTCTGAATGAACACTAGTCCAATCCGATTGGTCGTGCGTGATGACGTCATCGTGACGGCATACCCGGAAGTATAAAAGGGGAGCCGGCGCGTAATGGCGGCAGTTATTGCTCTTCAGCATAGCGCTCTCTGTGATTGTCTGTCTATTTACTGTTGTTTGTCCAGTTGTGCAAGTGTGTGAAAGAAGTAGGCAAGAGAAAGCAAGAGAGTTTAAGCAGTGTGTGCATCCGTGTCCCCGCTACATTTCGGGCTCGGATGCACACCTGCTTTGTGTGCAATGCCTGGGTGTTCAGCATGCTCGGGCGGCTCTCGAGGAGCCGCTTGAGCGCGTTGTGAGCTGACACTCAGGCTGCTCCGCTCTCGGCTGGCCGTGTTCAATGAGGCCGGCCAGCCTCGTGAGCCCCGTGGATCGGTCCCGCATTCGCCGAGGCGGTGCGGCGAGACCGGTCATGGGGCTCACGGATGGACATGTCAGCGAGACTTGGGACTGCTGAGGCATCTTCCCAGTCTTTGTCTGTCAGTTCAGATGTTCTCCTTCCCCGTGTGGAAGCCCGCGATGCAGCTTCTTCCCCCGGGGCGGAGGACCCGATGCTTGAACGGTCTGATTCTGGGGAATTAGACGTGCTCAGCAACGGGGCAGTCGAACGAGAGCTCGCCACTTCTTATATGCAAGACTCAATCTCACGATTGCCGAGGCAGCGCGCAGGTTATGGGTCTGCTATTAAGGTGAAGACACGCGATCTGTGTGCATGGAATACTGGTTGACGATAAAACAGTATTGCCTGATGATTAGGGCTGCATTTAAGTCTGAGGATTTAAATGAAATATTATCTGACTCTAAGGAGTTAGATATTCAGCCTGTCATTCAGACCATGTTTCACCGTGATACTGTTTGGCTTTTTTCTCGAGCGATGAAAGCCAATTGTATTATGACGGGTTGAACCACGTTGCTGAGGCAACGCGTGGTTTATGAGTCCATATAAATACAATAAAACAGTGTCATCTGAGGATTATGGCTACATTTAATTCTGAGGAATTAAATAAAATATGATCTGACTTTAAGGAGTTAGATATTCAGCCTATCATTCAGACCATGTTTCACCTTGAAGATTACAATTTTATTGCTAAATGTTATTTTTATTTAGTATTATTATGTTTTATTATTTTTCAATGTACAATGTAAGTCAGGCTGTGTCTGTACATGTGTTCCAAGGAGAGATATGCATGAGCTGAAGTTTGCATGAAATATTACTGTCATATGGCAGGAGAAGGACACAGGCAGATAATTTTGGTCATACAAAGAATGTGTGTCCATGCAGGAATGTGCATACATGTATATCACAGATGCATACAGGCTTATATTTTCCGCTGATGTATTTGTTTTGTGATAGATCTCAACTGATGTAAGCATGAAGTATAAGCTCTATTTTAAACATAGGACACAAGTTTCTCTTCCTTCTAAGGAAGTTTCTTCCAAGTGAGATCCTCTGTTAATAGTATATAACATCCAAATTGAGTGTACTGCCTCAGATGAGAGACGGACGATGAGATGAGAGACGGGACGATGGGAGACAGAGAAGGGAGGATAGAGAAGGGAGAGGGTAGAGAAACGGAGGAATGGAGAAACATATACAGCTGGCAAGAAGACAACAAGTTTCTCTCCTATGCCTGATACATATGGCAATAAAGAGTTTTGACAAGGCAACTGGTATCCGGTCCTGTGATTCAATCATAACGGGACAAAGCTGAATTTTCAGATCAACAACTTCGTCACGAACAGGATCTGCATTTCAGACATTTGTCTCAATTAATTCATCAGGTAAGACATTTTCTTTTACTTAAAGATTCTAAGTCTGCCTGATGATATATATACTGTTGGGACAATGACTGAAACTGCTAAAAAGAACTGTGATATTTGAAACACCATTTCTGTTGCCAATGAATGTGTATCAGACATAGTTACATTTTAAGTAATTTAATTTGATGCAACTTATTTAAGTTGTTCTGATCAGTGAACCTCCAAAATATTGAATGAAGCTGGGTAGAAGTGGATCTTTTGTGCAAAAGACCAACTTTGTCAATTTTCGGAGAATAATCCGTGTGCGATTTAGCAATTAGCTCGTTGTGACTGTGAGGTGGTGGAATGTGGCGAGTCTGCAGTAATCGGTGGCAGGAAAAACTCTAAAACATGTCCACACACTGAAGAGCCACACTTAGAAGAAGTGCGGGAAGTGCGACGAGCTTTGAGATTAAAGCGGTTTAAAGTGGCGGGTCTGCGCTAAAGGTAGTGCAGTGTTTAAAAAGCCCAAAAACGTTTAAACACGCTAAAGTAAGGTGCCTTAATAAGTGGCTAGAATCGTTGGCCTTCTAATTTTGACAGTAAAGCTGTTCAATATTTGGGGAGGAGAAATTGATCTGAGTTCAACTGAATAAAGAAACAAAAATAAAAAATTATATTTTAGTTAAACTGATTTTTAAAGTAAAATACAATTGAAAATATACTTTTAACTTTTAACTATTTCTTTTTCCTTTCCTCGAGTTTCTCAAGTGATCAGAAGGGAGAGCATCCCCATCCCTTTGGAATTCTCTCTCTCTTTCTCTCTCTCTCTCTCTCTCTCTCTCTCTCTCTCTCTCTCTCTCTCTCTCTCTCTCTCTCACACACACACACACACACACACACACACACACACACACACACACACACACACACACACACACACACACACACACACACACACACACACACATGTTTGTTTTTGTGAAATGTGGGGACATTCCATAGGCGTAATGCATTTTATACCGTACAAACCATATTTTCTATCCCCCTACACTGCCCCTGCCCCTAAACCTACCCATCACAGGAGACTGTGCAGTTTACTTTCTGTGAAAAATCCTCATCCTGTGTGATTTATAAGCATTTTGAAAAGTGAGGACATGGGAACGTCCTCATATTTCACCCTCTTTGTAATACCTATGTCATACCCATGTCATTATACACATTTGTGTCCTGATATTTCACGAAAACATGCCCACACACACACACACACACATAGATAAACTGCTGTTTCTTTAGTTCATTGAGGAACATATACAAATAATTTGCAAAATGGCTGCAAATAAAGAAAGCACCTGCAACATACATTTCTAGATGAGATTAAATGACAGAAATGTCTGGTGTTAATTAATATATATAAAAGGAAAAAAGAAGAAAAAGAAAAAGACAAATATAAAACAGATGCAATCGAAAACAGGCCAATTTCTGGTTAAGCCAGAGTGAAAATAGTAGAATTAAACTATGTTAAAAGTTTATGAAAATGCAGTCCTGGGGCATTCTGAACTTTGCTTCAGAGGTTTCTCTCTCATTCAAAGTCAACTGAATGCTATTTGAGCCAGTGCTATGAGTGATACATTATTTATAGTAAAGCACAGCGTTTCAGTTGGAAATCATAGACACAGAGATGTTAAAGGAATGATACTAGGCAATTGGTAATTAAATGTTTCAAGCAAAACTCATTCACTCAATCTTTTAAATAAATACAGACCTTAAATGATAGGGCTGATGGTTCCAGTTATAGATGAAGCAGAACTTTACTCTGAATGGATGGTTGTAATAACTAATTGATTTAAGTGATTAATAGTGCTGTTATTAATCAGTCTCCATGTTTTGAACCTATTAGGCATTCCAACTGGCTCTGATGGCTCTTGAATGCAATTCCTTGATTCTGTTGAAGAAAACGCCTGTCAAAGGTTTCGTAATGGAAAGAGTGGTAACCAGTGGGCATGAGGTGATTTCTCAATGACGGATAAGATCCTCTTTGGCCAAACAGGGGACAATCTAAGACAGAGATTTTACCGCGCTATGCTGGGCATCTCCTGAAGGGAGGTGTAATTTGTGAAATGTGTATGAGTGAGAAGATGTTTGTAAGGCCAACAGCATCATTGAAGGGAGAGCTGTGTGAAGTTACAGTAGTCTGCCCTTGAAATGTGAGCTCCTCTATACCAGGTCACCAGCAACCACATTCCTATGATGGTTTGTTCTTCATTGTGACAAGTGTCCATAACTTTAAAGATGATTTATAAAGAGCTAATGTGAATGGGCTTTCAAGAACCAGCTGAGACCATAAGGGATTGTAATTCATTCTTTTGGAGACCTTAAATAAAAAAACTTCTTTTTTATATTTTTAATTTATATCAGGAACATAAGGTTGGTTACCTTATGTGCAAATATTGTATTGAAGTTTCAGATTCAGTATATGGATAAAACCAAGAATGGGAAATAAAGAGTGAAATAGGGGATTTTATACATACTATACAACTCACAAACAATCAACACTTGCTTACTGATTTACAACCCCAAGGGATAGGATCCTTTTTAATATCAACATTTTTGTTAGTTTGTTATTTTAACCAGGAACTGGAGGAGTTCAGGTACCAGTCCAGGCACTGGTGAAGATTCATTAATTTTTACTTTCTCAGTTGACTGGGGTACATTTTTAAATGCATACACATAGATGATTAATGACACATAGTATGCGGGGACATATCATGGGTTTGGGTTATTTGTTTTGTTTGTTTTGTTGTTTGTTGTTTTTCTTTCTTTTGCCTTTCCTTTTCCTCACTATTGCTCCACTAGATGACCACTGATGGGGTGACGGTGTGGAACTGACTGTCGTAGTTCCAGAGGAGGGACTGAAGATTACAATTTTATTGCTAAATGTTATTTTTATTTAGTATTATTATGTTTTATTTTTTTTCAATGTACAATGTAAGTCAGGCTGTGTCTGTACATGTGTTCCAAGGAGAGATATGCATGAGCTGAAGTTTGCATGAAATATTACTGTCATATGGCAGGGAGAAGGACACAGGCAGATAATTTTGGTCATACAAAGAATGTGTGTCCATGCAGGAATGTGCATACATGTATATCACAGATGCATACAGGCTTATATTTTCCGCTGATGTATTTGTTTTGTGATAGATCTCAACTGATGTAAGCATGAAGTATAAGCTCTATTTTAAACATAGGACACAAGTTTCTCTTCCTTCTAAGGAAGTTTCTTCCAAGTGAGATCCTCTGTTAATAGTATATAACATCCAAATTGAGTGTACTGCCTCAGATGAGAGACGGGACGATGAGATGAGAGACGGGACGATGGGAGACAGAGAAGGGAGGATAGAGAAGGAGAGGGTAGAGAAACGGAGGAATGGAGAAACATATACAGCTGGCAAGAAGACAACAAGTTTCTCTCCTATGCCTGATACATATGGCAATAAAGAGTTTTGACAAGGCAACTGGTATCCGGTCCTGTGATTCAATCATAACGGGACAAAGCTGAATTTTCAGATCAACACACCTTATTGTGGCTGTATTTAATTCCAAGGAATTAAATGAAAATATTATCTGACTTTGAGGAGTTAGATGTATTTTTATTCAGCCTATCATTCAGACCAGGCTGCAGGTTGGCTGATTATGATGGCATTTAATTCAGAGGAATTGAGTGTCATGTTATCTGACTTTAATAAGTTGGATACTTTAATTATGTCACCTAAGCGTGTTTGGCTTGTCTGGATATTCATCCAAGGTGGAGCCCTCCTGAAGTTGATGTCGTTCGCCGCCTTGTGGCCTGCGGAACACATCAGTTTCAGGCAATTGCTATTCCCAGTGTCCGCCCTAGTGTTGCGGCCCTGTAGAGCTGCTCCTTAGATGAGGCCCTGCTGGCCAGCCCTCTCCCGGTAGGAGCGATTGAGGTCGCCTCCTGTGGAGTTTTCGAAACGATGCTGTGCTCCCGCCATCAAGTATGCTTCGGGCCACATCGTTTCACACACGCGTGCTGCACCCGCCGCCTCTAGCAAGACGCGTGCGGCAGTCCAGCAAACGCCGCACGCACACTGAAAATCTTCCTCGATTTCACCCTGCCGGTTAGCCGCTTCAGGGGTCGGGAGGAGGCTCGTTGACACCGAGGCCGCCTCGAGAGGCTGGTTCCTTTAGCAGATTATCTTGGCGCATGGTTATGCCTCCGAATATATCTGTGTGGGCCCTGCGTACTGTAGAAAAGGGAATACAGACTGCAGTTCAGTTACCTTCCCCCGAAGTTCAGTGGGGTGGTCTGGACGGCAGTGGTCCCTGGGCAGGTTCGGGTAATGAAACAGGAAGTCCACTCCCGCTGGTAAGGAGGCCACAGAAGGTGCTCCTCCGCCAGACAGGGAGTCCAGGTTCTACAGCCGGTACTTCATAGTTCCTAAGAAGGATGGTGAGTTGCGCCCAAACTTTAGATCTGAGGTACTTGAATTGTTCTCTGAGGAGATTCAGATTCAAGATGCTTACAGTTCCTCCGTTGTGATTCAGATCCAGTCTGAGGACTGGTCTGTCACGACGGGTCTAAAGAGGACGCATGCTTCCTGTATCCATCCTTCTGTGTCACAGGAAGTTCGGAGGTTCGCTTTGGGGGCAAAGCGCACCAACATCGGGTTCGTCCATACGGCCTAGCCCTTCCTCTGTGGTAGCAGCAGTTCGGCATTGAGGTGTCGCCCTGGCTGCTCTCAGTGCTTGGGGTTGAGACTCTACACGCAGTAGCGTATTGACGCCTTCTCAGAGAACAGTGTTCCTGGGAGTCGTATGGGATTCTCTACGTTGTGGGCACAATTGTCTCCCGCACGTATTGAGTCCATACGGGCGGTGGTCTCTAAAGTGAAGCTAGGCCACAGCATCACTGTGAAGCAGTTTTAAGGACTGCTGGGGCTCATTGCGGCTGCGTGGTGGCTGGAAATCAGGGTTTTCCTCGAGGGGAAAACCGTTCTGTATGATCAGGGTAACGCGCAGATGCCTTCGTTCCCTAGTCATATGGAAGAAACCTTGGTTTCTGTCCCAGGGTCCAGTGTTGGGAGCATCACGTTGCCGGAAGACCGTTTCAACGGATGCCTCCCTCACTGGCTGGGACGTGGTCATGGCGGCCGCTTTGCGAGAGGTCTGTGGGAGACCCGGCCTTTCTCCTGGCACATTTACTGCCTGGAGATGCTGGCGGTCTACAAAGCTCTGAGGGGCTTTTTCCCGGACCTCCGCGGCCACCATGACCTGATACCGAAGTAAACCAGGTGACTTTCCTTGAGGGGAAATCCATTCTGTATGATCAGGTAACGCAGTGGCCTTCATTCCCTAGTCATATGGAAGAAACCTTGGTTTCTGTCCCAGGGGCCAGTGTTGGGAGCGTCCTGTTGCCGGAAATCCGCTTCAGCAGACGCCTCCCTCACTGGTTGGGGCGCGGTCATGGACGGCGAGGGGCCTATGGGAGGGCCGTCATTCCTCCTGGCACATAAATGGCCTGGAGATGCTGGCGGTCTACAAAGCTCTCAGGAGCTTTTTCCCGGACCTCCGCGGCCAACAGGTCCTGGTACGGACAGACAATACGGCTGTCGTAGCGTAGCTCAATCATCAGGGAGGGTTGAGGTCGCGCCCTCTGTGCAGACTGGCGCATCTAATCCTCCTGTGGTCCCAAGGGAAACTGTTGTCCATCAGGGCAATGTATGTCCCGGGGGTCCAAAATCAGGGAGCAGACATCCTGTCGAGGCAGGGGCTGAGGCCCGGGGAGTGGCGACTCCACCCAGAGGTGGTGGAGGCCATGTGCAAGAGGTTCGGCCCAGTGGAAGTGGACCTATTTGCGTCTCGAGAGACGTCCCACTGTCCATTGTGGTTCTCCCTCACGCATCCAGCCCCGCTGGGGTTGGATGCCAGGGTTCAAACGTGGCCGAGGCTGCGTCTGTACGCATTCTGGAGTCCTGGAGAGGGTCCGTCAACAAGGGGTCAGCCTACTTCTGGTAGCACCCCGTTGGCCGACTCGAGTATGGTTCTCGGATATCATAGCTCTGCTGCCAGGTCATCCGTGGCAGATTCCTCTGAGGAGGGATCTCCTGTCTCAGGCGGCGGGCACAATATTTTCATTATTTTCCATAATGTAATGATAAAAATTAAACTTTCATATATTTTAGATTCATTGCACACCATCTGAAATATTTCAGGTCTTTTATTGTTTTAATACTGATGATTTTGGCATACAGCTCATGAAAACTCAAAAAATTAGCATATCATGAAAAGGTTCTCTAAACGAGCTATTAACCTAATCATCTGAATCAACTAATTAACTCTAAACACCTGCAAAAGATTCCTGAGGCTTTTAAAAACTCCCAGCCTGGTTCATTACTCAAAACCGCAATCATGGGTAAGACTGGGGAGAAGGAAATGCCAAAATGCCTGAAGTCCAGTGTCAAGTACCCACAGTCAGTGATGGTCTGGGGTGCCATGTCAGCTGCTGGTGTTGGTCCACTGTGTTTTATCAAGGGCAGGGTCAATGCAGCTAGCTATCAGGAGATTTTGGAGCACTTCATGCTTCCATCTGCTGAAAAGCTTTATGGAGATGAAGATTTTGTTTTTCAGCACGACCTGGCACCTGCTCACAGTGCCAAAACCACTGGTAAATGGTTTACTGACCATGGTATTACTGTGCTCAATTGGCCTGCCAACTCTCCTGACCTGAACCCCATAGAGAATCTGTGGGATATTGTGAAGAGAAAGTTGAGAGACGCAAGACCCAACACTCTGGATGAGCTTAAGGCCGCTATCGAAGCATCCTGGGCCTCCATAACACCTCAGCAGTGCCACAGGCTGTTTGCCTCCATGCCACGCCGCATTGAAGCAGTCATTTCTGCAAAAGAATTCCCAAACAAGTATTGAGTGCAAAACTGAACATAATTATAAGAAGGTTGACTTTTTTGTATTAAAAATACTTTTCTTTTATTGGTCGGATGAAATATACAAATTTTTTGAGATAGGAATTTTGGGTTTTCATGAGCTGTATGCCAAAATCATCAGTATTAAAACAATAAAAGACCTGAAATATTTCAGTTGGTGTGCAATTAATCTAAAATATATGAAAGTTTAATTTTTATCATTAAATTATGGAAAATAATGAACTTTCTCAAAAAATTTGCATATTGTGATAAGGACTTGTATGACATGAACTATCTGATATTCTGATTTTCAAATATGTGTGAGTACATGTGTGTTAGTTGATCTATAATGGGCGGCGCCACATTAGTTTGCGCCTCAGAGAATCGGATCTTGGATTTACATCACACAAATTTATCTTTGTCTCACGAAATACATAAAAGTGACCGCTGCTGAACTGGGAGAAGAATAGAGTAGACTATATAGTCACTATATAATGTGTAGGCTATCTGATGTGAATAAAACTCATAGTCAAGTTATCTTAACTGTCTGAATGGATTGTTTTTGCCGCTTCCATAGACATCAGTGTGTAATTTTTGCTAGTACTTTTTACAGCGTTTAAATGTCTGAATGATGTGTCTAAAAACACTGAATAGTTGTGATGTGTGACGAGCGCTGAGTGCGTCTGTCTCTGGCTCGGCGCCAGCCAAAGTGCGGAAGCACGTTTGGATTTAAGTGGCACCGAAATGAGGCACCGAAATCTGCGTTCTGATTCGGTCTGGTACATACCGGTCATAAAGGTACCGGTGCCATATTGGCAACGGGTTTCAGTACCCAACCCTACTGGACAGACTCGCCAGACCCAAACATACTGTGAGGGTCTGTTGGGAACGTTTGGCAGAGCCCCCTGTGTCCACCACCGGGGGCTTCGACTGGATCCCGAGGGAGTCTGGAGATATTGAGTCCGAGTGGACCATGTTCTCCACCTCCATTGTCGATGCGGCTGTTTGGAGCTGTGGCCGTAAGGTCTCTGGTGCCTGTTGAGGCGGAAATCCCCGAACCCGGTGGTGGACACCGGAAGTAATGGAGGCCATCAAGCTGAAGAAGTCCTATCGGGCCTGGCTGGCTTGTGGGACTCCTGAGGCAGCTGACAGCTACTGACAGGTACTGGCAGGCCAAGCGGACTGCAGCCCGGGTAGTCGTGGAGGCAAAAAATCGGGCCTGGGAGGAGTTCGGTGAGGCCATGGAGAAAGACTATCGGTTGGCCTCGAAGAGATTGTGGCAAACCGTTCGACGCCTCAGGAGGGGGAAGCAGTGCTCAACCAACACTGTTTAGAGTGGAGATGGGCAGCTGTTAACCTCAACTGGGGATATTGTCGGGCGGTGGAAGGAATATTTCGAGGATCTCCTCAATCCCACCGATATGTCTTCCATTGAGGAAGCAGTGGCTGAGGACTCGGAGGTGGACTCTGCCATCACCTGGGCTGAAGTGATCTAGGTGGTTAAAAAGCTCCTCGGTGGTGGTCCCTCTTTTCAAGAAGGGGGACCGGAGAGTGTGTTCCAACTATAGGGGGATCAGACTTCTCAGCCTCCCCGGGAAAGTCTATGCCAGGGTACTGGAGAGGAGAATTCGGCCGATAGTGGAACCTCGGATTCAGGAGGAACAGTGTGGTTTTCATCCCGGTCGTGGAACACTGGAGCAGCTCTTTACCCTTTTCAGGGTGCTGGAGGGTTCATGGGAGTTTGCCCAACCAGTCCACAGGTGTTTTGTGGATTTGGAGAAGGCATTCGACTGTGTTCCTCTTGTGTCCTGTGGAGGGTTCGCCCGGCGGAGCTGGAGAAAGTGGCTAGGGAGAGCGAAGTCTGGGTGTCTCTGCTTAGACTGTTGCGGAAGACGATAGACGGATGGATGAATGGATTAACACTGATTTATTTTCAAACTTAGAACCTATTTCTGTACAAGATGATGCCAGGGACTGCCTGATTGTTTCGAGAAATGTTTTCAGTTTTTCATGTTCCCTATTGTCATGTGACTTCCTTGCCCTCATGTGATCATGTCTTGTCCTTCTCAAGTCTCATGTGCTATGTTGTCATGTTCTCATTGGTTAATTGTTTGGTTTGCGCGCAGGTGTTCCTTGTTTGTCATTAGTCTTTGTCTAGCTTTGTTATATGTAAACCCGCTGTGGGTGAGTGTTCTAGGTTATAGTTAAGCAAAGTTAAGCCAAGTCAAGTCCTTGTTTCTTTTATGTTTTGTTTAAATTTGAATTAATAAATTGCACTTGGGTTCTTAAACGCTTGCCACCAGTGGACTCCTACGTGTACAATATTGTAAATTATAGTGTGTTTTTTCATGTAAAAGTGGCCTTACATGACCAATAATTAACAAGTAAATGCTGAACAAAAATTTGCAAAAATGATAGTTCTCAGAGAAAAGCAACAGTATTATATTTATTATATATCCTTTAAATTGTGCATCATGATCTTCTGCCTTAAATATAATTTCTCATTGAGTTTTTGTAGGGTGCAGTTGTGTTTCCTGTCACTGTGGGCTGCAGGGCACAGTAGTACATGGCAGAGTCTTTGACTTCTGTAGAAGAGATAGTCAGATTCATATGTTTGACGGCTTTATCAGCAGCAGCGGTCAGACGGAGAGAGGGCACTGATTCGGGCCTGGTCTCAATGAACAAAATGAGGTGCTCAGGTTTAGATCCGGGATACTGATGGTACCACTGCAAACTCTGAACACTGCCAGTGTATTTGCAGATCAGTGTAACATCTTCTCCTTCCCAAACATGTTTCTCTGTGAGGAATGGTGTTATCACGTCTGCAGCAGCATTCTCTGATTAAAACACACACACACAGAAATATTATTTGTAATGGACTAATTCATATTGTCAACAGGATTAGGAGAATAAACACATCCACAGTAATTGCTGTGAATCACTCACCTCTTAGAAGAGAAGATATAATGAATACCAGGAGCAACATCTGCACTGATAAGAGACAATGACTCTGAGAGTCAAGACTTACAGTTACTAGAGTATAAGTGACTCAATGTAAGTCTGTCTGCTCTGTTTTTAATCTGAACTGAGACTGAACTACAATGGTTCCTAGAGCTCCACCTTCTGGCACAATGCAGGTCAGATCACTTTTGCTATAATATCTCATCATTTCATACGGGATCTTAATCTCAAACAACAAATAAGATCTAATTGAAGAATATTTGGCCTATTAAATTATACAGTAAGAAGACTGAAAATTATTATATGAACAAATTATATGTCAAAAAGTATATGAGCGTTACATTTTGTTCTAAATATAAGGACTGTCACTGTCCAGAGAGATCTGACTGATTGCACAATTCATGTTTGCTGTGCAAAGAAATCAAGTGGCAAACAATGATAGTCATTTAAGCAAAGTCTCATCTGCAGAAGGCTGTCCTGTCTATAGACCTATGAGGAACTTTTGTATTATTAATTTTTGTATAATTAATACTGATTTATTGTCAGGCTTAGAACCTATTTCTGTAAAAGCTGATGTCAGGTACCGTCTGATTGATTTTCCTGAAATTTCCAACCATGTGGATTTTAATGACGTGGCGTTAAAAGACGTCTTTAGAAATGGGTTAATCGAGCCCCTGCGCTCTGGACTGCCTGGGGGGGAAATCATTTCTCCCTTGGTCAGTACATTGACCATGCCCTTCTGTTAAGCGGATCATCATTATAACTGTGGATTTTGTGGGCATGGAGCCCCACAATCACACTGTGCCCACCGCACCAGATTCTTATCCCAAGATGGCCGCCGTGCCCGAGCCCTCTGCCAACATGGCCGCCGTGCCCGAGCCCTCTGCCAACATGGCCGCCACGCTCGAGCCAGAGTCTTCAGAGTGTGCAGCGCTGTGGCCACGGGTATGTAGTGTGTGTGACCCTGACCCACGTCCAGTGATGACTCCAGCCCATAAACCCTGTTGGTGAGTGTTCTGTTATAGTCAAGTTAAGTCAAGTCCTTGATTCTTAAGTTTTAACTTTGAATTAATAAACTGCAGTTAGAATCTTCAACGCTTGCCATCAGTGGACCTCTATGTTACAATATTGTAAATTATAGTGTGTTCTGTCTTGTAAAAGTGGCCTTACATGACCAATAATTAACAAGTAAATGCTGAACTTAAATTTGCTAAAATGGTAGTTCTCAGAGAAAAGCAACAGTATACAGCATATTATATTTATTATACAGTGGGTATGGAAAGTATTCAGACCCCCTTACATTTTTCACTCTGTTATATTGCTGCAATTTGCTAAAATCATTTAAGTTCTTTTTTTTCCCTCATTAATGTACACACAGCACCCCATATTGACAGAAAACACAGAATTGTTGACATTTTTGCAGATTTATTAAAAAAGAAAAACTAAAATATCACATGGTCCTCAGTATTCAGACCCTTTGCTGTGACACTCATATATTTAACTCAGGTGCTGTCCATTTCTTCTGATCCTCCTTGAGATGGTTTTACACCTTCATTTGAGTCCAGCTGTGTTTGATTATACTGATTGGGCTTGATTAGGAAAGCCACACACCTGTCTATATAAGACCTTACAGCTCACAGTGCATGTCAGAGAAAATGAGAATCATGAGGTCAAAGGAACTGCCTGAAGAGCTCAGAGACAGAATTGTGGCAAGCCACAACTTTTGTATTATTAATTTTTGTATAATTAATACTGATTTATTGTCACACTGAGTGAATCAACTTAGAATGGCTCTAATTTACATGTATTTATTTCTCCCCCCATCCTACTTCCCCTCAGGCTGTGACCATTGAAAATATACCCAAAATCTATATGATCTAAAAATGAACAAATACTAAACAATATATATGTGTTTGATATCATTGGAAATGTCTTAGTGCGACTGGTACAAATATCTTATCCCCACAGAAATATTCAAGAAGATAACAATGGTTTTAAGAGTTTAAAGAGATGTTGCATAGTATGGTAGGTGTGGCTTTCAACCATTTGGTCTTTTGTCAATACAGGTCTGAGACAGTGATTAAATGTAAATTCCCTTTGTTAACATATGTTACCATTTGAAAGAAGTTATTGTCAGGTCTGAATACTTAAGGCAGAGTAGCAGAAGAGTCAACGCGCAATATTGTAATCAGATTCGGCCGTAACATTGTGTCCAGCCAACGTTACGTAACCTATGGAAAGTCAGGAACGCATCTCTTTACTTAAGAGTATTCGATGTTTTGAGGATCTTTGAATTGATTATGTAATTGGAATTATACCTGACTGTTTAATAAATTGTTACATTTTGATTTATTCTGACTTACTCTGGAATTATTAACGATCTCTATGAGATCATGAATGGGTACTTTCCACAAAGGGTTAAACGGAATAATTAAATGTGTGTCTAACTATTAAACATAAACGACCAAATAACCAAATTGGCATTCTAATCTAAATTCTAAATTATAATAAAATGGAGTCAGATAAAGAGGAATTGGAATTAGATCCATTTTGCCCAGCTGAGAACACCGAACACGCAAGTTCCTTCGCCCGCTCTTCACTGCCGCCATTGGAGCGATTTCAGCGGTCTTACACTTAGAACCTATTTCTGTAAAAGCTGATGTCAGGGACCGCCTGATTGTTTCAATAAATGTTTTTCTACCATGTGAATTCATATGGTGTACTGGTTAGCTTAGCATATTTGTAATGTCTAGTGTTTTGGTTTTATGTCACGTTTATGTTTCCTGGTTTGCCATGTGTTCCCTATTGTCATGTGACTTCCTTGCCCTCATGTGATCATGTCTTGTGCTTCTCAAGTCTCATGTGCTATGTTGTCATGTTCTCATTGGTTAATTGTTTGGTTTGTGTGCAGGTGTTCCTTGTTTGTCATTATATTTGTCTAGCTTTGTTATATGAAACCCGCTGTTGGTGAGGGTTCTATGTTATAGTTAAGCAAAGTTAAGCCAAGTCAAGTCCTTGTTTCTTTTATGTTTTGTTTAAGTTTGAATTAATAAACTGCACTTAGGTTCTTCAACGCTTGCCACCAGTGGACTTCTATGTTACAATATTGTAAATTATAGTGTGTTCTGTCTTGTAAAAGTGGCCTTACATGACCAATAATTAACAAGTAAATGCTGAACTTAAATTTGCTAAAATGGTAGTTCTCAGAGAAAAGCAACAGTACACAACATATTATATTTATTATATATCCTTTAGATTGTGCATCATGATCTTCTGCCTTAAATATAATTTCTCATTGAGTTTTTGTAGGGTGCAGTTGTGTTTCCTGTCACTGTGGGCTGCAGGGCACAGTAGTACATGGCAGAGTCTTTGACTTCTGTAGAAGAGATAGTCAGATTCATATGTTTGACGGCTTTATCAGCAGCAGCGGTCAGACGGAGAGAGGGCACTGATTCGGGCCTGGTCTCAATGAACGAAATGAGGTGCTCAGGTTTGGATCCGGGATACTGACGGTACCACTGCAAACTATTAACAGTGCCAGTGTAGTTGCAGATCAGTGTAACATCTTTTCCTTCCAAAACATGTTTCTCTGTGAGGAATGGTGTTATCACGTCTGCAGCAGCATTCTCTGATTAAAACAAACACACACAGAAATATTATTTGTAATGGACTAATTCAGATTGTCAACAGGATTAGGAGAATAAACACGTCCACAGTAATTGCTGTGAATCACTCACCTCTTAGAAGAGAAGATATAATGAATACCAGGAGCAACATCTGCACTGATAAGAGACAATGACTCTGAGAGTCAAGACTTACAGTTACTAGAGTATAAGTGACTCAATGTAAGTCTGTCTGCTCTGTTTTTAATCTGAACTGAGACTGAACTACAATGGTTCCTAGAGCTCCACCTTCTGGCACAATGCAGGTCAGATCACTTTTGCTATAATATCTCATCATTTCATTTGGGATCTTAAACAACATTTAAGATCTTATTGAAGAATATTTGGCCTATTAAATTATACAGTAAGAAGAGTGGAAATTATTATATGAACAAATATGCTATTTCAAAAAGTATATGAGCGTTACATTTTGTTCTAAATATAAGGACTGTCACTGTCCAGAGAGATCTGACTGATTGCACAATTTATGTTTACTGAGCAAAGAAATCAAGAGGCAAACACAAGATAGTCATTTAAGCAAAGTCTCATCTGCAGAAGGCTGTCCTGTCTATAGACCTATGAGGAACGTTTGTATTATTTATTTTGTTTTATTAATTTTTGTATAATTAATACTGATTTATTTTCAAGCTTAGAACCTATTTCTGTAAAAGCTGATGTCAGGGACCGCCTGATTGTTTCGAGAAATGTTTTTCTACCGTGTGAATTCATATGGTGCACTGGTTAGCTTAGCACATTTGTAATGTCTAGTGTTTTGGTTTTATGTCACGTTTATGTTTCCGGGTTTGCCATGTGTTCCCTATTGTCATGTGACTTCCTTGCCCTCATGTGATCATAGGCTTGTTTGAGATGAGCAAAATCTGCGCAGAACCGATCACCGGTGATCAGCGCGAGATGCATGCCGGTTAGAAATGTGTCCGAGGGCGGTCCGCCTTCCTCTGATGTCATGCTGACGTATGTCAAAGAACTCTCGCGAGCGAAAGGCGGATGTGTCGGATTCCGCAGTTGCTCTCCACCGACTGCGCTGAGCAAAAGCATGATGGGAAACGGCTTACTGACGACACAGCTTAATGCTCATTGGTTTAAACAAACGTGACATGTGATTCTTTTTTAAAATGTTTGATTTTAAAACTCTGATATCATGTTTTAATGTCTATAAATTATGTGTGAATATTCCCAAACTGTGCGACAGTGCGACCTCTGTGTGTTATGTGATTGTTGTCATATTTATACAAATATATAAAAACATGTATGTAATTAAAGTAAAAATGATTATAAACATGTCTTTCGAATGGAAATAAATGACAAAAACATTGAGTGTCTTGTTCATAATGTTTATTTTCATATAAAAGCAAATGAACTTAAATTACATCCAGTTTATCAGCAAAGCAGTGCATGAATGTGAATCCTGCGATATCCGCCTTTGATCTCGCAGGTGTCGGATCCACTACGAGAAGACAGAACTGTCCGTCTTGCCTGCACTTTTTTCACTCCTCCCTTCACTGCAGCCGCCTAGTCTCGCCATCATTTCAGGCGAGGCGAGGCGCATCTCAAACATGCCTCATTTCACTAGTTCACACTTACATAGAATTTATAGAGAGTAATATTAATTGCGTATTTGGCGTGCTGTCCGGGGGGGGAGGGCGTCGAGCTCGGATTTTGGCCCGAACCCAGAGTACCCCCCAAAAGCTAGTAAGCATAGGACAGCCGCCTGCTAAATACCCCCCAAGAAGTGCCGAGCTTGGCGGCTGGCATGAGACCGGGGTCTGGTTGTTTGACCGGGAAAAGCTCTTGGGCGGCTTGTGTTGCCGATGGGCGGCCCTTGTTGGTTCGTGGATCGCTTGGTTCTTGGTGAGAGCAGGGTGGTCTTATACGTGGGGACTCCTTTCCTTGCTGTATGGAACTTTCCATTTTCTAGCTGCAATGAATCGGTCTACTTCCTTACTAAGTGGAAACTTTCCACTCGTGGCAACTATCAATCTAGAGGGTTTTATTTACTTTCTTGCTGTGTGGAAAACTGTCCACTTCTCACTGGGTGAAATGTATCCACTTTCTTGTTGTGGAAAAACTATCCGTTTCCTTGTTGTGTTTAAGAACTTCTATATCTCGCTGTGGATTCTTCTTTTCAGTGAGTTGGACTTTTCCCTTAAGGGAGACTGTTAATCCTCTTACTGCGTTGGACTACTGTCCAGTATCTTATGGCGTGGATAACTATCTGGTGTCTTACTGCGGATAACTGTCCACTATCTTACTGCGTACGACTGTCCAGCGTCTTAATGTTTTGGACAATGATCCCTAATTTATTGCGTGGGCAACTATCTGCCATCTTAGTGCGTGAGCAACTATCTGCCATCTTACTGAGTGGGCGGTCCTTGTTGCGTGGAACTTCCCACTATCTCCTTATGTAAACTTCCGCTGACTCACTGCTCGGAAACTTTCCGCTGGGTGGAAACTTTCCATGGAATCACTGAGTGGAAACTTTCATTTACTTACTCGTGGAAACTTTCCATGGAATTACTGAGTGGAAACTTTCCATTTACTTACTGCGTGGAAACTTGAATCACTGAGTGGAAACTTTCCATTTACTCACTGTGTGGAACTTCCCGTTGGATCACTGAGTGGAAACTTTCTGTTGATTCTCTGAGTGGAAACTTTCTGTTGATTCTCTGTGTGGAAACTTTCCGTTGACTCAATGCGTGAACTTCCTGCTGAGTCGCTGTGTGAAACTTTTAGTTTATCCTGGAATACTAAGAACAGAAAGGAGAGGCATGGATTCAATGTTTGCTGGATGGAAAGAAATCCTCCAGTGGAGCTTGGGCCAGGGATTTTTAAGTAATGAGGGTTTGGTGGGCTTCTTTGATGTGGAAACGGTTGGTCCTGATATAGCTTTGAAAAGCATCTGAGGACCATCTCCCGAGAGCTTGGATCTGCTGTTGTGAGAGACCTTTTTGAGCTGCTGATGTTGCTGCCCCGATGCGGAAGGAGTGGCTTGAGAAGTTCTTAGCTGGGATGCCTGTCTGTTGAAGAATGGTTTTGAGGTGTTTCTGAAACCAAAAGCGAGTCAGGGTTTGTTTGCTTCATCTGTGAACAGGGGTTCCAGGGGAGATTTGGCTTGAGAATTTTTCCAGTGGAGGTATGCCCGAACGGACTGGTATGGTTGGATTGGTGATGACAGGTTAAAAATGTAGATAAAATGACCTTTTTGGTTTGGTGGTCTTACTTTGTTTGATGAGATATGAGATTGTTTCCTCATCCATAACTGATAAGTCTGAGATGGTGGGGTGGATTTTGGGTCAAATTTGACGTAATAGCTAATTCCGAGCATCTAAGAAACCGAAAAAGCTAAGATGAACATGGTGTCAGTGTTCGGGCGGTATTGCTGGGCTGGTAGTTTGTACGTAGGGTGTGAATGCATTTGGTGAGGATGTCTAGCGTTATTGGTTGTCTGGTGTCAGGGCAGGTGGGTTGGGATCTTTGAATCCCTTTGATCAGTAGGGAGGTTTGTGAATTGTTTATTTCAGGAGGGACTGAGAGAACTGAATGCCACTCAAGTAACCTTTGATAGACCCGACTTGTAGGCCCTTAATGAAATTCAGGTAGGAAATGAATGAGGTGATTGAAAGGAGAGAGAAATCTGGAAACATCATGTTGTAAGAGTTGTGGAATGCTCTAAAGTTTTTCCAAGCGGTTATGTAGGATTGGAGGGTCCTGGGGGACACTGCTTGGAGGATGGTGTCGGCGATGCATTGAGGAGTGGTTTCAATGGGTGGGTTACGGGAATATCAGTTCCGAATAATGAGGCACTGAAGTTGGGGACTGATCCGCCTCTGGAGACAGCGTCCTGAATTTCTGAAACATAAAACGAGATAGGGAGTCAGCGATTTGGTTTTCTGATCCGGGGATGTGTTTAGCCGTTATGATGAATTGGTCGCATGCTGAAATCCACGTGAGACGCCTTAGAAGTGGCATCATGGCAGGTGCATGGGAACGGCCTTTATTTATGCAATGTACTGTTGCTTCGTTGTCGCAATGCACTACAATGCTTTTAGCGGCCCATTCTTTCCCCCACAAAAAAGCCGCTACTACTAGGGGGTAAAGCTCATATAGCACTGAGGATTGTGTTGTGTCCTGGAGCTGCGGGGGCCATGGAGAAGCGAACCAACGACCTTGGTAAAACCCCCCGAAGCCAATTGAGGGGGCGGCGTCTGTGAACAGTTGGATATCGATGGGTGACAAAATGAGATTGCTATAAAAAGATTCCATTGATTCAAGAACATTACCCATAGCCTGAGTTTGTTGCGACATGCTGGAGTTATTGAAATTTGGTCTTCTAGCGAGTGGGCAGAGGACGCGAGCGAGAGGAGATGTGATAAGAAGGGGCGGCCTTGTGGAATGATGCGCATAGCGAAGTTTAAGTGTCCGAGCAAGGATAGGAGTTCACGTTTGGAACATTTGGTTTCTTTGAGGAGACTTGATGAGACTAGGATTATTCGGTCGATCTTCTCTTTGGGCAGGGATGCCTGGAATTTGGCCGAATCTAATTTAATCCCGAGGAATTCTATGCATGTTGCGGGCCCCATAGATTTCTCTTGTGCAATGGGGATTCCGAGCTCAGCAAAAACTTTTTGCACTGTGAGTATATCTGCGGCTGGAATGGCATCAGGAGGTGAGATAATTAAAAAATCATCTAGAAGGTGGATGAGGTGGGAATGGCATAATTGTTTGACAAGATCCAGCAAACTGCTTCTAATAACATGTCGAATATTTTAGGGCTGCTTTTACATCCAAAGGTTAAGCGTGCATTGCAAATAGTATTTCCCAAGCCAGCAAACTCGAAAGGTGCCATGAATCTGGATGGATGGGCATTACTTTGAAAGCAGATGTGATGTCGATTTTTGCCAGCCATGCGCCCCGACCTGCGATTTTAATCATATCGATTGCCTGGTCTATGTCGTGGTATTTAAGTGAATATTCGTCGAGAGGGATCAAGCTGTTTATGCTGGCGAATGGGGAATTGTGCGGGGCTGACAGATCGATTATTAGCCGTTTTTTTTTACCTGAAAATTTTCTTGTGGCCACTCCAATGGGGCTGATGCGAAACACTTTGAATGGGAGATCGTCAAACGGCCCGATCATGAAGCCTGACTCAACTTCTTTTTTGATCAGGTTGTTTACGACTTCGGGTTCTAAGAGGGCGGACTAAAGATTGTTGCAATTGTGTTTTGTGAGAGCGGGCATTCTACTCCGGGTTTAAAGCCATTTTTGAGACCCGACAGCAGATAATTGGTAAAGTTGGTGTCCGGGTGATGACTTAGTTCGAAATCCAAGCGTGAAATATTAACTGGAGTCGATAAGTAATTTTTTGATTTTTTATTTACAGATTTGTACACAGGACACACTACACGAGCGTGAGCGCCGCCACAAAAGGAACAAATATGCATGAACTTGCAATGCTGTCTGGTACATTTCCCGGAATTAAAGTGTCTGCAAGGCTGCTTGCTATCTTCAAAAGAGTTCCATTGCGCTACTCGCACGGCACTTTTAGCTGAGAAGAGTTTGTGGTATGTGTAGAAGTGCCCTCCTCCATAGGACAGCGCAAGCTCAGCTATGATAGCTAAGTAATCATTTAATTCGCGGCGCCTGTGGGGGAAAGCTGAACAGATAACTTCCTTATAACGTGAGAAAGCAATTGAAAACTCTGAAAATGAAAGCAAGCGGGATGAATGGGTGTTTGTGTTTTTTAGGGTGACGGAGAAATTCCCGCAGTCTACTTGGCGGTCCGGTTCGGCTGCGGGGAGCAGAGAGAGGAGAGAGGAAAGGTCTACGTCCGCACCTGAAAGTATCTGAGCCCGGATGTTTTGGGCTACTGGTGGTGGTTCCATGGCGATGGCGTTGGATGGCACGGGCATCGAAGTTGCTGAGAAGAGAGAATGTTGAGTTTTTGACTGCATGAGAGAGCTGGGGAGATTACAAGCCTGGGCTGCGAAAGATGGCGGCGGCCCGGCGTTTGGATTATCCTTTGTAGCCTGGAAAGGAAAGTTTGTTAGAGGATAGGAGGAATAAGAAGGTTGGTATAAGAAAGCTTGTGCTGTGAGCGGAGGCGTGCCCGCGCTTGCTTGCCCCACTGGAGCTGCAGGCCACTGAATGTGGGCGGGGTTATAACCTGAGGGGTAAAACTGTTGAAATGTTTGAGCCTGTGCTGCTAGCGGATGCATCATCGCGCTAGCGTTTGCCCCAGGCACTGGAGGCCACTGTAAGGAAAGGGGGTTATGAACAGCGGGAGCATGAACTTGTGAAGCTGTGAGGAGGCCGCTGGGCCCAGCTGCACGCGGTACTGCGGCAGCAGAAACCGCGGTGAATGGCTGAGCTGCATCAGGAGGTTGGAGAAGGCCTGCTCTGGCGGGATCCGGGGCGCGGCCCAGGCTCGCCGAAGGCCTAGGGCGGCCGCTCAATGGGCGAAGCCCGTCGGATTTTGTGCTGGAGGATGATGGTGGTGTCTGGCTAGGCGAGCTTTGAACTCTGCTCTGCCTGTGGGCCACCTTGGGAGCTGATAAAAGCTTAGGAGAGAGGTTGGTTGAATGAATAGACACGTACAAATTATATAACTCTGGTTTGTTCATTTTACGTGAAGCTTGAATGTTTGCCTTCCCCAGCGCTTGCCTCAACCCCGCTACGGTCCACTTCCCGATAGGTGGGATAGTCGTGGCGGTCGAGCGGTAGGAAGAGGCCGGGGAGGAAGATGGAAGTCTTGTAGGTGGTGGTGAAGACTGGCCCTGGCGTCTCGGCGTGCGTGAGCTTGTTCGAGCGGGCACACGGCCGCGTGAAGAAGCCTGGGGCTCGGTTGTGGTGACCGGCGTCGGACCGCTGTTATTGCGTCCGCAAGTTTGCATCGGTGGATCCATGTGAAGGTCTGCTTCGTCGTTGGATGAGGAGCTTAATCGTTGAGACATCTTTGCTGGAAAAACTTTCAACAAAAGGGAGGTGAGATGGCTTCGTATATATACCTCTTTTGTTGATTGGCTGAGTACTCTCCACCTGTGTCAATTATCTGACATGTTCCTCCTGAACCTCGTTTAGTAAAACAGCATATCTTGTGCTTCTCATGTGCTATGTTGTCATGTTCTCATTGGTTAATTGTTTGGTTTGTGTGCAGGTGTTCCTTGTTTGTCATTATATTTGTCTAGCTTTGTTATATGTAAACCCGCTGTGGGTGAGTTTACTATGTTATAGTTAAGAAAAGTTAAGCCAAGTCAAGTCCTTGTTTCTTTTATGTTTTGTTTAAGTTTGAATTAATAAATGGGCCAGGGCTTGTAAAGCCCAAAGTCCCGGGGCTATGTGTTTTTCAAAACCTAAGCCCGGCCTGCCGACGGGCTATCTTAAATAGTGAAATAACATTCCTTTCTTAATGTGCGTTGTTCACTCTCTAAATATTTTAAGGAAAAATACAATCGCAGAAGTTTTGATCATATTGTCTGCAACGTACTTGGCGCGCACGTGTCTATATCTGTGTGTGTTTGTGTGTGTGTGTGTGTGTGTGAGATGCACGGTTTGCGCTTATATCCCCCGATCGGGCAGGCCAAGTAATAAAAACATATCAATCAACATTCCAATCAGTCGCAGGTGGCTGAGATAAAGCACTGTGTTTGTTTAATAAAGATGTATTGCGAGCCCTGTGGGACGAATCATTCCAGTTGCGTTTTTCCCACATGCTTCAAAACAATTCCCGCATGCACTGACGAGGGAGCTGAAGCTCATTAAATATGCAAAGCTTATCCAATCCTAGCCGTGGGCGTTTACTTCAAAGTCTTCAGTGCGGCACACCCATGAAATCTGAGCATTGACAGAGCCTCAAAACCAGGGTAGAAAACAGCCTATTACTTATTCATTATGATGTTTTTAAATGTAAAAACCACACGAACGTCATAAGTTGACCTCAGACAACAGTATAAAAAAATTTAAAAAGCCAGTTCATGACACATTTAAGGTAAAATGACTATTGCGGACTATGTGGTTGATTTTCTTGAAATTTCCAACCATGTGGATTTTAATGACGTGGCGTTAAAAGACGTCTTTAGAAATGGGTTAATCGAGCCCCTGCGCTCTGGACTGCCTGGGGGGAAAATTCATTTCTCCCTTGGTCAGTACATTGACCATGCCCTTCAGTTAAGCGGATCATCATTATCTGTGGATTTTATGGGCATGGAGCCCCACAATCACACTGTGCCCACCGATCCAGAGTCTCATCCCAAGATGGCCGCCGTGCCCGAGCCATCAGTGGACTTCTATGTTACAATATTGTAAATTATAGTGTGTTCTGTCTTGTAAAAGTGGCCTTACATGACCAGTAAATGCTGAACTAAAATTAGCTAAAATGGTAGTTCTCAGAGAAAAGCAACAGTTTACAGCATATTATATTTATTATATATCCTTTAAATTGTGCATCATGAACTTCTGCCTTAAATATAATCTCTCATTGAGTTTTTGTAGGGTGCAGTTGTGTTTCCTGTCACTGTGGGCTGCAGGGCACAGTAGTACATGGCAGAGTCTTTGACTTCTGTAGAAGAGATAGTCAGATTCATATGTTTGATGGCTTTATCAGCAGCAGCGGTCAGACGGAGAGAGGGCACTGATTCGGGCCTGGTCTCAGTGAACAAAATGAGGTGCTCAGGTTTGGATCCGGGATACTGACGGTACCACTGCAAATTATATACAGTGCCAGTGTAGTTGCAGATCAGTGTAACATCTTCTCCTTCCCAAACATGTTTCTCCTTTAGGAATGGTGTTATCACGTCTGCAGCAGCATTCTCTGATTAAAACACACACACACACAGAAATATTATTTGTAATGGACTAATTCAGATTGCCAACAGGATTAGGAGAATAAACACGTCCACAGTAATTGCTGTGAATCACTCACCTCTTAGAAGAGAAGATATAATGAATACCAGGAGCAACATCTGCACTGATAAGAGACAATGACTCTGAGAGTCAAGACTTACAGTTACTAGAGTATAAGTGACTCAATGTAAGTCTGTCTGCTCTGTTTTTAATCTGAACTGAGACTGAACTACAATGGTTCCTAGAGCTCCACCTTCTGGCACAATGCAGGTCAGATCACTTTTGCTATAATATCTCATCATTTCATATGGGATCTTAATCTTAAACAACATTTAAGATCTTATTGAAGAATATTTGGCCTATTAAATTAAACCAAAAGAAGACTGAAAATTATAATTTGATAAATATGCTACTTGAAAAAGTATATGAACAGTACACTTCTTGAGAGAGGCTGAACTCTCTACCACTCTTGAGTTGCCCATGGTGAGAGGCGGAGAGCTGGAGTGGGTTTGCTTATAGCCCCCCAGCTCATCCGCCATGTGTTGGAGTTCACCCCGGTGAACGAGAGGGTCGCTTCCCTGCGCCTTCGAGTCTGGGATAGGTCTCTCACTGTCGTGTGTGCCAACGGGGCGAACGGCAGTGCAGAATACCCGGCCTTCTTGGAGTCTCTGGGAGGGGTGCTGGAAAGTGCTCTGACTGGAGACTCCATAGTTCTACTGGGGGACTTCAATGCCCAGGTGGGCAGTGACAGTGACACCTGGAGGGGCGTGATTGGGAGGAACGCCCCCCCTGATCTGAACCCGAGTGGTGTTCTGTTATTGGATTTCTGTGCTTGTCAATTAGCTGCAGGCCAAGCGGACTGTGGCCCGGGTAGTCGTGGAGACAAAAATCGGGCCTGGGAGGAATTCGGTGAGGTCATGGAGAAAGACTATCGGTCGGCCTTGAAGAGATTGTGGCAAACCGTTCGACGCCTCAGGAGGGGGAAGCAGTGCTCAACCAACACTGTTTACAGTGGAGATGGGCAGCTGTTGACCTCAACTGGGGACATCATTGGACGGTGGAAGGAATACTTTGAGGATCTTCTCAATCCCACCGACATGTCTTCCATTGAGGAAGCAGTGGCTGAGGACTCGGAGGTGGACTCGCCCATCACCTGGGCTGAAGTCATCAAGGTAGTTAAAAAGCTCCACAGAGGCAAGGCACCGGGGGTCGATGAGATCTGCCCTGAGTACCCTTAAATATCTGGATGTTGTGGGGCTGTCTTAACCAGTCCACATGTGTTTTGTGGATTTGGAGAAGGCATTCGACTGTGTTCCTCGTGGCGTCCTGTGGAGGGTGCTCTGGGAGTATGGGGTCCGGGGCCCCCTGCTTAGGGCTGTTCGGTCCCTGTACGACCGGAGCAGGAGCTTGGTCCGCATTGCAGTAAGTCAGAACTGCTCCCGGTGCATGCTGGACTCTGGCAGGGCTGCCCTTTGTCACATTTGTTATGTTCATAATTTTTATGGACAGAATTTATAGGTGCAGCCAAGGGCCTGAGAGTGTCCGGTTTGGTGACCATGCGATTTAGTCGCTGCTTTTTGTGGATAATGTTGTCGTGTTGGCCTCCTCAGACCAGGACCTTCAGCGTGCAGTGGAGCGGTTTGCAGCCGAGTGTGAAGCGGCTGGGATGAGAATCAGCACCTCCAAATCCGAGGCCATGGTTCTCAGTTGGAAAAGGGTGGCTTGCCCACTTTAGGTTGGTGGAGAGTTCCTGCCTCAAGTGTAGGAGTCCAGGTATCTCGGGTCTTGTTCATGAGTGAGGGAAGGATGGAACGGGAGATTGACCAACGGATCAGTGCAGCTTCTGCAGTAATGCGGTCTGTCCTGGTGAAGAAAGAGCTGAGCTGTAAGACGAAGCTCTCGATTTACCTGTCAATCTACGTTCCTACTCTCACCTATCGTCATGAGCTGTGGTCATGATCAAAAGGACAAGATCCCGGATACAGGCGGCCGAAATGAGCTTCTCCGTAGGGTGGCTGGGCGCTCCCTTAGAGATAGGGTGAGAAGCTCGGTCACTCGGGAGGAGCTCAGAGTAGAGCCGTTGCTCCTCCACATCGAAAGGAGCCAGCTAAGGTGGCTCTGGCATCTATTTCGGATGCCTCCTGGACGCCTTCCCAGGGAGATGCTCCGGGCACGTCCCACCGGGTGGAGGCCCTGGGGAAGACCTAGGACACACTGGAGGGATTATGTCTCCCGGCTGGCCTGGGAACACCTCGAGGTTCCCCCGGAGGAGCTGGAGGATGTGGAGAGGGAGAGGGAAGTCTGGGCGTCTCTGCTTAGACTGTTGCCCCCGCGACCCAGCCCCGGATAAGCGGAAGATGATGGATGGATGGATGTGGAAAATGTAGTGTACTATACACGTTTCAAAGGTCTTTTTCCAAACTCTCTTATGTTATTTTTTAAACTTTCATTTAATTTCTTCTTGGTTATTATTTATTTGATGTTGTATCAGTGAGTCTGGTTTATTTGATATTATGTGTGGGCTCAACTGGAACATGTTGTAGATTTTGAAACCATTTAAATTGTCCCTGATTATCTGAAATGGCAATCATCATTACGAGACTACCTCTTTCTGGTGTTACTTCAAGTTTCTGTATGGCATATAGAGTTTGTCCTGTCACTGTGGGCTCCAGGGCACAGTAGTAGACCGCAGAATCATCCACATGTGTACAGGATATTCTCAGATTCATACGCTTCATCCCTTTATCGGCCGTAGCATACAGACGGAGCTTGGGCTCTGACTGACCAGTGGTCTCAGTGTAAAATATGAGAAACTCAGGTTTGAATGCAGGATACTGATGGTACCACTGCAAACTGTGAATATTGCCTGTGTATTAACATCTTCTTCTGCTAAAACATGCTGCTCCATGGATAATGAGGTTATCACATCTGCATCAGCATTCTCTGGAAAATACAACAACATTAACATTCATGGACTAAGATTATGTAATAAGTTTTACTGACACATTTAAACATCTGTAATTTCCTACTTGTAAATTATTATTATTCATCACTTACCATTAAAAAAGAGAAAACATCATGAGGACCAGAAGCAACATCATCAAGAGCAAAAATGCCTTTAGAGTCAAGCCTTGCCGTTTCCTCCTGACTGACTCAGTTTATATCTGTGCACTCTGTTTGGAAATAACTGAAATGAGAGCGCCACCTTCTGGCAGAACTCATGCTAAACTAGGGCTTTCTGCTGTATATCTGATGTGATAACACAACTGACTGGAGAATGTGAGGGATAAACCACTGGTTGAGTTCGCCAGTGTTTTTGTTGGATGTAAATCAAACAACATAGCTGTGCAAAACTATGAGTGTTTTTGGTAAATGCATTGCAGTTATTGTACAGCAACATGATAAACAGATTACATGTCAATCTACAAAAATGACCATCTCTTTAGTAACGTTCAAAGGAATCCAGTCCTCCAGGTGGAGGTCAGAACTGAGAACCGAAAATAATTATATGAGTGATAAGGTTCTGTAAAACCTCCCTGTGGCAAGATATTTATATTTAAAATATTATAATATATATTTATTGTAGTGGAGTACTGTTTGGCTTTTTTAATTCAAAACTTTGATTATCTGAATAAAAACAGTTTCTGCCCCATGTTTTTATAGTGTAGGTTTGTACTTTATTTCTTTTAATAATGGCCTTTTTTAACATACCAGTAATTTTTTGGTATAAAAACGTGTCTTCAACAACTCCTGGAGAGACCCATGTGCTTTTGTCAAAACTGATCTGGACATGGAATGGTTGGAATATTCATAAAGGTGTTTTGATTTTATTCCAAGCTTTATTTCAAGGAACAGAATATATTCCTGTCTGCTGGATGGTGAGTGATTGTCTTGGTATTTTGCAGTCCATTATTGTGTGGATTATAACTACATTCTTAGCCAGTTCTAAATGACCTTTCTCTTCGAGGGATGTCCTTGCTTAATATAAACATACAAATGAAGAAAAAGAGCTAGATGATAGACAAATATAACACTTATAGCAAAGAAAGAGAGAGAGAGAGAGAGAGAGAGAGAGAGAGACTTTTTTGACTTTTAACAACTCTTTATTCACAAAGATTAATAAAGTTTTTTTCTTTGTTTTTTTTTTTTTAAACATCATTGCCAGATATTAACCATAAAAATGGCCTTATCACACATAAAACATATACACATTAAACATAAAAACCATGTACATTTAAAAAAATCACATTAATAAAAAAATTTAAATAAATAATAAAGTAAAAAAAGAAAAATTACAGGTTTAGGAATATAGTTTCCTCTTGGTCAACCACACACAACACTTCTGCCTGTCCCCAAAACTCACTGAATGCAACCACATTTTTGTTAATTTAAAAAAAGCAAATTCTGCTTTAATCCTTGCAGATACAAAAGCCTTTAAAATAAGCTCAGGTTCAGTTGTTCCACTACCTTGCCGCTTATTTTTTCTAGTAATCCATATTGCCAACTTAGCTTCACCAATTAAAAAATTGATTAAAGAAATTCTTTTCTTATCTGTTGCAATATATCTTGGGCCAAATATAAACATATTTTCATCCATATCTTCTCCAAGTGTTCTAAGCCCACCCTTTAAAATCTGAAACAAAACAATTAGCCTAGAACAATCTAAAAACAGATGCTTTAAAGTTTCTTCATGACCACAAAAATGACATTCTATCCCCACAGTGGGGTCAACACGTGCCAAGTATCTATTAGTCGCAATTGCTGAATGCACTATCCTCCACTGAAGATCTGCTGTGCGCTTTTCTATAGGTGACTTGTACAAAGACCTCCAACATCTCTTAGGAGAGGAGTCCTGTCCAAACACATCCAACCACTTTGATACTTTACATTTCTTCAGTTCAGATTGATGAGAAACTTTCACACATGATAAATACAAAGCTTTCTTTGAAGCATCTTCAAACAAATTCAGTTCAGGTATACAGAAAAAAGAACTGATTCTTTTTCGGGCTGTTCATCTATTATCATTGAAATCTGAAGTTTTGGAAACCTTTCTTTCATTTCATCCTCTTGTTTACCACAGTGATTTTCTTTAATACTTTGTCTGTAGATAGAAGGAAGAAACGAGAAAATTTCCTTCATTACTTTTTCCATAAATCTAACAGACTTAATTCCGTCAAACTACACAGTTCTTGGGAGTTTTCCACTTGTTTCCAATCTTTAGATTCGACAAACATGTGCATTCTGCTCTCGCCATTGCTGTTTGAAAACTTTTAATTTTCAGCACATCTGCTTGCACTAGAGGATTGTTAAAGAGTGGTTCATTTTTTATCCAACCTTCAAGGTTTGCATCTCTCCTTATTTGAAAGACAGAACTCCACACTTTCAAAACTGATTTATAAAATGAAGAGGAATCATTCCATTCCATATCTTTCAAACTGATTAAAAACAGATTAAAATCATATTGAAAACAATTCATGCTACGTAATAAGGAACAAGCTGTATCAGCCCAACAGATTTTTCCAGAGTACAGCAACTTCTGTGCAGTCTGCAGCCTGAAGGCCTTGATTTTGCTCTTTATATCTATTAGGCCTTGTCCACCTTCACTGACTGGTAAATATAAGATGGCAGATTTTACCAGTGCAAACCAGACCAAAAGAAATCATTAATTTTCTTTTGTAGTGAATGAACTACTTCATCAGGTGGATTCAACACAGTTTAGTTTATGCCAGAGTGCTGAAGCAGCCAGATTATTTGCCACCAAGACTCTCCCCCTAAATGATAACTGAGGCAGGATCCATGACCACCGTGACAAACGGTCACACATCTTATCATTCATTCCT
This sequence comes from Gobiocypris rarus, assembly GCA_023029165.1. Lineage (NCBI taxonomy): Eukaryota > Metazoa > Chordata > Actinopteri > Cypriniformes > Gobionidae > Gobiocypris > Gobiocypris rarus. Next base: position 32,818,241 of record CM040915.1, on the reverse strand, counting down.
TCCCAGTTTTTCTGGATATAATTCTCAGTTCCTAAATAAATACCCAATATTTTTAGGCCTTCTTTACCCCATTTCACACCTCCTGGTAAGACTGGTAGCTCTTCTTCAGACCAATTTCCTAAAATGAAGCCTTCACTTTTTCCCCAGTTTACCTTTGCTAAAGAGGCATTTTCATACTTCTTTAAAACTTCTTCTAAAACAATCACATCTCTTTTACTTTTGATGAACACTGTAACGTCATCAGCATAGGCAGAAAACTTGGGTTTAACTTTTTGTCCTTGAATTAGCAAACCATCCAAATGTTTCCCCAATTGTCGAAGCATAGGTTCGATGGCTAAACAATATAACATTCCTGACAAAGGACAACCTTGTCTAATACCTCTTCGTACTGACACTGGTTGACTTAGCCCTCCTCCAACCTTCAACATTGTAGAGACATCAGAGTACAACAGTTTGATCCATGAAATAAAAAGATCACCAAAACCAAAAGCTTTAAGGAACTAAACAAATAAAAGTGACTAACTCTATCGAATGCCTTCTCCTGATCAATTGCAATTATTCCAACATTGTCATCATCCCTTTTGCAATATCTATGATATCACGAACAAAAAAAATGTTATCCATTATAGTTCTGTTAGGAATACAATAAGTTTGATATTCATTCACTATATGTTCTAAAAACAATTTCAATCTGTTTGAAAGACATTTTGCTAAAATTTTATAGTCAGTACACAAAATAGCCACTGGTCTCCAGTTCTTTAAAAAACCAAGATCACCTTTCTTTGGTAACAAAGATAACACGGCTCTCCGACAGCTTGTTGGCAGCTCTTTTTTTCTGTAGGATGATTTAAACACATCAAACAAATAATCTTTTAATAAGTCCCAAAATTGTTTATAAAATTCAGCCGGAAGGCCATCAATTCTTGGTGCACGCCCACTGGATAGCTGATCAACAGCCTTTGTTATTTCACCAATGTCTATTTCAAATTCCAGTTGATTCCTCTGTGTATCAGTCAGCTTTGGTAAATCTTTAAAAAGGTCCTCCATACAGTCAATGTCACATGGACCATCCGAAAAGAGTTCTGTATAGAAATCAATAGCCATTGATCTCATTTCTTTAGGATTAGTTGTCACAGTCCCATCAGATTTCTTTAGATGTAGCATTGACTTCCGCGCTCCTTCCTTTTTTTCAAAACTAAAAAAGAAAGAACTTGGTGCATCCATCTCTCTCAGCGAGAGGAAACGAGCTCTTATTAAAGCTCCCTTAGCTCGCTCATGAAAGAGAGAGGCCAAAGCTTTCCTTTTTTCATTCAGTCTTTCAGTTGATTCACCATTTTGGTTAAATAGACTTCTTTCAATTAATTTGATTTCGTTTTCTAATTCCATAACAGTTTTTTTAAAACAATAATTTGCATTAGCGGTGTAATTTTGACAAAAGATCCTGATGTGTGCTTTTCCTACATCCCACCAATGCACCACATCATCAAATTCAGTCTTTTGCTCTCTCCATTTTGCCCAAAATAAATGAAATTTTTCACAAAAGAAAGCATCCTGCAACAACTTTACATTAAAATGCCAATAGTAACTATGACATCTTGTTTTTGTAAATTAAAAACAATCATACATAAATGGTGATCTGAAAAACCACTGGGGTAAATACAGGCCTTTAAAATTGATTACACCAGTCTTTATTAATATAAAGCGATCTAACCTGGCAAAGCTGATGTGGTCACTTGAAAACTTCGACCAAGTATATTGCTTCTCTACCGGATGTTGTGATCTCCAGACATCACACAAATCAAAATTGCTTATTATATCATTTAAACATGAAGCAGAAAGAGGGCATGGTTCTTCTCCATTCCTGTCCAAGATAAAATCTGATGTACAATTCCAGTGACCACCTAAAACTAGACAGGCATTTTTATCATAATTCCCCATTACATTTTGGCAATTTTAAAAACCTTTATCCTTTCTGCACCATTATTGGGTGCATAGACATTAACAAAGATAAAAGAAAAACCCATCAACTTTGCATGAACAGCCAAAATTCGACCCTTCTCTATTTCCTCACTTGATTCAAAAGCTATGTCAATTCTTTTGAGAACAAAATAGCAACACCACCCTTAGTATTAGTACCATGACTTAAGAAAATATGACCTCCCCACCACTTTTTCCATTCTGTCTCATTAGCTATGTCACTAAGTGTCTCTTGTAAAAAATTATATCCATATCCTTATTTTCAATATATTCTTTCAACACTGCTCTTCTTCTACCATCCCTTCCTCCATTAATATTAATTGTTCCTATCTTAATACTTCCCATTAAAAGAAAAGAAAGATCAAGAAAGAAAAAGAAGAGTTAGCAAAGAAAATACAGAGAAAACACCCCAAGTGATTTAATCATTAAGGAGTTGTTATACCTTTTCAAGGGCCATTTTTCTTCTCAATTTAGTTACAATTTTTTTTAATCTAAACCTTTTCCGTCTACTCAATTCATCATAATTGGCTGTCTGTTGAATTTTTACAGCCGATTGCAAGAATTTTTGCATCAGGAAAAATTCACTAATCTCTATTGTTTTCCCAAAGGTCGCATCCAGGAAGTCATTAACCTCATTCACAGTATACAATTGGTCTTCACCAAATTGGGAAAGAATATCGGATGCCTCTGAAAACTTATCATCATCCTCCGTGTGTCAACTTGCTCCTCAGCATCAGTTAACTGGGACAAACAAATCTGCCCAGTATTTCCTGCATCATTTGTACCAACCTTTGGTAGCTTAAAACGAAGACTCTCTTCGTCTTCATCATCACTCTCATTAACATCTACACACGGATTTCCTCTCTTTCTGTAGACCTACCAACTAAACTGCCATTTGAGTCTCTTTGCTTCTGATTGCTCGTCCCTTCATCTGCATTTTTGTCTTTATTTTCCCCAACAAGTGTTATTGTGTTTGGTTCTTCACTGATCTCCGCATTTTTACCAATATGTACTCTAGAAATCACTTCAATATTAGTATTTTCTAGATGTACTTTGTTATGTGGGCAAGCGATCTTTTATGTCCAACGCCTCCGCATTCAAACATTTCAAATTTCCGGTACTCAGAAATCATGTACGGTTTACCTTCATGTTTGATTCGGAAAGAGATATCCAGCGTTTGTTGCTCAAGAAACATAAACACCTGACGCCGAAAGGACAACACGTGTTTCAATGCTTCATTCCTACACCTCAAAGGAATCATTTTCACTTCGCTGGCCATTTTTCCAAACCTCAACAACTCTTTTTCAATGTCACTATTTAATATGAAAGGTGGCACGTTAGAAATCGTAACTCTAACAGATTGTGATACAAGCGTGACACAACAATAAACGCTCCATTCACCCAAACGCCGCTTTCAGTAAGTTTACTCACCAAACTTTCATCTTTAAGGAAAACCACCACGGCTTTGTTCATCCTTGACGCTGATTTTATATTTCCATATCCAATCTGTTCACCAACAGCGACAAGCACGTCTTCCACATTAGAATCCGCCAGGTACACATCTAACTCCATGGCGGAGCGAGAGTGAGGCTACACCCCACTCAGGTGAGCCTCCATCTCAGGCCTCCGCCACCGGAAAAACTCAGAGAACCAAACGTATTGATACTCGAATTAAGTTAATACAATTATACACAAAACAAAACAAACAAAAAGAAACATAAAAAGAGAATACGAAAGAAAAAGGAAAAAAAAAAATAGAAACAAAGTAGAAAACTATATCGCTCTCCTCACCCGCTTGTTGCTCCCATAACCCAAAACCCCAGCATGCAAAGCGAGAGAGAGAGAGAGAGAGCGAGAGAAGCTCTCTTAGAAATATGACAATGCAATAGAAAAATCATAGGAAGGTTTTTGTACAGTGTTCTTGTGTTTCCTGTCACTGTGGGCTCCAGGGCACAGTAGTACATGGCAGAGTCTTTGACTTCTGTAGAAGAGATAGTCAGATTCATATGTTTGACAACTTTATCAGCAGCAGCGGTCAGACGGAGAGAGGGCACTGATTCGGGCCTGGTCTCAAAGAACGAAATGAGGTGCTCAGGTTTAGATCCGGGATACTGACGGTACCACTGCAATCTTCGAACAGTGCCAGTGTAGTTGCAGATCAGTGTAACATCTTTTCCTTCCAAAACATGTTTCTCTGTGAGGAATGGTGTTATCACGTCTGCAGCAGCATTCTCTGATTAAAACACACACACACATAAATATTATTTGTAATGGACTAATTCAGATTGTCAACAGGATTAGGAGAATAAACACGTCCACAGTAATTGCTGTGAATCACTCACCTCTTAGAAGAGAAGATATAATGAATACCAGGAGCAACATCTGCACTGATAAGAGACAATGACTCTGAGAGTCAAGACTTACAGTTACTAGAGTATAAGTGACTCAATGTAAGTCTGTCTGCTCTGTTTTTAATCTGAACTGAGACTGAACTACAATGGTTCCTAGAGCTCCACCTTCTGGCACAATGCAGGTCAGATCACTTTTGCTATAATATCTCATCATTTCATATGGGATCTTAATCTTAAACAACAAATAAGATCTTATTGAAGAATATTTGGCCTATTAAATTATACAGTAAGAAGACTGGAAATTATTATATGAACAAATTATATGTCAAAGTAAATGAGCATTATATTTTGTTCTAAATATAAGGGCTGTCACTGTCCAGAGAGATCTGACTGATTGCACAATTCATGTTTACTGAGCAAAGAAATCAAGAGGCAAACAATGATAGTCATTTAAGCAAAGTCTCATCTGCAGAAGGCTGTCCTGTCTATAGACCTATGAGGAACTTTTGTATTATTAATTTTTGTATAATTAATACTGATTTATTGTCAGGCTTAGAACCTATTTCTGTAAAAGCTGATGTCAGGTACCGTCTGATTGATTTTCCTGAAATTTCCAACCATGTGGATTTTAATGACGTGGCGTTAAAAGACGTCTTTAGAAATGGGTTAATCGAGCCCCTGCGCTCTGGACTGCCTGGGGGGGAAATCATTTCTCCCTTGGTCAGTACATTGACCATGCCCTTCTGTTAAGCGGATCATCATTCACTGTGGATTTTGTGGGCATGGAGCCCCACAATCACACTGTGCCCACCGCACCAGATTCTTATCCCAAGATGGCCGCCGTGCCCGAGCCCTCTGCCAACATGGCCGCCACGCTCGACCCAGAGTCTTCAGAGTGTGCAGCGCTGTGGCCACGGGTATGTGGTGTGTGTGACACTGACCCATGTCCAGTGATGGCTCCAGCCCATAAACCCTGTTGGTGAGTGTTCTGTTATAGTCAAGTTAAGTCCTTGATTCTTAAGTTTTAACTTTGAATTAATAAACTGCAGTTAGAATCTTCAACGCTTGCCATCAGTGGACCTCTATGTTACAATATTGTAAATTATAGTGTGTTCTGTCTTGTAAAAGTGGCCTTACATGACCAATAATTAACAAGTAAATGCTGAACTTAAATTTGCTAAAATGGTAGTTCTCAGAGAAAAGCAACAGTATACAGCATATTATATTTATTATACAGTGGGTATGGAAAGTATTCAGACCCCCTTACATTTTTCACTCTGTTATATTGCTGCAATTTGCTAAAATCATTTAAGTTCTTTTTTTTCCCTCATTAATATACACACAGCACCCCATATTGACAGAAAACACAGAATTATTGAAATTTTTGCAGATTTATTAAAAAAGAAAAACTAAAATATCACATGGTCCTCAGTATTCAGACCCTTTGCTGTGACACTCATATATTTAACTCAGGTGCTGTCCATTTCTTCTGATCATCCTTGAGATGGTTCTACACCTTCATTTGAGTCCAGCTGTGTTTGATTATACTGATTGGACTTGATTAGGAAAGCCACACACCTGTCTATATAAGACCTTACAGCTCACAGTGCATGTCAGAGAAAATGAGAATCATGAGGTCAAAGGAACTGCCTGAAGAGCTCAGAGACAGAATTGTGGCAAGCCACAACTTTTGTATTATTAATTTTTGTATAATTAATACTGATTTATTGTCAGGCTTACAACCTATTTCTGTAAAAGCTGATGTCAGGGACCGCCTGATTGTTTCAATAAATGTTTTTCTACCATGTGAATTCATATGGTGTACTGGTTAGCTTAGCATATTTGTAATGTCTAGTGTTTTGGTTTTATGTCACGTTTATGTTTCCTGGTTTGCCATGTGTTCCCTATTGTCATGTGAATTCCTTGCCCTCATGTGATCATGTCTTGTGCTTCTCAAGTCTCATGTGCTATGTTGTCATGTTCTCATTGGTTAATTGTTTGGTTTGTGTGCAGGTGTTCCTTGTTTGTCATTATATTTGTCTAGCTTTGTTATATGAAACCCGCTGTTGGTGAGGGTTCTATGTTATAGTTAAGCAAAGTTAAGCCAAGTCAAGTCCTTGTTTCTTTTATGTTTTGTTTAAGTTTGAATTAATAAACTGCACTTAGGTTCTTCAACGCTTACCAGTGGACTCCTATGTTACAAAATTGTAAATGTAGTGTGTTTTTCATGTAAAAGTGGCCTTACATGACCAGTAATTAACAAGTAAATGCTGAACTTAAATTTGCTAAAATGGTAGTTCTCAGAGAAAAGCAACAGTACACAGCATATTATATTTATTATATATCCTTTAGATTGTGCATCATGATCTTCTGCCTTAAATATAATTTCTCATTGAGTTTTTGTAGGGTGCAGTTGTGTTTCCTGTCACTGTGGGCTCCAGGGCACAGTAGTACATGGCAGAGTCTTTGACTTCTGTAGAAGAGATAGTCAGATTCATATGTTTGATGGCTTTATCAGCAGCAGCGGTCAGACGGAGAGAGGGCACTGATTCGGGCCTGGTCTCAGTGAACAAAATGAGGTGCTCAGGTTTGGATCCGGGATACTGACGGTACCACTGCAAATTATATACAGTGCCAGTGTAGTTGCAGATCAGTGTAACATCTTTTCCTTCCCAAACATGTTTCTCTGTGAGGAATGGTGTTATCACGTCTGCAGCAGCATTCTCTGATTAAAACAAACACACACAGAAATATTATTTGAAATGGACTAATTCAGATTGCCAACAGGATTAGGAGAATAAACACGTCCACAGTAATTGCTGTGAATCACTCACCTCTTAGAAGAGAAGATATAATGAATACCAGGAGCAACATCTGCACTGATAAGAGACAATGACTCTGAGAGTCAAGACTTACAGTTACTCGAGTATAAGTGACTCAATGTAAGTCTGTCTGCTCTGTTTTTAAACTGAACTGAGACTGAACTACAATGGTTCCTAGAGCTCCACCTTCTGGCACAATGCAGGTCAGATCACTTTTGCTATAATATCTCATCATTTCATATGGGATCTTAATCTTAAACAACATTTAAGATCTTATTGAAGAATATTTGGCCTATTAAATTAAACCAAAAGAAGACTGAAAATTATAATTTGATAAATATGCTACTTGAAAAAGTATATGAACGTTACACTTCTTGAGAGAGGCTGAACTCTCTACCACTCTTGAGTTGCCCATGGTGAGAGGCGGAGAGCTGGAGTGGGTTTGCTTATAGCCCCCCAGCTCATCCGCCATGTGTTGGAGTTCACCCCGGTGAACGAGAGGGTCGCTTCCCTGCGCCTTCGAGTCTGGGATAGGTCTCTCACTGTCGTGTGTGCCAACGGGGCGAACGGCAGTGCAGAATACCCGGCCCTCTTGGAGTCTCTGGGAGGGGTGCTGGAAAGTGCTCTGACTGGAGACTCCATAGTTCTACTGGGGGACTTCAATGCCCATGTGGGAACTGACAGTGACACCTGGAGGGGCGTGATTGGGAGGAACGCCCCCCCTGATCTGAACCCGAGTGGTGTTCTGTTATTGGATTTCTGTGCTAGTCACGGCTTGTCCATAATGAACACCATGTTCAAGCATAAGGGTGTCAATCAGTGCACGTGGCGGGGGAGGAGGCTGGACAGACTTGGCAGACCCAAACGTACAGTGAGGGCCTGTTGGGAACATTTGGCTGAGCCCCCTATCAGAGAGATCTTCAACTCCCATCTCCGGCGGAGCTTCGACCGGATCCCGAGGGAGTCTGGAAGTAATGGAGGCGTCAAGCTGTAAGAAGGAGTTCTATCGGGCCTGGCTGGCTTGTGGGACTCCGGGGGCAGCTGACAATTACCGGCAGGCCAAGCGGACTATGGCCCGGGTAATCATGGAGGCAAAAAATCGGGCCTGGGAGGAGTTCGATGAGGTCATGGAGAAAGACTATCGGTCGGCCTTGAAGAGATTGTGGCAAACCGTTCGACGCCTCAGGAGGGGGAAGCAGTGCTCAACCAACACTGTTTACAGTGGAGATGGGCAGCTGTTGACCTCAACTGGGGACATCATTGGACGGTGGAAGGAATACTTTGAGGATCTTCTCAATCCCACCGACATGTCTTCCATTGAGGAAGCAGTGGCTGAGGACTCGGAGGTGGACTCGCCCATCACCTGGGCTGAAGTCATCAAGGTAGTTAAAAAGCTCCACGGCGGCAAGGCACCGGGGGTCGATGAGATCTGCCCTGAGTACCCTTAAATATCTGGATGTTGTGGGGCTGTCTTAACCAGTCCACATGTGTTTTGTGGATTTGGAGAAGGCATTCGACTGTGTTCCTCGTGGCGTCCTGTGGAGGGTGCTCTGGGAGTATGGGGTCCGGGGCCCCCTGCTTAGGGCTGTTCGGTCCCTGTACAACCGGAGCAGGAGCTTGGTCCGCATTGCAGTAAGTCAGAACTGCTCCCGGTGCATGCTGGACTCTGGCAGGGCTGCCCTTTGTCACCAGTTATGTTCATAATTTTTATGGACAGAATTTCTAGGTGCAGCCAAGGGCCGGAGAGTTTCCGGTTTGGTGACCATGTGATTTCGTTGCTGCTTTTTGCGGATAATGTTGTCGTGTTGGCCTCCTCAGGCCAGGACCTTTAACGTGCAGTGGAGCGGTTTGCAGCCGAGTGTGAAGCGGCTGGGGTGAGAATCAGCACCTCCAAATCCGAGGCCATGGTTCTCAGTCGGAAAAGGGTGGCTTGCCCACTTTAGGTTGGTGGAGAGTTCCTGCCTCAAGTGTAGGAGTCCAGGTATCTCGGGGTCTGGTTCATGAGTGAGGGAACGATGGAACGGGAGATTGACAGACGGATCAGTGCAGCTTCTGCAGTAATGCGGTTGATCTTCCGGTCTGTCCTGGTGAAGAAAGAGCTGAGCTGTAAGACGAAGCTCTCGATTTACCTGTCAATCTACGTTCCTACTCTCACCTATCGTCATGAGCTGTGGTCATGACCAAAAGGACAAGATCCCGGATACAGGCGGCCGAAATGAGCTTCTCCGTAGGGTGGCTGGGCGCTCCCTTAGAGATAGGGTGAGAAGCTCGGTCACTCGGGAGGAGCTCAGAGTAGAGCCGTTGCTCCTCCACATCGAAAGGAGCCAGCTAAGGTGGCTCTGGCATCTATTTCGGATGCCTCCTGGACGCCTTCCCAGGGAGATGCTCCGGGCACGCCCCACCGGGTGGAGGCCCTGGGAAGACCTAGGACACACTGGAGGGATTATGTCTCCCGGCTGGCCTGGGAACACCTCGGGGTTCCCCCGGAGGAGCTGGAGGATGTGGAGAGGGAGGAAGTCTGGGTGTCTCTGCTTAGACTGTTGCCCCCGCGACCCAGCCCCGGATAAGCGGACAGAGGTGTCAAAAGTACTCGATTCATTACTCAAGTAGAAGTATAGATACTAGGGTTTAAAAATACTTCTAAAGAAGTTGAAGTATCAACTCAAGCTTTTACTTAAGTAAAAGTATACAACCTGGTCTCACAGAATTCCGTGAAATGAACACGGCCCTTAACTCAAAATCTGTGGCAGTTTCACGGAATCGCGAAAATTCCGTGATGTGCCCACGAAGTGATTCCTATGTAAGTCAATGACAGCAGCATCCGTGGTCCACACACGGGCTTTACAACACCTGCGCCCCCAATTGGCGTCGTTTTATAATTTGGAAAGTTATCGCTTTAAATATTTTACTTTAACTACTTTAAATATTTAGCTTTAAAGTGATTTTAGCTTGATATCGCATTGTTCTGTCGCCGCTTGATCGCTAGGATAACTTCTGGTCACCCTGATTTCCGTGACGGGACCACGGAATATTCAACGGTCGCCACAGATTGTTTCACATTCACTGGACGATATTGCTATATTGCTACACTTTCAGTAGGCAATTCAAGTTCTCTGTGTTTGCGATGCAATAGCCTCATTAAATTGTGAACATCTTATCTCCCCTGATCAGTTTGTATAGCCTTTTGCTTATTGACAAATTCTGTGATGGCACCACGGATTATTCCGTGACGGGACCACGGAATTATTCCGTGACGGACCACGGAATATTCAACGGTCGCCACAGATTGTTTCACATTCACTGGACGATATTGCTATATTGCTACACTTTCAGAGGGCAATTCAAGTTATCTGTGTTTGCGATGCAATAGCCTCATTAAATTGTGAACATCTTATCTCCCCTGATCAGTTTGTATAGCCTTTTGCTTATTGACAAATTCTGTGATGGCACCACGGAATTATTCCGTGACGGACTGACGGAATTATTCCGTGACGGACCACGGAATATTCAACGGTCGCCACAGATTGTTTCACATTCACTGGACGATATTGCTATATTGCTACACTTTCAGAGGGCAATTCAAGTTCTCTGTGTTTGCGATGCAATAGCCTCATTAAATTGTGAACATCTTATCTCCCCTGATCAGTTTGTATAGCCTTTTGCTTATTGACAAATTCTGTGATGGCACCACGGATTATTCCGTGACGGGACCACGGAATTATTCCGTGACGGGACCACGGAATATTCAACGGTCGCCACAGATTGTTTCACATTCACTGGACGATATTGCTACACTTTCAGAGGGCAATTCAAGTTATCTGTGTTTGCGATGCATTAGCCTCATTAAACTGTGAACATCTTATCTCCCCTGATCAGTTTGTATAGCCTTTTGCCTATTGACAAATTCTGTGATGGCACCACGGATTATTCCGTGACGGGACCACGGATAACCGGATCACTAGAGGCAGACTTGATCAATCAAACTCCCCATCCATCATTTTAGTGTAAATAATATTTGGACTAATTTAGTATTTTTTTATTTTTACTGAATTGACAGATAGCCATATACAGACAACGAAAACAAAAAACGATAAAGACTAATAATAAATTAATGTTAAATCGGACAGTCTGTTGTCATGACGGCGGAATTTGGCGGTTTTTCCAGTCATTGCTTGGATCCCCTCTACAAATCGGTATGTATCTCAGACCTGCGTATTTACTATCTATAAATGTTGAGTTATAGGTTTTGATGCGTTTAAAATGGTTGGTATTGTTGATTGCTAAATATTTGACAAGATATTGTGTCTGTAAATAGTTGTTTTCCTCTAAAAAAAGTATGAATTTTTACATTACAAAATTTTAAAAGACGTTTTCTCAAAATGAGTTTTTTGTCATTCTCTCAGCCTATGTAGCACCTATGTAGTTACACCAAACTTTCTGGTTAACACCTAGCAGTATTCTGAAGATATTTTCAAAGGGATTTGTAAATCATGACGGATTTATGTGACATTTTAATCAAAAAAATATTGCGTTTTTTTTTTTTTTCAGTATATTTTTGAATTTCCTAAGTAATGAAAGCATATAGGCCCTATCCATCTGAAATTATTTTTCTATCTTGTGTGTAAACAAAATGAAAAAAATTATTTTTGCACCTGGCTTTATCATATGTTCAGATTTATGTTACTGAAATTGTATGCAAAATTGCATATTTAATGAGATAATGCCTACTTTGCATAATTAAACATACACATTTCTAAAACTTGTAATACGTTGTTTTTATATACTTGTGTAAATAATCAACTGAGGAAGTTTCATGGTGATATCTATTATTTTAAAATTTTACCCTATTCACCTGCAGTGTCTCGCATTAATGTAGACATTATATTTTTTCTCTAATGATGCTTTCTTGTCTGTTCTACAGATTATTTGCTGCTCTACATATCTCCATATCTCTCTATATATTTATACATAGAAAACAAAGGCACTTTTAAGAGCCACTCTTTCAATCTCTCTCTCTCTCTGTCTCTCTCACTCTGTTTTTCTATAGTATATATCTCTCTCTCTTTCTCAACCCCCTCTCACACACACACACACACACACACACATACATCTTCATATCTATATTGTGTGTCTATTATTGTCTGTATTTTTGTATTGTGTCTGTGCACCATGTCGGAAAACCACTCAAGAGTCTTTAAAGATCCCAGTGAGGTCAGGGCCATATGGCTGCTGAAATAAGCAAGGCCCTTTTCCGTGAGGCCAGGGTGAGAAATTTTGATAACTTTACACCCATGTCTATGAAAATCACTATTGGTATTACATTATATTACATTGTTTGTTTTTTATAGTTGATGTTGAGGTATGATGTTCTTTACATTTAATGCACATTGGAGTAGTGTAGTATTTTATAATTTGTAGTTTTTGTTTTATGTTTTTATTGTTACTTACTTTGAAAAAGCATCCATCAAACATAACCATAAGTTAGTTTGACATTCTATCAGAAAACATTAGTATTTTATTTTCATATAGGCTGCAATGGAAAGCCATGTCCTCAAAAAGAAAGAGGACTAAGAGAAAGAAAGCAGTCACAAGCGTGGCTGGCCACAAGTCACAGACGTAAGAAACGTCAAAAGCAGAACGCCGTGCATTAGGTTTGTTGTTTCTAGCACTGTTGTTGTAGTTTAATAACGATAATTATCTAAATGTTGGTGAGTGAAAAGATGGTTTGAGCTCACTAAGCCAGATGTATGATTGAATTTTGTGAATTTTCGGGACTAAAATATATGATGCTTTAAGACCCTGATAGAATAGATAAACAAATGTATTGGCCTTTACAGCTTCCGATGTTCAATTGAACACAGTGTCTGAGGAAGTCCTCAGATAGATGAAGAGCTGACTGCAAGTCTTGGTGAGTATGTCTATTTTATCACTATGACTACATTTCCTATTCCTCCATATAAACAACTTTTCTAATGACCTTGCTAAACTTTTCCTTGATTCATTGTTGTTTATGTCTCACACTTCTTCTCCACCTAACATTAAAAGTGGTTTGTGTTTGTATTTTGTTGTTGTAGACATGAATGTGAAATTCAGATTTTTGACAATTCAGCACTTTTTTCAGTGCTTTTGCAGAGGAGTTAATTCTTGCCTAGTTTGGGAAGTGATAGACACTCCAACTCTTCATTTCAAACTGGTCTATTATCGGAAGCATATTACATGATTTGTGATAACATTGTGATACAATGGTTCATGATACCATGAGCAAGTCCATATACAGTACATTAAACCAGTGGCGTAACTTTGCTTTGAAAAGTGGTGGGGACACCGCACAACTTGTTTTGCTATGTGTTTATTTAATAACAGAATTTACTTGTGGACTGAGTTCAGAGTTGGAAATGCACTTAATTTCACTTTGATATAGGCAACACATGCATTACATTCACAAATTATTCTATAAACATCCAATAAGCAAAACTCACAACACATCTAACGTTATATACTATTATCAATCAAAATATGCAAGATAATATGACAAAGTTTCATTAGCTGCGTTTCCATCATATATTTGTGCAAAACTTATATTTATAAATATTTAACTTATAGATTTAGCGATATTTTCTAAATGTCGATAAAAAACTATTACGAAATGATTGCATTTCCATTACGCGATGTTATGCGACTAAAACATTTTTTTTTATGTCATTCAAAAAAATTTGCCACATAAGTTAGTAGGTTAATGTGAATCCCAGCCACTGCTATAGCCATTATTTAATGGAAGGAGACATAGGCCTGTTATTCAAGCATTTATTAAAATTAAAAGAGAGAAATGTTTGAATTTGTATGGTAGTAACATTTCAGTTTTTTTTTTTTTTTTTTAAACCATTTCGTTATTTTGGCTTGAAATTTCGTTTGTTGAAAATATAAACTGAATTTAGAAATGCTTTTTAAATGAAAAACTTTACATTTAATAAACAAAATACATTTTTGAAATGAAGACGGCGTTTGGACGGAGAGCAGCGCATGCAAAATAACCTGTTTCCTTAATCCATGGCTCTTGTTATTGTGAGTCTAGGCCTACACAAATAAAAGTAGACAGTTTATAGTTTTTAATTATGTAGGCTATTGCTCTTATCTGTAGCTATGGATAAAAATGACGGAGCATTCTGAGTTGTTTCCTCTGTCATTAAGGAAAAATCCACAGGAACGCGTCCGCACCTGCGCTTTCATCAGACAGAGGGGTATAGAAAAAGTAGCCTATATTGTTCCGTAGGCTATGTTTAACTATGAGCCTATACTATTATTATTTTATTAATTTCATGTGTTGATTATGAAACGTGAGCACAACCTTCTACACAAACATTGGCAATAGAATAGCCATTGGCTAGTAATTATTTGTTTTGTTTCGTTTAGTCGCCAGACTGATATAGGCTATAGACCTACTTTTATAGAAATATATAGAAACATGGAAGTGTGACAAAGGCACATAGTATGCTAAATAAATTCTCTAATGTGGTTAGGTCATTTTCTACACAGCACAATATACAACATATGTCCTTATTATGATAAAATACATGTCGTTTTATGGCGTATGTGTGAGGAGGCTGGGATGTACATAAACCTAACAACCTTCGTAGCATAATTTTTGGAATGACTTATCAAGAGAGGGAAAAATGTTTTTAGTGGCATAACATCAGTTAATGGAAACGCTGCCATTTCGCTTATATTTTTTATCGACTATTATCACAAAAGTTTTGCGTAAATCTGTAGGCTAATGGAAAAAAGCTTCAGACCGCGAAAAATTTGTTAAATGAATGAATTAGATTATGAAGAATGACGATTTCGTGCTTTTGCTTTTATACACACCTTCCGCAATCTCTTTTCAGTTACTTTTAAAAAGTGGTGGGGACAATATTGAGCCTGGCAAAAAGTGGTGGGGACATGTCCCACCAGTAATTACGCCTATGCATTAAACCAACATTGAATGGACACTGTAGTGTGTGCTTGGTCAAAGTCGGATTTTAAGTCATAATTATTTTTGTACCATTCCGTATTAAGTAATTTTTTATCTATTGTGCCTTCACTCAATCGAAGGGTTGTTTAACAGTTATTTATATATTTTCATTTATTTTCAGAAACACGTCTTCAAGAGTTGAGGGACACTCTGGACTCAGTTGAGGTTAATGTGGCAGCAGAAAAACAGAATGGGTACAGCGGCAGCTACACGCTGGTACAAGGGCAAAAGCAGCAAGGCCAGTGCTGCTCGATGCTAAACTGTCCGCTGAAAGAGATGTCCATGAAAAATGCCACAGGTGTGGCACTGGAGAGGCAGTAATTAGGTGCCTGGATTGTGTGCCACTGGACATGGAATTTCTATGTGGAGGATGCGACTTGGAGGCTCACAAAAAGAATGTTTTCCACGGCAGGGAGGCACTATTTCATGGCTACCTGGAGCCTATTCCCCCCACAAAGGCTGTGGTGATGGGTGAAAATGGTCAGCCTCACTTTTGTGAGCAGGGTATGTATTTATTATCAATTACTGTTGACTAGTAAAAAGTTATTACACACATATTCTTGGTTGATAGACTTTGTCAGTGGAAAAGGTTTAAACTCTTAATTTGAATCACTCTTTGACTGAAGAAAAAGTTTTTGTTTGTCTTTGACTATGAAACGTGCTATTAGTAAGAAAACAGTGATAATGGCATGGTAGAGTTGTCTATTTTGTAGATGTTGGTTTTGAATCACTAGTATGACAAGTATAGATACACCTTCTCGATTGAGGAAAAATGTAACAACCTCTTTGCATTGCAGTATGTCAGTTGCCATTGCCTGCACGTAGGGCAATATGTGAGTGCACCCAAGAGATTGAGGTCACCTCTGGCAAGCATATTTCTGTGGTCACCATGAATGGTAACTTTGGAAAGTCCTGCTTTTTGTTTTGTTGTACCGCAGAAGTTAACAATTGCAATCAAGGCAAAGATTTTCTCTTGAGAAATATACCAATTACCAAATGTTAATGCCATATCAAATACTACAATGAATGTATAATGGTCAGTTGAGTTGGAAAAAGTTGATTCTGTGAAACACATGTTTAATGTGTCTCTTTTTTTCACAGGACGATATGATTTCTGTTTGCTTCAGAAAGTTTGTCCTACCTGTCTTGTGGAATGGACCCCAGGGGTGAAAGAGCTCCTTAGGTACCGTTACTGGCCAAGCACAACAAACTGCCAGACACTATATAGTTTTGATGTCTTCGGCTTATGCTCACATTAAAGTATCGGCTCCTTCGATGTCAAGGCATGCCTTTTTAAAGCTACTGGAGCACCGTTCTGTTCAGGCTGGAAGGGTAAATCTGCTTGAATCATTGTAACACATAATCATATTACTGTATCTGTAATATTGTAATATTTATTTTCTGTAAACCCTAATAATTATTTTTATGTCATAGCCGGGGAATGTCTGTGCAGACACGCCCAGAAAAAGCTTTTTCGAATATTGTTTTTGCAAGCACACAGAAGAGGTGATGTGTGAAGTAAATGATTTTTATTGTCCAGCATGTCACCCAGACATGTTGGCAGTGTGTTGTGATGGCAATCGCAAACATTATCGCTTCAAAAAATCAGGGGGGTATGTTAATATTACACAGGCATTAATGTCAATATCAAAACCACAGCATTGTCATAGAAATAGTTGCATGTAGAGTAATAAATGTTTGGTCAGTTAAAAGTGCATTTTTTTGTGATCAATTTTAATGGACAGGAATGAGGAACCCTCTTTGTACAAGGGGTTATTTCTTGCCAAAGATGAGGAGGTATCAGCCTTTCTTAACAATGTCAGAGGCAGCAGCACGACAAGAGTATGTTTAATATTGAATATTAAGACAGTATATCTACTGCTTATGTTTGTGTGTCTTTTGTTTTTTCTATTTGTTAAGACGAGTGATATCTGACTTTACAGGCAGATAACAGTGGAACATGTGGCGTTTCAAGGTTCAGGGCGAGTAAGGAAACGCGTCAAAAATCATCGTCCAAAATAGATGAAGAGGGGATACAAGTGGCAGTCTGCAGGTATGTGGATAGATCAGAAGTCTGCAATTGTACAGATACCACTTGTCACACGCAATGGAAACTCATTTTCGGTCATGTTTAATTTCCTTATGGGAAGTAAATTCCCTTAACAGATTTTTTTCCCAAGAAGATTGTTTTAAAGCTCAGTTAGTCACATATGTACAGATTGATGGGGAAATGTGTGTGTGTGGGGGGGAGAGAGAGTGTGTGTGTGTGTGTGTGTGTGTGTGTGTGTGTGTGTGTGTGTGTGTGTGTGTGTGTGTGTGTGTGTGTGTATGTGTGGACTGGTAATCCCTACGGTATGGGGACAAAATGTCCCCACAAAGATGGCAATATCCAAATTTTTGTCCTTGTGGGGACATTTTTTTGGTCCCCATGAGGAAAACATCTTATAAATCACACTAAGTGATGTTTTTTGAAAAAGTAAAAATGCAGCATGTCTCCTGTGATGGGTAGGTTTAGGGGCAGGGGCAGTGTAGGGGGATAGAAAATACGGTTTGTACAGTATAAAATGCATTACGCCTATGGAATGTCCCCATAAAACATGGAAACACAACGTGTGTGTGTGTGTGTGTGTGTGTGTGTGTGTGTGTGTGTGTGTGTGTGTGTGTGTGTGTGTGTGTGTGTGTGTGTGTGTGTGTGTGTGTGTGTAAGCTTTGAAAAGAGGGTTTTGATTAGCTTTGTTTTCCACAGGTCTTCTTGTGTAATTTGATCATTAACCATATTGTCCTCTTATGTATCAGACACGGAATATTGCTGAGGACTGAACCACTACCGTGGCGAGGTCTTCGCCTACCCAATGTTTTTACAGAGGGAATTGTTAGAGAGGGCCAATGTCACTTTCTTCTGCATGGATGTTGTTTGCAGGTAATTTTTCTCTGTCATATAGTGCCTGATTTTTTTCAGTCGTTTTATATTGATGGCCAGGCAAAGTGTTGGTTAATGCCTACTTATGCTGTGCTTCTTTTTAGGTACTGGCCATACCTAAGCAAAGTGACTGAAGAATCATCAGATCTTCAACCGCTGATGGAAATGAGGCCATTTCTCAGTGTGATGCATGCCAAAGCTCATACAGCAAAATGCGAGGTACCTCAAATTACTGAAATTCAGATGCAACAGTAGCCAGCAGGCAGCTAATGCGAAGTCGAGTTATTGTCGAGTTATATATTCCAATTATTGTTTTTTATTATTTTAATGTGGTATTAGTGGCAATATATTAAGTTGTAAGTCTGTGATTATGATATCTTGTGTAGTATATTATGCAGATAAAATATGACATTTAATGTGAAAGGGATTTTAATGTGCACATAATCCATGCACTCTAAAAAAAAAAAGGTTCTATATGGCACCAAAAATGGTTCTTGGCTCGTAATCATAGGGAAACCTTTTTAAGTGCTATATAGCACCAATTTTGGTGCTTCAGTGGTTCTTCAGCGGTTCTTCAGAGGTTCTTCACCGGTTCTTTGACTAAGGTGCTATATAGCACCGCTAACTATGGTGCTATATAGCACCGCTTAGTGTGATTGCATAACATTAGATTTTTTAAGTTATGGTATGAAATTAATCCAACACTATGTTGCAGGTGAGATGGGGCGGCAGGAATCAGGATGGAGCAGGGAACACTGTTGGGGAGGAAGTCGAGCAAGTATGTTATTACCGACATTATTGTAACTATGTAGATATAAGACACTTCACTGATACATTTATGTGAGAGACAAGCAGAGTGTGAAGGATTAAGTACATCAGGGTATAAAACAAAGATCTATGCTTGCTCGAATGACCATCAGAGCATGATCTCTTCTGGAAATTCAATCTCTGCATTTAACCTATCTGTGAATTAGAGAGGTACACACACAGCACACAGTGAGGTGACACACACTAACTCAGAGCAGTGGGCAATCAGCTGCTGCCCGAGGAGCAGTGAAGGGTTTGGTGCCTTGCTCAAGGGCACCTTAGCCGTGGATGTGGAAGGGACAGCAATGTTCAACAACTTTTCCCACCCACTTTCACTTTCCACACAACCACTCCTCCTGGTCGGCATTCAAACAAGTAACATGCCCAAGGCCCTAACCAGTAGGCCATGGTTGACTTTCCAACCCACCAGTAGGACCCCATTTGACACACCAGCCTGGTGACAGTGCCCAATCATCAAGTTTCAATGATTCATCAAGATTCTATGAAAATGCAGGATGTCACAGCTCTGGCATGCCATAGTGAGGTTTTAAAATGTAGACCCAATTGGCAAGATCCAGCGTTGCTCCCAACTTTGAAAAATTGGGCTCGATCTTTCCAAATTTGTCTATGGCTATGGCTGAAAGGGTGTGGTTGTTTTAGTTTCCATGGCATTCTAAGGTGTATAGCTAGTTGACAAGAAGATATTAGTTAAGCAATAAGTATGGCTACATGTTCACATACATAAGTTTTTATTTATTTGTTGTTGTTGTTTTTTGTTAATGTAATATAAGGAATACATTAATTTCTGTATTGTTTTATCTAGGTAAACAGCTTTCTCCAGGGCAGCTCTTGTCACAAAGTACATGACAAAGGCAGGTTGGTATGACACATTACAAACCATACGCTATGATGAGGTATTTCTGACTTCTAAAATGTAATTTTTCCTGTTCTCCTTGCACTAAAGTAATTGTTGTGTTAGGTTGTGTCTAACTGCAATGGTCTTTCGTTGGTAAATTGATCCAATCACGCATGCAGATTAATTTTTTAATCAGGAGAGAGAATATGCTCACTCAACAGGCCATGGGGTGGAACAGAAAAAAGACGGAGAACCTTCACAAAGTCTTGGCCCGCAGATACATCAAAGTAAGGACATTGGACCCACTGGTCCTCTTGCCTGACACAACATACATTTTAACAACATACAGCAGAGCTGGAGTCCATCCATTTGTAATAAGCTCATTCATCCATTGATTTATTAACTGTAGATGAAGGAATTTCTTGATCCCGGTATTGGCTGAAAGCTTGCATGATATTTTTTTTATTTTTGTGTTATTTAAAGATCTCCGAGAGGGCAAAGCTGGAAGCTGCCAGCTTCAGTGATTTCCGCCAGAAGAATGACATCACTGAACAAACTGCACAGCAGTGGGTGTGTGATGTTCAGCAGTGGGCAGTCACAGGTAAATCATGCATAGCGCTCAGACTTTTCACAAATACAACTGTTAATTACTTTGTTCAAATATGAACTACATAAGGTGATCATACATTTTTAAATGAAACAATCGCTTAATTGTGTTACCTATTTAGAGCCTGGGAGCACAACAGAACAGGGAGCAACAGATGATCTCAGGGCTGAGATAGAGAGCATCATAGTGGCCCTGCTACGCAAGAAGCAGGACCTCTATCGTCAACATGGTTGGTTGACGGATATTCAAATGGTACATTGCATTTACATTGCAATGATTTTCTTATTTCACTTTGCAGATAGCAACCAGACAAGGCAAAGAAAAAGAAGAAAAATAAGAGAATTAAAAAAAAAACTGAAACAAAAGAGCCTGCTGTACAATGCTATTGCAGAGGATACAATTGACGAGGAGTTGGCCTCCAATTTGACAGAGGACTACATCCTGCCTTGGGAGAGACGTGAGGATGGTATGGTAGTCCTGACATGTTCTCTAAAATGTATGCCTGTCTGTCTACGGTATTGCAATGAAAATCTCTCTCTCTCTCTCTCTCTCTCATATTTCCAACAAATCCCTCTACCTAAAGGTCACTCCTTCAGGTTAAAACGATCTCTTTTTGACCAAATGATGCTAATTAGACGCCTTGAGGAGGAGCAGAGCATCCTGGTGAAGGAGATGTCTCAGCACATCACG
Source organism: Gobiocypris rarus (assembly GCA_023029165.1). Taxonomy (NCBI): domain Eukaryota; kingdom Metazoa; phylum Chordata; class Actinopteri; order Cypriniformes; family Gobionidae; genus Gobiocypris; species Gobiocypris rarus. Next base: position 32,797,200 of record CM040915.1, on the reverse strand, counting down.
TCTCCGAAAGGAGATAAAGGGAGTGGAGAAGCTGAAAGAAAACATCAGAATGGGCTGTAAGTCAAATTTGAAAAAAAAAAATTCTCACCAAAATATATGTAGTCCCTTTTCTACTGACTGGTACCAGTTCAACTCACCTCACATGACTCGGTTTGGTTTCAAACGTTTAATTTTCCACTGCATAAAAGTACCATTTCATGTAACTGGTTGTTATGGTCACACAGAACTAAACTACCCTAGCATCAACAATGTGGAAAAGATGGTAACAGCAATCACTACAGCAGATAAAATTACAACAGTATTCTTAATTCATCACACTACAGACACGTTTTTGGGAAGATGGCAATATTTACTCTATCAGCCATCTACTAACATGTACATGTAATAACACTGAGCTGCTGCTGCTATCTCCAATATTTACACATCATTTTTGGAACTTCAACAGAGGTGGAACCAAAAGTGCTTGCAGAGTCAAGTGGAGCTGGTACCAGTCAGTGGAAAAGAGGCACAAGTTTTGTTTTTTCTATATTAGTCATACCACTCTGCTCCACCCTCACACTTTGTTTGCCCTATCCTCACCTCAACATAGCCCCCACACCCCCGAATACACACAGCTTCTGCAAACTCCCATCCCTCCCCTACTGCACTATATACCCCCAATTTATGCAAAGTATAGGATGTCAAACATGCAATTTCAATGAATTTCTTACATCTATTAACTATAACTTTCTGTCATATGTGGTTCTACATGCTATAATCTTAGAACAATACTTGTAATTCTTATGTTTATGTATGTTACAGATTTTGGTGACATGTCAGAGGATGCTACAGCTGGTTTGAAAAGTGTCCTCATGCGGAGGTCCTCTGCACTGGAGAGTTTATGCCAACAAGCTGTGAGCATGTATAGTGCTATAGTTGATGACCTCCAGATACAGGACACCGAATGCAGAACGGACACTGATGATGAATATGACCTTAGTTGTCCAGAGTCAGAAGAAGATTAGGAAGGAGACCACTCTGTTTTTTTTGTTTGTTTGTTTGTTTTTAAATCTGTCAACTTTCCATTATCTCTCACCCTCCCTGAATAATAACCACATGAACCGCATGTAGAACCTGTCCTCCCCCACATGCTTCAAAACATCCACCATTGTTCCTGTACCGAAGCAATCAAAAACACTCTGCTTAAACGATTGGCGTCCTGTTGCTCTGACCCCCATCATCAGAAAATGCTTTGAGAGACTAGTCAGAAACCATATCTGCTCTGTTCTCCCCCCCTCACTGGACCCACTGCAGTTTGCATACCGCATAAACCGCTCCACTGATGATGCCATTTCATCCACCATACACACTGCTCTCTCCCACCTGGAAAAGAGGAACACATATGTGAGAATGCTGTTTGTAGACTGTTTGAGAGAACACCGCCCCATCACCATCAATGGAGCACCGGTGGAGAGAGTCAGCAGCTTTAAGTTCATTGGTGTCCACCACACAGAGGAACTCTCATGGTCCGTCCACACCGAGGCCGTTGTGAAGAAGACTCATCAGCGCCTTTTCTTCCTGCGACGACTGAGGAGGTTTGGAATGAACCGCCACATCCTCACACGCTTCTACACCAGCACTACTGTATAGAGAGCCTGCTGACTGGCTGCATCACCACCTGGTACGGCAACAGTACCGCCCGCAGCCGCAAAGCCCTGCAAAGGGTAGTGCGCACGGCCAGCTGCATCATCGGAGGTGAGCTTCCCTCCCTCCAGGACATTTATGCCAGGCGATGTGTGAAGAGAGCTCAGATGATCATCAGAGACTCTAGCCACCCGAGCCATGGGCTGCTCTCACTGCTGCCATCAGGCAGGCGGTACCGCAGCATCAGAACACGCACCAGCCGACTCCAGAACAGCTTCTTCCCACAAGCAATTAGACTCCTTAACTCTTGACCCATCAGGATCATAACACACACTGGACAGAATATCACTCAGCACAACCCACCGTAGATACACACACATTATATACACATTTATTTATCATATAGCATATATTGTCCATCAGATTTCTATTTGTGAACATATTGTATACTGTACATTGTATATTATTACTATAGCTTAATGTATACTGTTATTGTTTAGTGTATATTGTTTAAAGTATATGTATATTGTGAGTATGTGTATATTGTTTAAAGCTGTGAGAACTACACTCACATTGTGTAAATTATTTATTGTTTATTGTAGTGTATACTGTGCTGTGAGTAATTGTGGGAGCATCAGATGTGTAATCTGTTGTTGCTTAAATGTTGTATATGTCATGTCATGACTGCTATGTTGCTCGAACTGCACCTAAGAATTTCACCTACTGTTGCACTTGTGCATATGGTAGAGTGACAATAAAGTGATTTGATTTAATTTGACAACTCCTACCCAGAACATTGCTTGTTCATTCCTCACACATCAGGCAAAAGATACATAGGCATCACTAGCAGGAACATTATGATTCAGGGATAGTACCTACCCCCAGGCTATCAGACACGTAAATATGCACTAACCCTATGATAATTAAAGGTCACGTATGTAGGAATGTGGCCAAAGCTGGTACTGCAATCACTTTCAATTTCACATCAACATCAGTTGAGGGCTGCAACTTAAATTTTAAATGACTATCCTGGCCGGTCACTGTTGTCAGTGATATAAGTATTTGAAATGAACATGATTTCTTAATCTCTTGTGACATATCAGGGCCATTTTATGATTAATTGAAATACATTTCTTACATATGGTTCCTTTAAGTTATCAACATTAGGTGTTGTTAAATGTAGTATTATTTTGCACCGCAACTTCATATACTACAATCATGAGTGTGTACACTATATCAATGCAATATCTACTGAATGAATGGGCCCTCTGCATGGACTGTTGGACATGGACTGTTTTATGCTTTCTGGACTGTGCCTTTTCAACTTCAACTTCAGCACTTAAAGGACAATATGGGGCTCATTTATGCTCTATTGAATTTTCTTGTGTGTTGGATGTGTGTTGTGGTACATGTGAGCACACAAGAGAGATTTCTATCAACTGTGGAAATGGCTACAATAAACTTAAATAAATTTGAAAATGTTGTGAATTATTTGTGATTGTAATTGAAGTGCATAAACTACATGTGCCTAGTAGTCTTCATTGAAAATCTACATTTTACAGTATACTGTCACAGAAAAACTCCTAAAAACTCTTCAGGATGCTGAAGTGGCACTGGTGAAAAACATCAACAAAAATAATTTATTGTCCATGGGACCTGTTGTCACTTGGCAGTATTTAACAGACGCTGTGATGGACTTAACAGGTTAGAGCTTTGATAAGAAGCCATGGATCTGTTATTCATATATTCAAAACCAATGTATTTAAGCAGGATAGTATTTCAATTAATATGAAAAAGTGAACATTTCAGTAAGGGTGGTGATAGGTTCAGAGTTGGAAACAGGGCAACAAGATCATAGCCAGTGTCTAAAAGTATAATAAAGCTGTATGCCAGATGTCCACCACCACTGATGTTTCACATCCTCATATCTCTTATCCCTGGACATTGCTCAATTTACCAGTTGACCAACTCCTCATTGAGTAGGCCTATACCTGCCAGACACCGTCTTTTTTTCAGAAAATGCAAAGTAGAATGTGTCTTTAAAAGCTATGATAAGCTTCAACTCCAAGTTAATTCTGATTTAACTTGATTTGGATACAAATTTTTTTATTGATTGATTGGGCTGCATTCAGGCTACCATTGTATCATCACCCATGGACCCATCACCCAGCTTACCAGGCTGTGGAAAATGCCATCAACCTGGTTGTTTACTCTGCTACATTTGGAGTCAATAACACCTATGCCTGCATAGCTAGGCATATACCATCCTGTATAGCATACAACGGCCTGCAAGTCATGAACAGCAATATATCTCTGTGTCACTTTATACTTGACTTTCAGAGGAATATAATTAATTTAGTTAACTTTAACAATACGGAAACATGCCCTAAACACTGATAGGCCACCACAAAGCTGTGGAGAGGCAGTAGGAGTGAAAACTACTCCACTGTCGCTGATAGCTCATGTCATAGCTTGAAGTCATCATCAGTCCCATCAGAGATTAGTCTCAGTGATTCATGGAGTTGAATTGGGATGTAGAATGGAGTACCAATACAAATTTCATCTTGAGAAGGAGGCCAAAGTACATAACCCTGATACTCATACATTTATGGCCTCACATCAGACATAATGAATTGAATTGAAATGGGATATTAACATCCCATCTTATGAACAGGCACAAAAAAAAACACAGTTATAACTACCACTATGATGGGGAAACTGATGGGACAGAACAGTGAGGACACTGTAGGAAGGGTGAATATGAACCTGTAGGTCACTGTAAAGGACATACAATATTGTCCATGAGGCAGATTCTGTCCATTATGGCTGGCATTAGCAAACATCCCTATTTAACAAATGAATGGAGGACAGAATCCATATTAATCACATCTAGTGTCCATTCACCTCTAGCAACTACTGTAGTGTATTATATTTAGGACTGTAAAGCCCGATATATTGGTCCAATGCCGGTTATCACGTGTTCTGTCCTCACTCATACAAAGTATTAGTTGGTTAAATTTGCAATACATTAATCATATGTATTTACTCGTTATTTCATCTGACTCTTAATGAAAGGTTTTAATAATATCTGTGCCTCACTAAAAGTGAGCAAATGTTTGACTATTCCTTTTAACCATTAAATGAACAATGACAAAATCAGTTAGAATAATCACATGTAACTATTTAATATTTCAGATATCAGAGAACAATTCCACAATCAATTCAAATATCTAGAACATGGTTATACATTGGTTACATCAAATAATCTTACCCAGCTTGTACATGAGAGAGAGAGAGAGAGAGAGAGAGAGAGAGAGAGAGAGACCACCTTTTCAATTCATGTCCAGCAAAGAAGAGAACCAGAGAGAGGGAGCACACCTTCTTTCCGCTTTGACCAGGTGACATGGGGGTTGGGGGAGACCACCCTTAAATGGCTTCTATCCAACAAAAGGGGGGTGGCCTTATCTCTGAACCAGTTTTCTAAACTTCTATAAACCTTATTTCCTTTTATTTTATCTATCTGGATATGAGATATCTGTACCACTCACTTTGAGACATTTCAAATGACACCAAAAACATAACAGTGAATGATAAACATTCACATTAAACCATGTTCTTGTGTGAGTTCTTAGTTGTTTCTGAGGGGAAGTGAGGTTGTATTGGTGAGGTTGAATGGTAATTAGCCAGCAGGGTCCTTTTGTCTTATAGACCAGGCCTCAACCAGTATGTTCAGTCTTACAGGACTTAATAGGACGATTCATTGTATACAACAGCCTGCTTTGTCTTAGTAGATCACTGTATGACATTTCATCACATGACTTGGAGCTTTTGTTTTGTTGTTTAAAGTTATTGCAATTCAGCAGCACTAGTCAGCTTAATTTGGATATTTGAGGATTGTTGCCATATTCAAATGATTTTTCATTATATTATGTATTGACTGTACCTGAGCTGAGCCCCATCTCATACATAACTTGAACCATGTTTGAGAGACAATGTGTCACTGTCTGTCAACTGCCCACAGCCTGGTTGCAGTGTACTTTTTTTTTACCTGGCAGCAGATCCGGGCCCCCGAGTTCCCATTTTAGAGACTAAAGTAAACGTTTGTTACTTAACAGCCCAGACTCTTCTGCAATGTAACCATTGGTACCAAAATGAAGACTGGTGTGCGACTTGAAAGGGACTTTATATAGTGTGTACCAGTCTTTGACAGCAAGAGGAAGGAATGAAATGAAAAGGTGTTCCAGTCCTGACTAAAGACACAATAGAAACTGTCAACATACAAGAGATTAGAAAATAACTGGCATTTGTAATACAAATGGGTCCCCAGTCCTATTCTCAGTCCTCCATACCAACAAGCCCAAATGCTGTTAGTATGATGCCTACTAAAGGAAAAGCTTAGTATATTTATTAAAGTCTTCATGTACATCCTAGTATTAAAATTACTACACAATGATCTCTGCTAGGTCACTTACATGAGTGAGTGATGTCTGTTAGACATGACAAAAAGCTTAGTAAATACAAATCTTTATTAAATAAATACAAACCTACCAAAAATGAACAAATAATATTAAAAAGCCAAACCTAAACAAGGATCAATTTGCATATAACTTCTGTGTAGGTTTTATGACAGAAAAATAAAACTCCAGTGAGCATCATGCCAGGTTGGAGGCCAGGTTTTCCCGCTGAAAAAAGACAAGATAGGTGGTTAGGGAAAAAGGTATGAATAATGACTTAACATTAAATGCTGTAACGTCTACACTACACTATTACACAATATTAGAGTACAGTAATTAAGATGCAAGACAAGGTATTCAATAGGAGTGATGTTAAGATTAACCATAGGCCTAAAAAATGAAAATAGCATCTAGTTTATAAATAAACAAAGAAAAATATCTAGACAACACCGTTTACAACTGGTAACTGTTAACTTATAACCTAATAAATGTAAGATAGTAGTATAGAGTATACAGTAGTATACAGTAGATTGCAAAGACAAAAACAGAATTTTGATAATGCAATCTTGTCTGGGCTTGCTTAAAGCCAATGAAGCACTCACTGGGAGTAGGGTTGGTAATGAATAGTCAAAGATGTGGTAAACGCAACTTTAGGTATATCCATTACTATCATGATCACAAGCTACGGCTATAGGTCAATAGTTCTTATTCAGCAGTTCCCTTGAATCAAAATGTCAAAATACACTTGAGACATGTTTATTTTCCTTTTGTTTGTTTTTGGCTCAATGTCATCTGTCAAACACAGTAGTTCTAACCAACTGGTTTAGTTGCCATGCAACGTGTTGTCTTTGAAGTTTCGGAAAGGTTTGTGTTGTGCATTGCAATGTAAAAATAGGGTATACTAAGGGTGAACTGTCCAAGCAAGGTTACCATACCATAGATCGCAGGGCATCCAGTCATACAGGAGTTCGGTCTTCCCCTGTGGAAGGCAAAAAAAAAAAGACATGGAAATGTGTTACATGAAATATTGCACACAGAATTACAATGCAAACTTAAATTGAATGATTTGGAGTGACATTAGGTGATCAGTTTTCAAATAATTTCAGTAATTTCAAAATTATTGTAAGAGGAAAACCCCTTGAGGTGTGACATCTAGTTTTCGAGGGGGCCTCTAATGCATGATTGTTTTAGAGAATGCACCAATAAAAATTAGTTTCCCTACAAAAACAATTTCTCACTCAATTTAGTGTGCTTTTTAATAATTGATCTAAAAAAACCTTTGCCTATCTTCCTTTGTGTGCCAGTTTTCTCTAAACGTCTAAAACTTTATTACATTTTGTTTTACTTATTTGGAAATGAGACATTTGTACCACTCACTCAGAGACATTTTAAATTATGCTAAACATAATAACTCAATGATAATCATTCACATTAAACCATATGTATTCTTGTGTGATTTTTTTTTTGGTGTGCATTAGAGAGAGAATGAAATGTAGATTAGGTGAGACTGTATGAGGGGAGGTCAGATGTTCATTCACAGCGAGGTCCTTTGTCTTACTGAGCAGTGGTTCTTTAACCAGTTTTTCCAGTCTTACACGATTAAAGATAATAGGAACAAGAATATTTCCCAGAACAACAATCAGGTCCATATTCTGATTACTTTCAAGCAATAGTCTGTCAGTATAGCAACCATCATGTAGCTACCAGGAAGAGGGTTCCCACCCTTTCTCCACATCAAATATAAGGACCTTTAAAGGATATTTCTAGGCATTTAAAAATAAATGTTTAGAGACATGGATCAAGGGCAAATCTTATCGAAGTGACAACAAAGAATTCCCTGGTGATACAATTGGCACTAAATTTCACAATGGACATGCATTTGAAATTTAGCAATAGGACACACTCCACTGTGACTACAGGAGATACAGTGGTTAGCTTTGCTGACATCTAAGCAGATGATGCAGGTTCCACCAATTAAGGTTCACTTAATTTATGATGCTGAGTAAATTGTACCTGGTTCAGTGGCATGCCGCTGGGGTACCTGGGCTTTGCAACTTAGCATTCTCAGTTACTTTCTGAGTTTGTCTCAGGACAACTTCTAAACTGGCAGTGCAAGAGCCTTAAGGGTTTTTTTTCACCAAGATTTAAAAAAATAAAATAAAATACATTTTCACAGTTTTATATGATTTTAGTTGTAGTTTAAACCTTGCAGAAAAATTATGCTGGTTGCTGGATATTCTAAGCTAGAGTGGGCTGAAAGAGAAAATAGTGAATTCCAGCACGTAACATACGTCACAACCAAGTAGCGATTGGTTGAAGCAGAAACTATCTGCCCTGAAAGTGAAATAATGTGAAAGCGCTTTGGTGTATCAGGCTAAGAATGGACATCATAAGATGTTCAAACCAACTAAACCATCAAATATTATGCAAAAACATTAACTGGTAAAAAATGGTAGATCAAACCAGCTTCAAAACATGCTTAGGCTAGCCAAGATGTATTTTCTGTAGGGAAGACATCATATCAGATAACACAATCTAACTACCTCTCAATCCTACCTTTCTGCCTTGTCCGTATTATCCCACGGTATGGGTGCACATCCCGATTGTTGTGGGGCAATCTTTGTTCTCACTGTTAACATAAGTAACATAAGTACATAGAGTAGTGAATGATAAATGATAATCCAAATGAAAATGTAGCCTTGGAAAATACTTAATACTTGAAAAACTTGTGTCTACAGCATGAACACTATGCATACAATTCATATGGAAATTATTAAACCAATAACATCAGGAAGACCTGCACAACAATTCAATTAATAATCTGTGTTGATAATGTAAAAAATGAAAGAATATCAGATGTCAGATTTTAATTCACCTCTCTTCCTCTGATTTCGTCTTTTCCTATATAAACAAATAGACTTGGTTCAGTACATTACAGAGATTTAAAGCTTAAGCATATTCTATCGAAGATAAAGAACAGAAATAAAGCTGAAGAGCTTAAGACCTTGTCCAGTAGAAGGTTGATCAGCCACAGCCCCAGAACCCTGGTCCACGGATACTGTGGCCTCTGAATCTGAAATGAGTGAAGAGATAGCATTGTCTATCAATAGCCACTTTCCGACCAAGCAGTTACAGGAACTTAGTTATAGGAACTGTCCACTTCTAAACAGTTCTATGAACTACTCTCCCCAAACTCGGTTTTGCTGTTATGCGTCAAGACTGGCCAAGTGGCCACTGGCCATAGGAAATGGTAGGAGGGTAAGGAGTGACGCAAGCACAGCAACTTTTATTTGATAGAGCGACGGACCTTTATTTTGACAGCGTTGAGAACGCCAGAGCATCTCTGTGTTCATTAGTTAGCGATCCGTCTAACAGTACTGTTTAACATGTTATTTGATAGAATTGTTATAGAAAGTACACAGTATATGAAAAAGTTATTAGCCTATGCCGTGTGATTGATGTCCAGTGTTGCTAGCTGAGCAGAAATGCATAATCATGTTTGACTTGGTCCTCAAAGTTGCATTCGATTTTCTCTTCAGCATAACGGTTTAGAGGCCCATCTATCACTTTTTCCATGTTTGTATCTAGTTTCTGGAGTAAATATATAGGCTATAATCTGTGTGTTTACATAGCTGTTTTAAAAATGGCAGGTGCTGGTGTTTTGCGTGCGTTGGGTCATCAGCATACACTAGTGTCATGGGTAGTTCCTATAGTGCTGGTTTAGACCCTACTCTGAAGAAGGAGCTAAATTAGTTCCTCCAAATGGAGTTCCTAGTCAACGTGTTTGCACCGCAGGAACATACGGTATTTTAGCCAACAGTTCTAGGAACTGTGAAAAGGTTCCTCTGGTCGGAAAGCGGCTATAATATACAATAAGGTCATACTAGAGATCTGAAAAAAAAAAGAGCTTAAAGCGATACTACAGAGTACATCCAACCATAGCCCTGTTGTTTGAGCTTCCCAAGTGCTGTTGGTAGGAAGAAGAACAAGAGAATTTGGTACAGCACAGACTACATAGCAAACCATCTGTTTACGCTAATACACTTTCAGTTTAATTTATCATGGTACCATTCAGCGTAAAGTTCCTGTTCTATATTTGGTCTATGTTGTACCAAATTCTCTCGTTCCCACTGACAGCATACAGTGAGCTCAAATAACAGGGCTATGGTTGGAAGTACTCCAGACACTGTAATACCTTGTCCTGTAGGAGAAGGGCTACAATAATTCTGGACCATCCTCAGTCCCAGCCCACTGGTCCAAATTCATGCCGCCTGTCAATTCTGAGGATGAGAATGAGTGGAAAGAAGATGTTGTCTTTCCAAAGTGTATACACAGATTACATAATATACAATACAATTAGGGTATGTATTCACAAAGAATCTTAGGGATGAAAGTATCTCAACTTTTTAGCAGAACATTTAGCGCTAAGCACTAGTGAGGAAATTTTAACATCATTTAGGAATTATTTTTGTGCTAAAATGAAATTCTTTGTGAATACGGGCCCTAGTCAAAATAGAGATTTGCTGCTAAAAGATATCTCACAAGGATAAAAAAGAACAGAAATAAAGCTGAAGAGCTTAAGACCTTGTCCAGTAGGAGGTTTGTTAAAATCAGCCACAGTCCCAGCACCCTGGTCCACGGATACTGTGGCTACTGAATCTGAGGATGATCAGAGAGATAGATGGTGTTGTCTCATAAATGTTTAAATAGGTGTAGTGAAAAGACATCTGCTACTAAAGCACATTCTCACAAAAATCTCAAGGAGAACACAAAAAGTGAAGGCCCCAAATCTGGGCCAAACGCACCTTGTTCTCTTAATGGGGTTGTTATTTCAAAATTTAGAGTGACAGTAGCCTCCTCAGGCTCATGGATACTGTCTGTTGCCTGGTCTGTATTTACTAGAAGAATACAAACACAAAACATGCATTATACACAATTAGGTCAAAATGTGAAAGCTAAGGCAAAATAATACCAGGGTTTCTGCAGGTTTCACCAAGTCAAATTAAAGACTTTTAAGACCTTTTTAAGACCATTATGAATTAAATTTAAGACCTATATCACGCAAAAAAAAAAAAACGTACAAAGGAAATGCAGAATCACAAAATTACTTGCAAAGCAAATTTATTTATTTAAATTGAACAAAGTATTAGTAAACTTGCTCTTCCTCATAGCTCAATCTCATGATTTCACTATATATATATATAAAGTGAGGAAAATAAGTATTTGAACACCCTGCTATTTTGCAAGTTCTCCCACTTAGAAATCATGGAGGGGTCTGAAATTGTCATCGTAGGTGCATGTCCACTGTGAGAGACATAATCCAAAAAAAATAAAAAAAATCCAGAAATCACAATGTATGATTTTTTAACTATTTATTTGTATGATACAGCTGTAAATAAGTATTTGAACACCTGTCTATCAGCTAGAATTCTGACCCTCAAAGACCTGTTAGTCTGCCTTTAAAATGTCCACCTCCACTCCATTTATTATCCTAAATTAGACGCACCTGTTTGAGGTCGTTAGCTGCATAAAGACACCTGTCCACCCCATACAATCAGTAAGAATCCAACTACTAACATGGCCAAGACCAAAGAGCTGTCCAAAGACACTAGAGACAAAATTGTACACCTCCACAAGGCTGGAAAGGGCTACGTGAAATTGCCAAGCAGCTTGTTGAAAAAAGGTCCACTGTTGGAGCAATCATTAGAAAATGGAAGAAGCTAAACATGACTGTCAATCTCCCTCGGACTGGGGCTCCATGCAAGGTCTCACCTCGTGGGTCTCAATGATCCTAAGAAAGGTGAGAAATCAGCCCAGAACTACACGGGAGGAGCTGGTCAATGACCTGAAAAGAGCTGGGACCACCGTTTCCAAGGTTACTGTTGGTAATACACTAAGACGCCATGGTTTGAAATCATGCATGGAACGGAAGGTTCCCCTGCTTAAACCAGCACATGTCCAGGCCCGTCTTAAGTTTGCCAATGACCATTTGGATGATCCAGAGGAGTCATGGGATAAAGTCATGACCAAAATATGTATTTTTTTTTTTATATGTGTGTATATATATATATATATATATATATATATATATATATATATATATATATATATATATATATATATATATATATCAGATCAAAATTACTGATTTTGTGGTGGTCATTTCCAGTTTTTTTTTTCCATAGGATGCCACATTTAGCATAGTAGATGCACAATAGCCACACATGATAAAACAAACAAAATGCATGGATCTTGTTTGGTGGTATTACAAAAAAAGGCTGGTCCAGTGGTGTGCTATCTAGCTTTAATAACATTATCGCTTAGGGTGGGAAATATGACCAAAATCTTACAAGTAAGCAATTGCTTAATATAAGTAAAAAGTTCTCAAGTAAACGGTCATTAATAAAATAAGAACTTATTAACCAATTACAATAGGACAAATAAATACAACCTAAAGATACGGATACAAACAGTGCTTTAAGTTGAAGTACCGTTTTTTCCCTGTTGTTGTTGTTTGTTTAACATTAACTCACAGACAGGAAGCGGGTAAGTTACAAGCTGTATTAGTATGCTTTCACTTTAAGAACTACAGTAATGTGCAGATCCAATACTGACACACGTCCCAAACTTTTTTACTCAAGAGTCAAGACATAACCGCCAATTAGAACATAGGGATATGAATGTGCGTATGATCGCTCAAGAGTGAGCCTAGAAATAGACATTCGCACACTTGTGCAAGCTGACAGGCGGCAAACGCTGCACAAAATCCACAGCCATTCTATTAACTCTTTTTAGTGCTATCGGACGTATCATACTTTTTTTTGGTCATAATGCGAGATGGCAGGTGAGAAAGATTCGTCTTTGCTTTCACGATCGCGTGAACTGGAAGAACTGGAGAACTGAAGCTGAAGAATAAAATCAGTACAATCCGAAAGAGACCCGCGCCAATAACATGAAAGCTGATTGGCTGCAATATAAGATGCATGCTGGTCTCATTTGTAATTGTAATACAGCGAACTATAGTTGGACTAGCCAAAGAAAGAACTACAACAGCCCGGAATAAACACACACACACACACACACAAAAACGCCATGGAGCATTTCAGGTAGCGTAACATGGACGTAGGATAATTTAAGACCTGTTTAAAACTATTTAAGACCTAGAACTCAATACTACAGAGAATTTAAGACTTTTTAAGGCCTAAAATTTAGATTTTGACATTTAAGACATTTTAAGACTTTTAAGACCTCAAGGAACCCTGAATACAAAACCCACAAGCCTCAGATACTCAGAGAAGCACAGTTGCCCTTACTATTCCCAATCTCAACACCAAACACACAAATTGCTCAACACCATCTACCCCTAAATAATAATATATAAAAAAAACATAGATAAAGTTTATAGTATATAAATATAGTCTTACCTTCAACCATCATTTTAAAAATTTCAAAAATGTTTTGCACACAGGTCTGTGCACTTTTGCCCAACACTTGATCTTTAGGCAAGATCATTTTGGCCTGCTTGTGTGGATATTCCACCAGGAGCAAAGGCCTCCAGCCAACTGCGTGCAGCTTCTATAAAAAACACACACACACAAACACACACACACACACACAAAAACATTAAAAACAATTACAAGTGCTTTGGTGTGGCTGTGTATGGATCTTTGTCTGCTTATCACAAAGCTGGGACACAAATGCAGGTAAATATGAAATACTTAGGGTCAAAGCAGACTTTTGGAACATCACAAGGAATAGCTATATTCATGATCCCAGAAGATCCCAGAAGCCCTTTGCATGGCTGACTAAAGAGGCTTGTTTGACTTGGCTGGCTGGCTAAGTGGGTGGGACATTTTCGTTGGGCAAAAGTGATGTTGCTGAATTTGCATGGGCTTTTGCCCAACAAGTCTCACTCACTTAGCCAGCCAGCCAGCCTAGTCGAACAAGCCCTGCCCTATCTTCTGGGATCTTAAATGCAGCTACTATATTGACAAACCACAATGACAGAGCAGTGGACAGGAAACCTAGGACTCTACAAGAACAAGAGCAGTTGACAAAACCAGGAAGTACACAAGGGGCATGACCAAGAGAAAATTAGCTTGATCGGCAAACTACCGTTAGGTATGACTTTTTTGTTGTTGAAATAGTATTATTGACCCACATAATGCTTTGCTTTAAGCCAGACAGACAGCTAGTCAGCCATCCATCTGAAACAAGCCTAAAATAAACACAAGCGAGAAAACTACAAGACAAGAACAAAAGACCAAAAGAGTATGCACATGCATGTGTCATGTTCATCCTGCATAAACGTGTAAGTAGCAATGTTGCAAGGTTAGTAGTGGCCAAGTTCAGTTCATGTGTCAAATAGCTCACAAAATGCGATGTCAACCGAGCGCCTGGTGCTTACATACTGGTGTTTGTTGTGCACAGGGGAAAGTCAACTGTTCTTCATATGAAGCATTGTGAAACATCTTACAGTACTGCAGGCTATGAGCTAAGTGATCCCGAGAGTCTTTGGTCTGTTTGCAACGTTTTTCAATGACAGTAGAGTACAGTTAAGATGCTAAAACTGTTGAACAAATAGCTTCCATAAAGATGTTAATGCATTATCTTATCTCAGTCAAAATCAGAAAGTCCCCCCAAGTACCCCAAAATAACTGGACTATGGTGACATAGAACAACAAAAGTTACTTACCAAAATGATGGCATCATCCCACAAATGTGAGGTCACCTGATTTTTTTTTGTGTTGGCAACCCATGTCTTTTTTTTTTTGCTCAAATTTTTCAATCTTTTTGTTTAGGCGCACATTTTTAGGCTGTGGGGCCTTGCACATAGGGCAGTTCTTGAAGCCATTAAAAATTTTTTTTTGCACGCTGGGCAGGTCTTCTTGAGCCCTCCACCTTTGACATGTTTTGATGCTGTAAACCAGACAAAAGGCATAATGTCTGTTACCATTGTAGAAACCTACAAATTCCTTTATTGCTAAGACATTTTAACTACACAACAATGGTGCCAATCTTTTAACAGTTATTTTGCAGTTATGCAAAGTATATTTGTGACCAATTCACAGAATCCAGTATAATCGTTGTGATTTGCTGTGTCTACATTAAAAACATGTTAGTAGTAAGGCTACTCCCCTAATGCTACAAAAAGATATGTACTGCAGATATTTGCTGACAAACCGAAGGGCTTATAACACTGCTGCATTTTGAACCTTTTGAAGATTGAAATTGGGTTTGTACAGTGTAGAAAATATTTTTTATCCATAGATACTTACTGTATGAAAATGTAAAAAGCAGGGGTACATAAATTAAAAGGTACAAGACATTGTTTGTCTTGCAATTAATCTGATACTCACAATATTAGAATTGATATGATATGATAAAATTATGATAGGCTAGTATATAATTACAGCTATGCCAACACTGCATGATCTTTAGTTGCAATATCAACAAGCCTGTCTATTAATATGCTTTAGTTGAACTTGTCAGTAAGTGTTATGCTTATATCTAATCACCTTATCTGGTATATACCAGTGCCCCAAACATGTCTTTGTCCTGGTTCAGTTATAATACAGTTTTAAGACACTGGATTTACTCCAAACATCTGAATATCAGACTAACTTATGGTTATGTTTGATGGACACTTTTTTAGTAAGTAACAATAAAAACTACAAGATATAAAATACTACACTACTCCAATGTATATTAAATGTCTAGAACATCATACCTCAACGGCAACTACAACAAACAAACAATATGTAATACCAATAGTAATTTTCATAGACATGGTTGTAAAGTTATCAAAATTTCTCACCCTGGCCTCGCTGGGATCTCTTGAGTGGTTTTCCGACATGGTGCAGACACAATACAAAAATACAGACAATAATAGACACACAATACAGATATGAAGATGTATGTGTGTGTGTGTGTGTGTGTGAGAGGGGGGGTTGAGAAAGAGAGAGAGATAACTATAGAAAAACAGAGTGAGAGAGACAGAGAGAGAGAGAGAGAGATTGAAAGAGTGGCTCTTAAAAGTGCCTTTGTTTTCTATGTATAAATATATAGAGAGATATGGAGATATGTAGAGCAGCAAATAATCTGTAGAACAGACAAGAAAGCATCATTAGAGAAAAATATAATGTCTACATTAATAGACACTGCAGGTGAATAGGGTAAAATTTTAAAATAATAGATATCACCATGAAACTTCCTCAGTTGATTACTTACACAAGTATATAAAAACAATGTATTACAAGTTTTAGAAATTTGTATGTTTAATTATGCAAAGTAGGCATTATCTCATTAAATATGCAATTTTGCATACAATTTCAGTAACATAAATCTGAACATATGTTAAGCCAGGTGCAAAAATAATTTTTTTCATTTTGTTTACACACAAGATAAAAAAATAATTTCAGATGGATAGGGCCTATATGCTTTCATTACTTAGGAAATTCAAAAATACACTGAAAAAAAAAAACGCAATATTTTTTTGATTAAAATGTCACATAAATCCGTCATGATTTACAAATCCTTTGAAAATATCTTCAGAATACTGCTAGGTGTTAACCAGAAAGTTTGGTGTAACTACATAGGTGCTACATAGGCTGAGAGAATGACAAAAACTCATTTTGAAAACGTCTTTTAAAATTTTGTAATGTAAAAATTCATACTTTTTTTTTAGAGGAAAACAACTATTTACAGACACAATATCTTGTCAAATATTTAGCAATCAACAATACCAACCATTTTAAACGCATCAAAACCTATAACTCAACATTTATAGATAGTAAATACGCAGGTCTGAGATACATACCGATTTGTAGAGGATCAAGCAATGACTGGAAAAACACGCCAAATTCCGCCCGTCATGACAACAGACTGTCCGATTTAACATTAATTTATTATTAGTCTTTATCGTTTTTTGTTTTCGTTGTCTGTATATGACTATATGTCAATTCAGTAAAAATAAAAAAATACTAAATTAGTCCAAATATTATTTACACTAAAATGATGGATGGGGAGTTTGATTGATCAAGTCTCCCTCTAGTGATCCGGTTATCCGTGGTCCCGTCACGGAATAATCCGTGGTGCCATCACAGAATTTGTCAATAGGCAAAAGGCTATACAAACTGATCAGGGGAGATAAGATGTTCACAGTTTAATGAGGCTAATGCATCGCAAACACAGATAACTTGAATTGCCCTCTGAAAGTGTAGCAATATCGTCCAGTGAATGTGAAACAATCTGTGGCGACCGTTGAATATTCCGTGGTCCCGCCACGGAATAATTCCGTGGTCCCGCCACGGAATAATCCGTGGTGCCATCACATAATTTGTCAATAAGCAAAAGGCTATACAAACTGATCAGGGGAGATAAGATGTTCACAATTTAATGAGGCTATTGCATCGCAAACACAGATAACTTGAATTGCCCTCTGAAAGTGTAGCAATATAGCAATATCGTCCAGTGAATGTGAAACAATCTGTGGCGACCGTTGAATATTCCGTGGTCCGTCCACGGAAATCAGGGTGACCAGAAGTTATCCTAGCGATCAACGACGACAGAACAATGCGATATCAAGCTAAAATCACTTTAAAGCTAAATATTTAAAGTAGTTAAAGTAAAATATTTAAAGCGATAACTTTCCAAATTATAAAACGACGTCAATTGGGGGAGCGCAGGTGTTGTAAAAGCCCGTGTGTGGACCACGGATGCTGCTGTCATTGACTTACATAGGAATCACTTCCGTGGGCACATCACGGAATTTTCGGCGATTCCGTGAAACTGCCACAGATTTTGAGTTAAGGGCCGTGTTCATTTCACGGAATTCTGTGAGACCAGGTTGGTATAAAAGTACTGGTTTTAAAACTACTTAAAGTATAAAAGTAAAAGTAATGTAAGGAGAACAAATGCCATTAAGGACAAAAGCTTAGGCCGCAGGGGCCTACAGTGCATTACAGACAGGGTCTATAGTGCACTACCCCACCTCCTCAAAAGCATTTTTCTAAAGGCCATAATTACTATAATGTTGTAATAAAATATTAATGTTGAAAAATTTGGGATGCACTAGGCTACCTGTTCAGGCCGCATATATACCCATTGAAAATGAATGCATTTTAGTACAATGCAAATATACCATATATGTGTACTGCTGAGCATTAACATGTGTTTCATCAAGCGGAAGATATGATGACTAGTTACCTATATGTATTGTAATGGTGCAAAACATTAAACTTCAGGGCATGTTATCAATTACCTTTTTGGAATGTAAATGTAGGCTACATGTGTAATCAGTGTTGCCAGATTGGGTCGACGATTTAGAGCCCTACATTTCTGGCGAGCCCGACGGACCCGACTTTTAACGCCCTATGGCCGGGCAGCCAATTTTCATGTCATACCTCAAAGCGGGCCTGGCCGGGCCCTTTTTGCTTCTCCTTCATTTTATATTTATTTTAGTAATTAAAAGAAACAGTGAGAGATGTGCTGCGCTGGTGGAAACAGCATGAGACCATGATAGGCTATTAGGCGATTATTAGGCGATATAGGCGATTGTCAAGACTGACTCACACAGTGTTCAGAGTCCGGGCTGCGCCAGCAGCAGTATCAGGAGCGTTCACTCAAACAAACCAATTCAGAAGGTGGTCTACAAAACATTTCAGACAAAACTGGACAAGTATAAATGCATCTGGTTGTTTAAACCACATATGTAAATTTCACTCCTGGCAAATTGTTAAAAGATAAGCGAGTGAGAGCGTGTTATAGGCTTTTTGTAGCCAGATCCGACGGCGTTACTGCAACATGCGTCGCCACAAATGAGTAGCCTACACTCAACACTCAAACGGCCATAGTGAAACTAAAAATAAGTCTTAGATGCTCAAAAACACATGGCGTGTGTCTCAATCAGCTCCCTAGTTAAGTAGTCAGGGCACTGATCAGGACATAAGTCAATAGGCTGATCCCAGATCAGTGCCCTGACTACTGAACTAGGGAGCAGATTGAGACACACTCATAATCATCTTCAATAAAATGAATGAGACTAAATGATCTTACTAGTGCTTAGCTCGCTTTTTGTCATATTGCGGTCTTTGATCTTGAAATGAGATGATTATGAATAAAATGCAGCTCATATCTTTTGGTGAACTCGCGCATCGATTTATAGCTATTCATTTCCGGAGAGGTGTAAGGTAAGACAACCAGCATGTTTTATTTTTATTTTATTTGTTTAGATTGTGTAACTCACTGTCGACCGCTAACTGCTTGGTTGTCACTTTAAAAAATAAAAACTTTAATTTAAAAAACTAAAAAATATCCAAACATTTTTCTAAATGAACTTTATAAAGAAACGAAACGAAATATAACTACTTTGACATTAAAAACAAAGCTGAACTGTTTCAATGACTGCAGCAGTGTGTCATAAGGAGGATTCAAAAAACAAACTAAACACAGGCTCCAGTCGGACTCGGACCGGTCTAGGGCCTAGAACTGAAGCCCGTGCAGGGCTCAAAGCTCACCAAAATCAGCCCGCTCAAAAAAACAAAACAAAACTTTAACTGGGAAAATAATGTAATATCATTGAATTAGCCACTTTAAGTGCAAAAAGTGCCTAATATAAAAGATCGGAAAAAGCACCGTAATTGACAGGCATTTCACACGTTATTAACACACCACTGCCAAAATGTGCGATACTGTACAATAATCCGCAAATAAAAAAAATAACAACAATGCGTTTAGCTTTGCTCTGACAAAATGACAGTACATTCGTGAAGTAGAACACTTAACGTTAGCCCAGTCAAAGCTGATGAATTGTTGATTCTAACCTCTTTCAGCAGCTGTTGGGGTTGCAGATGTCCTGAGTGTGTATATGATGATGGACAGGAGTCATGATTATATTTATACAGAGTCTTCGAGTCACAGGTGTAATCCTCGTTTGAGAGTTGGTTCACTCTCCCACTCTTTACTGTAGATACAGCTTACTGTAGCCTACTTATATATATATATATATATATATATGCCACTTTAGCATAGCGATCTCTTTAATATACAGTCAGCTATACGAGTTATCGCGCTAAAAACCTGGCTGTCATGATCTGAATGAGCGCGTCTGCATGCTGATCGCTGATTGGCTGAGCGTGCGTGCTCATCCGCGGAACCCGCCCAATCTGGCAACACCGTGAGTGATTTGTGCTCTGAACCATTTGCGGGCGCGATGGATCTCGTAGTAACCAATAGGGTGTTGGAATGGTATATGTTTACACTTCTTCTCATCCAACCACAGTCAAATTCACACTATCCGGATGACGCGATTTATCTGCATAGTTTTTTTAACAAACAAGCTAAAAAAAAGAATGTAACGAGGCTATTTAAAAAAGTAAGGAGTAGAAAGTACAGATAATTGCAAAAATGTAAGGAGTAGAAGTAAAAAGTAGGCTGAAAAATAATTACTCCAATAAAGTATAGATACCCAAAATTTCTACTTAAGTAAGGTAACGAAGTATTTGTACTTCTACTTGACACTCTGTAAGCGGAAGATGATGGATGGATGGATGTGGAAAATGTAGTGTACTATACACGTTTCAAAGGTCTTTTTCCAAACTCTCTTATGTTATTTTTTAAACTTTCATTTAATTTCTTCTTGGTTATTATTATTTATTTGATGTTGTATCAGTGAGTCTGGTTTATTTGATATTATGTGTGGGCATAACTGGAACATGTTGTAGATTTTGAAACCATTTAAATTGTCCCTGATTATCTGAAATGGCAATCATCATTACGAGACTACCTCTTTCTGGTGTTACTTCAAGTTTCTGTATGGCATATAGAGTTTGTCCTGTCACTGTGGGCTCCAGGGCACAGTAGTAGACCGCAGAATCATCCACATGTGTACAGGATATTCTCAGATTCATACGCTTCATCCCTTTATCGGCCGTAGCATACAGGAGCTTGGGGTCTGACTGACCAGTGGTCTCAGTGTAAAATATGAGAAACTCAGGTTTGAATGCAGGATACTGATGGTACCACTGCAAACTGTGAAAATTGCCACTGTAGTAACATCTTCTGCTAAAACATGCTGCTCCATGGATAATGAGGTTATCACATCTGCATCAGCATTCTCTGGAAAATACAACAACATTAACATTCATGGACTAAGATTATGTAATCAGTTTTACTGACACATTTAAACATCTGTAATTCCTACTTGTAAATTATTCTTATTCATCACTTACCATTAAAAGAGAAAACATCATGAGGACATCCTTGCCGCTTCCTCCTGACTGATTCCGTTTATATCTGTGCACTCTGTCTGGAAATAACTGAAATGAGAGCGCAACCTTCTGGCAGAACTCATGCTAAACTAGGGCTTTCTGCTGTATATCTGATGTGATAACACAACTGACTGGAGAATGTGAGGGATAAACCACTGGTTGAGTTCGCCAGTGTTTTTGTTGGATGTAAATCAAACAACATAGCTGTGCAAATGTATATGAGTGTTTTTGGTAAATGCATTGCAGTTATTGTACAGCAACATGATAAACAGATTACATGTCAATCTACAAAAATGACCATCTCTACAGTAACGTTCAAAGGAATCCAGTCCTCCAGGTGGAGGTCAGAACTGAGAACCGAAAATAATTATATGAGTGATAAGGTTCTGTAAAACCTCCCTGTGACAAGATATTTATATTTAAAATATTATAAATAATATATTTTCAAAGTTGTATTGGAGTACTATTTGCCTTTTACTGATTACCTGAATAAAAATGTTTTCTACACAATTTTTAAATGTAGGTTTGTAATTTATTTATTTTAATAATCGCCTTTTGAACAAGATTTTTGTATAGAGAAATACACTATATTGCCAAAAGTATTAGGACACACCAAATCTTTTAATTCAGGTGTTTCAAAAATTCCACTTGTGCAATAAATCCATTCCTGAAATTTCCTCACAACTAAATATTCTACGCTCAACTGTTAGTGGGATTATAACAAAGAGGAAGCGGTTAGGAACAACAGCAACTCAGGCACGAAGTGAAATCCCAGAGCGGGGTCAGCGCATGCTGAGGGTCACAGTGCGCAGAAGTCACCAACTTTCTGCAGAGTCAATCGCTCCAGACCTCCAAACTCCTGTGGCCTTCAGATGAGCTCAAGAACAGTGCGGAGAGAGCTTCATGGAATGGGTTTCCATGGCCGAGCAGCTCATCCAAGCCTTACATCACCAAGAGCAATGCAAAGCGTGGGATGCAGTGGGGGTAAAGCACGCCACCACTGGACTCTAGAGCAGTGAGACGTGTTCTCTGAGTGACCAATCACGCTTCTCTGTCTGACCATCCCATGGACGAGTCTGGGTTTGGCGGTTGCCAGGGAACGGGACTTGCCTGACTGCATTGTGCCAAGTGTAAAGTTTGGTGGAGGGGGATTATAGGGTGGGGTTGTTTTTCAGGCGTTTGGCCCTTAGTTCCAGTGAAAGGAACTCTTAATGCTTAACCAAGACATTTTGGACAATTTCATGCTCCGAACTTTGTGGGAAGAGTTTGGGGACGGCCCTTCCTGTCCCAACATGACTGCGCTCCAGTGCACAAAGCGCCGCTCAATAAAGACATGGATGAGCGAGTTTGGTGTGGAGGAACTGGACTGGCCTGCACAGAGTCCTGATCTCATCCCGATAGAACACCTTTGGGATGAATTAGAGCGGAGACTGCGAGCCAGGCCTTCTCGCCCAACATCAGTGCCTGACCTCACAAATGCTCTTCTAGAAGAATGGGCAAACATTCCCATAAACACACTCCTAAACCTTGAGGAAAGCCTTCCCAGAAGAGCTGAAGCTGTTAGAGCTGCAAAGGGTGGGCTGACTCCATATTAAACCCTACGGATTAAGAATGGGATGGCATTAAAGATCATGTGCATGTGAAGGCAGGCGTCACAACACTTTTGACAATATAGTGTTTGTCTTCTTCAACAACTCAATCCTGGAGAGACCCATGTGCTTTTGTCAAAACTAAACTGGACATGGAACGGTTATGTTAGGGGTATAACAGCTTAGACCCAGAGACCAGTAGTGAAGAATGAAGACAAAGAGTCAGGAGTGCAATTAATTAAAGAGAAATTTTACTTAAGAATAGTTTGCAGTTTCATCAGCAGAAGCCAGCTTCAAGTCTCACAAGGAGTTCAGAGGCGCGCTTCCTCTCTACCGGTCTCGTGCATCAGCATTCAATTGTCCCAACAGTTATACTGTTTTCAAGGTCTAGCCACGTCATTACTTCAAGGTGTATGATTCTGATTGGCTCAGAGAAAATGTACAGTCATGGTAAATTTCCACACAAGGATATATAGCAGAGCATATCACTAAACTAGGCAGACTAGTTGTCGCCCCATGACTAGATTTAGATCATTGTTGACCTCGGAGGTTGCAGAAAGGCGTCTTCATATCTGGTGTTGTCCATCTTCAATATTGGGCCTGCACAGATCATGCAACGCACACACACAAGAGCTCCCAGAATCACAGCTCTCCCAAGGTTGGAGAGTCTTATCAACAAAGCACTTCACCAAAACATACTGATAACGTGCTTTCTCTCAGTGAGAGGTACAGACAATAGTACAGGCAATATTCATCTTGATTCTTTAGTGTTTCAGTAAAAGGAAATATAAAATGAATAAAATATAATAAAATGAAAGACAAATTCATATTTAATCTATGGAAGCCGTGCTAAGTGAGCAAACACTGTTACTGCACTCCCGGCATGTTAGGGGCTGTGTTACACATAGGCCAGACGCCACTCAAAGACCAAATACAAACTTTAGAAAACATAAAAGAAGAACAAACAATCAGTAGTTCTATTGAGTAAAATCAACTGCAATTAATCATTAGAAATAGGAGGATAAATATTAATTAAGGCTTTGATTATGAATCTGATTAAGATATTTACAGGTATATTGAAGCGGCAGGATTTCAGACTTCTTCAGTTAGAAAATTCTTAAAGGTGTTTTGATTTTATTCCAAGCTTTATTTCAAGGAACAGAATATATTCCTGTCTGCTGGATGGTGAGTGATTGTCTTGGTATTTTGCAGTCCATTATTGTGTGGATTATAACTACATTCTTAGCCAGTTCTAAATTACCCTTCTCTTCGAGGGATGTCCTTGCTAATAATCATTAAAAAAGAAACAAAAGAAATGCAATCTAGAAATGGTCAATAATCTCAAATGGCTATAATGTACATTTAAATGCCATATTTGCAACATAATTTAATATCACAGAGAGAGAGAACATAACTCTCTTAGAAATATGACAATGCAATAGAAAAATCATAAGAATGTTTTTGTACAGTGTTCTTGTGTTTCCTGTCACTGTGGGCACCAGGGCACAGTAGTACATGGCAGAGTCTTTGACTTCTGTAGAAGAGATAGTCAGATTCATATGTTTGACGGCTTTATCAGCAGCAGCGGTCAGACGGAGAGAGGGCACTGATTCGGGCCTGGTCTCAATGAACAAAATGAGGTGCTCAGGTTTGGATCCGGGATACTGACGGTACCACTGCAAATTATCAACACGGCCAGTGTAGTTGCAGATCAGTGTAACATCTTTTCCTTCCAAAACATGTTTCTCTGTGAGGAATGGTGTTATCACGTCTGCAGCAGCATTCTCTGATTAAAACAAACACACACAGAAATATTATTTGTAATGGACTAATTCAGATTGTCAACAGGATAAGGAGAATAAACACGTCCACAGTAATTGCTGTGAATCACTCACCTCTTAGAAGAGAAGATATAATGAATACCAGGAGCAACATCTGCACTGATAAGAGACAATGACTCTGAGAGTCAAGACTTACAGTTCCTAGAGTATAAGTGACTCAATGTAAGTCTGTCTGCTCTGTTTTTAAACTGAACTGAGACTGAACTACAATGGTTCCTAGAGCTCCACCTTCTGGCACAATGCAGGTCAGATCACTTTTGCTATAATATCTCATCATTTCATATGGGATCTTAATCTTAAACAACATTTAAGATCTTATTGAAGAATATTTGGCCTATTAAATTAAACCAAAAGAAGACTGAAAATTATAATTTGATAAATATGCTACTTGAAAATGTATATGAACGTTACACTTCTTGAGAGAGGCTGAACTCTCTACCACTCTTGAGTTGCCCATGGTGAGAGGCGGAGAGCTGGAGTGGCTTTGCTTATAGCCCCCCAGCTCATCCGCCATGTGTTGGAGTTCACCCCGGTGAACGAGAGGGTCGCTTCCCCTGCGCCTTCGAGTCTGGGATAGGTCTCTCACTGTTGTGTGTGCCAACGGGGCGAACGGCAGTGCGGAGTACCCGGCCCTCTTGGAGTCTCTGGGAGGGGTGCTGGAAAGTGCTCTGACTGGAGACTCCATAGTTCTACTGGGGGACTTCAATGCCCATGTGGGAACTGACAGTGACACCTGGAGGGGCGTGATTGGGAGGAACGGCCCCCCATGGAAGTAATGGAGGCTTCAAGCTGAAGAAGGAGTTCTATCGGGCCTGGCTGGCTTGTGGGACTCCGGGGGCAGCTGACAATTACCGGCAGGCTAAGCGGACTGCAGCCCGGTAGTCGTGTAGGCAAAAAATCGGGCCTGGGAGGAGTTCGGTGAGGTCATGGAGAAAGACTATCGGTTGGCCTTGAAGAGATTGTGGCAAACCGTTCGACGCCTCAGGAGGGGGAAGCAGTGTTCAACCAACACTGTTTACAGTGGAGATGGGCAGCTGTTGACCTCAACTGGGGACAACGTTGGACGGTGGAAGGAATACTTTGAGGATCTTCTCAATCCCACCGACATGTCTTCCATTGAGGAAGCAGTGGCTGAGGACTCGGAGGTGGACTCGCCCATCACCTGGGCTGAAGTCATCAAGGTAGTTAAAAAGCTCCACGGTGGCAAGACACTGGGGGTCGATGAGATCTGCCCTGAGTACCCTTAAATATCTGGATGTTGTGGGGCTGTCTTAACCAGTCCACATGTGTTTTGTGGATTTGGAGAAGGCATTCGACTGTGTTCCTCGTGGCGTCCTGTGGAGGGTGCTCTGGGAGTATGGGGTCCGGGGCCCCCTGCTTAGGGCTGTTCGGTCCCTGTACGACCGGAGCAGGAGCTTGGTCCGCATTGCAGTAAGTCAGAACTGCTCCCGGTGCATGCTGGACTCTGGCAGGGCTGCCCTTTGTCACCAGTTATGTTCATAATTTTTATGGACAGAATTTCTAGGTGCAGCCAAGGGCCGGAGAGTTTCCAGTTTGGTGACCATGCGATTTCGTCGCTGCTTTTTGCGGATGATGTTGTCGTGTTGGCCTCCTCAGACCACGACCTTCAGCGTGCAGTGGAGCGGTTTGCAGCCGAGTGTGAAGCGGCTGGGATGAGAATCAACACCTCCAAATCCGAGGCCATGGTTCTCAGTCGGAAAAGGGTGGCTTGCCCACTTTAGGTTGGTGGAGAGTTCCTGCCTCAAGTGGAGGAGTTCAGGTATCTCGGGGTCTGGTTCATGAGTGAGGGAAGGATGGAACGGGAGATTGACAGACGGATCAGTGCAGCTTCTGCAGTAATGCGGTTGATCTTCCGGTCTGTCCTGGTGAAGAAAGAGCTGAGCTGTAAGACGAAGCTCTCGATTTACCAGTCAATCTACGTTCCTACTCTCACCTATCGTCATGAGCTGTGGTCATGATCAAAAGGACAAGATCCCGGATACAGGCGGCCGAAATGAGCTTCTCCGTAGGGTGGCTGGGCGCTCCCTTAGAGATAGGGTGTGAAGCTCGGTCACTCGGGAGTAGCTCAGAGTAGAGCCGTTGCTCCTCCACATCGAAAGGAGCCAGCTAAGGTGGCTCGGGCATCTATTTCGGATGCCTCCTGGACGCCTTCCCAGGGAGGTGCTCCGGGCACGTCCCACCGGGTGGAGGCCCTGGGGAAGACCTAGGACACACTGGAGGGATTATGTCTCCCGGCTGGCCTGGGAACACCTCGGGGTTCCCCCGGAGGAGCTGGAGGATGTGGAGAGGGAGAGGGAAGTCTGGGCGTCTCTGCTTAGACTGTTGCCCCCGCGACCCAGCCCCGGATAAGCGGAAGATGATGGATGGATGGATGTGGAAAATGTAGTGTACTATACACGTTTCAAAGGTCTTTTTCCAAACTCTCTTATGTTATTTTTTAAACTTTCATTTAATTTCTTCTTGGTTATTATTATTTATTTGATGTTGTATCAGTGAGTCTGGTTTATTTGATATTATGTGTGGGCTCAACTGGAACATGTTGTAGATTTTGAAACCATTTAAATTGTCCCTGATTATCTGAAATGGCAATCATCATTACGAGACTACCTCTTTCTGGTGTTACTTCAAGTTTCTGTATGGCATAGAGAGTTTGTCCTGTCACTGTGGGCTCCAGGGCACAGTAGTAGACCGCAGAATCATCCACATGTGTACAGGATATTCTCAGATTCATACGCTTCATCCCTTTATCGGCCGTAGCATACAGACGGAGCTTGGGCTCTGACTGACCAGTGGTCTCAGTGTAAAATATGAGAAACTCAGGTTTGAATGCAGGATACTGATGGTACCACTGCAAACTGTGAATATTGCCACTGTAGTAACATCTTCTGCTAAAACATGCTGCTCCATGGATAATGAGGTTATCACATCTGCATCAGCATTCTCTGGAAAATACAACAACATTAACATTCATGGACTAAGATTATGTAATCAGTTTTACTGACACATTTAAACATCTGTAATTTCCTACTTGTAAATTATTATTATTCATCACTTACCATTAAAAAGAGAAAACATCAAGAGGACCAGAAGCAACATCATCAAGAGCAAAAATGCCTTTAGAGTCAAGCCTTGCCGTTTCCTCCTGACTGACTCAGTTTATATCTGTGCACTCTGTTTGGAAATAACTGAAATGAGAGCGCCACCTTCTGGCAGAACTCATGCTAAACTAGGGCTTTCTGCTGTATATCTGATGTGATAACACAACTGACTGGAGAATGTGAGGGATAAACCACTGGTTGAGTTCGCCAGTGTTTTTGTTGGATGTAAATCAAACAACATAGCTGTGCAAAAGTATATGAGTGTTTTTGGTAAATGCATTGCAGTTATTGTACAGCAACATGATAAACAGATTACATGTCAATCTACAAAAATGACCATCTCTACAGTAACGTTCAAAGGAATCCAGTCCTCCAGGTGGAGGTCAGAACTGAGAACCGAAAATAATTATATGAGTGATAAGGTTCTGTAAAACCTCCCTGTGACAAGATATTTATATTTAAAATATTATAATATATATTTATTGTAGTGGAGTACTGTTTGTCTTTTTTAATTCAAAACTTTGATTATCTGCATAAAAACAGTTTCTGCACCATGTTTTTATAGTGTAGGTTTGTACTTTATTTCTTTTAATAATGGCCTTTCTTAACATACCAGTATTTTTTGGTATACAAACGTGTCTTCAACAACTCCTGGAGAGACCCATGTGCTTTTGTCAAAACTGAACTGGACATGGAACGGTTGGAATATTCATAAAGGTGTTTTGATTTTATCCCAAGCTTTATTTCAAGGAACAGAATATATTCCTGTCTGCTGGATGGTGAGTGATTGTCTTGGTATTTTGCAGTCCATTATTGTGTGGATTATAACTACATTCTTAGCCAGTTCTAAATGACCTTTCTCTTCGAGGGATGTCCTTGCTTAATATAAACATACAAATGAAGAAAAAGAGCTAGATGATAGACAAATATAACACTTATAGCAAAGAAAGAGAGAGAGAGAGAGAGAGAGAGAGAGAGAGAGAGAAGAGAAGAGAGAGAGAGAGAGAGAGAGAGAGAGAGAGAGAGAGAGGATTAAACAACGTTTATTAAATTTTCAATTATATCTCACACACAATCACAATAATACTATAAAAAATAAAAATAATAAATAAAACACATAAAACATGAATTAGATATTCAAAACCAACTGACCCTCAATAACCTCACATAATACATCTTTACAACACCAGATATCACAAAAACACATTTCATTTTTCACCAGTTTGTAATAAATTCAATCTTGATTCTTCCACCCACTAGTTTTCTAAACATCATTTCCACATCAGTAGACCCAAGTTGTGTTCCTTCATTTTCCTTGTTTTCCAGATTGCTAATTTTGCTGTTCCCAACAAATAATTTAATAAGCATGTCATCCTTCTCATAGAATACCTATACTTAACACCTCCAATAAATATTTGATCCGAAAATTCTTCATCAAAATCTTTAAACAAATCTTTAAGAAAATTAAAAAGATCTTGTAATCTTTCACATTTTAAAAATAAATGCTCTAAGTTTTCTTGGTTTCCACAAAATCTACATTCCCACTGCTGGATTCAAGTGTGCCACATGTCTGTCTGTAGCTATCGCCCCGTGGATAAGCCTCCACTGTAGATCCGCTGTACGCTCTCTACAGGAGGCTTATACAGGGCTCTCCACCTGTCCCTCACGAGGAAGTCTGGTCCCAACAAACCTGGCCACCTCGAAGCTTTTATTGTCCTGAGAGAAACTTGGTGAGTGACCTTTACTGAAGAATAGTAAATCGCTTTCTTTGACGTAGATTTAAAACAGTCCAGCTGTGGTGTATCAAAAGACAAAATTGAGTCCATATTTACATCCACCGCTTTCCTCAAGTATGGCTGGAGACACTCTGATTTTGGAAATTCTTCTTCTATATCTCTTAAGTCCATTGACCGGCATCTTTCAATGTACTCTATGCCCACTTGGTAATGCATTCCAGATCTCCTCTGTCAGTTTGAGACAAGACGATCAGATTTCAATCCTGTCACTTCTTTAAGAATTCCAACCGCTTCCACCCATCATCGTCCAAGAGATGTCTGATTTTTACAATCCCATTGCGCTTCAAAACTGCAGATACACTTGCTGAAGACAACAGCCTTGATTGGATCATTGATTGAAAAATAATGGTTCTTCCAGAATCCAATGGCCCTGTGTCATCACTACTGATCCACTTTAAAAACTGTTTTCCAGGACTGAAGCATTGACTTATAGAAGGGAGTAATCTCTGACAAACACACCTTCCCCAGGTCCATTATGAACAAATGTTTATCCAACCCGAGCCCACCTGCGTTCTTCAAAATTACTCTCGCAGTATTGGCCCAAGTCAAGTCTTTGTGATATAAAAGTCTTTGTGCCGCTTGTATCCTGTAAGAAATCACCCGACTTCTCACATCCACGAGCCCTTGACCTCCTTCATGGACAGGTAGGTAGAGTGCTGCAGCATGGATCCAGTGTGCCCCACTCCAAAAAAAGTTCACAATTGTCCTTTGTATTTTATGAACCAACTCCAGTGGAGGCTCCATAACAGTCATTTTATGCCACAAAGTCGAGGCAGCCAAGTTGTTAAGGACCAAGACTCGCCCCCTGTACGACAATTGTGGTAATAGCCAGGTCCATTTAGACAATCGGGCTGTCACTTTCTCCAGCAATCCCTCCCAGTTTCTCATCTGAAAATTATCATTTCCTAAAAATACCTAATGTTTTTATCCCCTCTACCCCAAAGTAAACCACATGGTAGTTTTGGAGGTCCTACTTCTTCCCAATTGCCAATAATAAATCCCTCACTTTTCCCCCAATTCACTCTGGCTGAGGATGCTTTTTCATATTTTCCAATAATTTCTGTTAAAACTTTCACATCATTTTGACCTTTATGAACACTGTTACATCATCAGCATATGCTGACAGGGATACTTTAAATGTACTTTTACATCTGGAAATGAAATACCGATTAGCTCTTTCCTTAATCTGCACAAAAATGGTTCAATTACTAGACTATATAACTGTCCAGAAAGTGGACAGCCTTGTCTGATACCCTGACATCATGATAGGTGCACTCAATCCACCTCCAGCTTTAACCATAACAAATGCATTAGAATACAACAATTTTATATAAGATATAAAATTATCCCCAAACCCAAATTCTTTCAACACATTGAAAAGATAGCCATGATCAACTTGGTCAAAAGCTTTCTCTTGGTCAAGCGAAAGAATCCCCAAATTAAGACTATTACTTTGACTAAAATCAATCACATCACGCAATAAAAATAAATTATCCATAATTGTTCTATCTGGTATACAATAAGACTGGTCTCTATGAACTAATACATATAAATATTTTTTCAGTCTATTTGCTAATACCTTTGAGAATATTTTGTAGTCTAAACATAGCAACGACACTGGTCTCCAGTTTTTTAATAGTCCCAAATCTCCTTTCTTAGGAATTAAAGATAGAACTGCTCTACAACAACTTGTAGGTAATGTCTTTCTTTCGATGCAATCAATCAGCAGTTCATTTAAATCTTGTCCAATTAAATCCCAGAAAGCCTGATAAAACTCCACAGGTATACTGCCCACTCCTGGAGATCTTCCAGGGATAATTGTCTCATTGCATCAGTAAGCTCTTGCAAAGTTATTTGTTCATCCAGTGATTCTCTTTGTTCATCTCTCAACTGAGGCAGATCACAGAGCAAATCGTCCACACTTCCAGAGTCACAACTCTGAGCATTATATAATTTAGAATAAAAGTCTATTGTCATTTCTCTCATTTCCAGAGGGTCAGAAGTTATAGTACCATTCGGACGTCTTAGATGACACAGCTGTTTTTGTAAAAAACTTTTCTTTTCCAAATTAAAAATAGGCACTAGGAGCATCCATATCTTTGATGGAGCAAATTCTTGACCTTATTAATGCTCCTTTCACCTTTTCTTGTAAAAAAGACCCAAGTTCTTCTTTTTTCTTATTTAACCTTTCATTATTTAATGATCCCATATTATTTAACATGTCTTTTTCCAGAGATACAATGTCTCTTTGTAAACTTTTCACTGTTGTTTTCATCATTGCAGTAGTATGTGAAGTATAGTTTTGGCAAAAAATTCTGATGTTAGCTTTACCTACATCCCACCATTGACCAAGATTTTCAAAACTGTCTTTCTTAAGTTTCCACCTATCCCAGAAAACTTTTCACAGAAACTGATATCCTGTAATAATTTGACATTAAAATGCCAAAAATAACAAGGTTTATCCACTTTCTTTAAATTAAAATCAAAAGTAATCATATGGTGATCTGAAAAACCATTAGGCACGATGGATACATTCATTACCTTATTATTCCAAATCTTCCCCAAATAAAATCTATCTAACCGAGCACCACTAACTTGATTATCTGATGCCTTTAACCATGTATATTGTCTAACTCCTATGTTCCTACTTCTCCACAAATCTATTAAATCAAACTCATTTATAATTTTTAACAATTGAGTGCTTGACTGATTATGTGGCTCCTCTCCATTCCTATCAATTATAAAATGAGTTGTGCAATTCCAATCACCCCCAATTATCATGCACACAGTATCATCAATTTTATGAATAGCTGTTCTCAATTCTATAAAAAACGCCACACGCTCATGTCCATTATTAGGAGCATATACATTAATTAAAACAAATATAGTTCCTTCAGACTCCACTTTAGTTAAAAGTGCTCTACCTTTTACAAGTTCCTCTGTTGATAGAATATTTACATTTAGATTTTTGGAAAACAGAATAGCTACCCCAGCACTTATGTTTGTACCATGGCTGAGAGCATATTTCCCTTCCCACCACATACCCCACTGAGTCTCATTATCAGTACTTGTATGTGTTTCTTGCAAAAAGACTATATCAATTCCTTTAACAAACTCTGAAATCATGGCTAATTTAATCCGATCTCTACCCCCATTTATATTTAAGGAACCGAATTTTAAAAGTTCCATAGAAAAATGAAAATAGAGAAAACCAAATGTGAATAGACATAAAGCCTGAAGTATGAAATTCACCCTGTGCATTTGAGCATCCTATTTTTGCACAGCTCTTTTTTCTTTCCGTAATTTAGCCAACATCTTTTTCAGCCTAAACCTTTTCTTCTTGCACAGAGCTTCATAACTAACCACTTTCAGCATTGACACCACTGACCATATGAATTTGTCTATCTCCGGGAAAAAATCCTTCACCTCCACAGTTTTTCCAAACGTCAAATCCAAAAAATCATTAATCTCCTGTACCGAATATGTTTCATCTGTATTTTGCAACCCAAACTCAGAAACATCCGACACCTCAGACAATGTATCATCCTCTCGTATTTCATAATCCTCACCTTTTTCAACATCATTTAAGCTTTCAGTATTTTCAATACTGATCACTTCGCAAACAACACTTTCACTTACTTTCTCTACTGCCACTGTATGTGTCCTGTGTTCTAAGACCTCATGCTCTTGTACCACATTCTCCACTTTTTCTCCTTCATTCTGATTTTTGTCTACACTTACACATGATTCATCATTCTGAATGACACTCTCTTCATTAGGCTGAGGCTGCGTTGCTATATTTTTTACATTAGCGGCACTTACTCCACTAGGCCCCGCGGCCTCCTCATTAGCCTGAGCTCTATGTGGGCATGTCAACTTTTTGTGCCCAAGTTCCCCACACTCAAAACACTTTAAGCTACCCGTATTGACATAAAGCATATACGATTTTCCTTCATGCACCACTCTGAAAGACACGTCTAACTCTGGCACATTGAGAAACATAAACACTTGTCTCCTAAAAGACATCACATGTTTTAATGCTTCATTTTTACATCCTAATGGGATCGTTTTAATCGCACTAGCGCATTTACCATATTGAACTAATGCACGCTCAATATCCTCATTTCCAATAAACGGGGGGACGTTCGATACATAGACTTTTGTTGTTGGTGTAACAAGCGGTGAAACAATAACAAAATCGCCACCTACCACAATCCCGTTGGCTATCAGGCGGTTCACAAGTTTCTCCTCTTTCACAAAAACCACCACCGCTTTATTCATCCTGGAGGCCGAGGAAATGTCCTATTGTCATATCCAACCTCCTCCCGACCATACCGGCGCCTCGTGAACACCACCAATACGTGCTTTTAATGTCCAAATTCAACTCTACAAAAATAGTATGTCTCAAATCCCCTTTTAAATAAAATAAAATAAAAATAAAAAAAGAAATTAAGAAAACTATCAAACACCTCTCAGTAAACCCCTCACCACCACCCCAAACGCTCCCAGTGTGCACCGGAAGTGAGAGAGAGAGAGAGAGAGAGAGAGAGAGAGAGAGAGAGAGAGAGAGAGAGAGAGAGAGAGAGAGAGAGAGAGACTTTTACAGACCCTTTATTTTACATTAATTAAAACCAATTATCACATATCACATTCACATTACCACCGTATAAATATTGTATTCACTCAATAAATACCTTACATTACCAATTAAAACCAACCCTCCAAAACCACTCACTATAACCAGTGCTTCCTTAACACACCATCTCCATTTGAAAAAAGGAACATTATTAATATGCTTGTAATATGTGTATTCTATAACCACTGTGCTTCCACTAAAGATTTAAATAGAGCCACCATACAAATATCCCTTCCTGCATTTTTTTCCTGATGAGATTTCAAAATTGCTAATTTAGCTTGTCCCATTACAAAATTAGCAAGTACACATTGTTCTTGTAAGGATTTCCTATAACAACAGCCCAATATAAATAAACTATTAGTATACAGAAAACCCAATTTTGTTAGTATTTTTCTCAACAGTACAAAAATAGGATCAAGTCTAGGACAATCACAAAACATATGAAAAACTGTATCCAAAGCATCACAAAATGGACAATTTGATGCAACATTTTCATTCACTTTGCAACAAACTTATTTGTGGCTAATATACAATGGATCAATCTCCACTGAAGATCCCCACACCTCTTAGTAATAGGAGATTTATACAAAAGTCTCCAAGATGGAAAAATGTCTTCAGATAAAGAAAGTTGAGGTCTCCATTTAGTATCAATTTTTCCTTTCAATTGATCCAAATGTAAAGTTTTGACACATATATGATATAATATTTTTTTCCCCATACAATCGAAAAACATTTTTCCATAACCCTTTAATAAGGAGGTACAACCAAAACTTTCATCAATTTGACAATCTTTAGGAATCACCTTTATCTGAGGAAAACTCAGCGATATATCACCATTCTTTAAAACATGATTTACAAAATTATCAATGGATAAAGGAAAAGAGGATTTAAGACCCTCACAAACCCTTCTATAATTCGAACAGAATTCAAGCCAACCTGATCAGCAAGTGACTGTATAGTTCTCCATTGGCCTCTGTTTATATCAATCAAATCAATAATTTTAGTAACACCCGCATTCAAGAATCTATTAATCAAAGAATGGGATACATTTAATACAAGCTCAAAAAGAGGATTAAAAAAAAGAGGTTCTTCCACTCCATAATGTTCATCGGCTATTCTTGATATTTCAAACAATTCCCATGATTTAAGAACTGAAGTATAAAAGCTCAATGACAAATCAGAACACTTTTTAACAAATGATCTCTGCATTAGAAATAATTGTTTATCAATACCAATTCCCCCAATATCTTTAAGTATAGACTTCCCATACACCACCCAGGGTACATCATTTGAGCTATACAATAATTTCTGCAATGTTTGCATCCTCATTGACAAAATCTTTGACTCCAGATGTATAAGCCCTTGACCCCTTCTGCCACTGGAAGGTAAAGGACCCTTGAGGAAGCCAATGACAGCCATTCCAGAAAAATCAACCAATGCTTTTGAACACTTTTAAGCAAATCTTTGGGAGGGTCTAAAACAGTAAACTTGTGCCACAACATTGAGGCGGTTAAATTATTTATGACTAAACATCTTCCTCTAAAAGAAAGTTGTGAAATTAGCCATCTCCACCTCTGAAGTCTACCGTTTACACGATCAACTAATCCTCCCAGTTTTTCTTTTCATATTGATCATTTCCAAAATAAACTCCAAGCATTTTGAATCCATCCCTGCCCCACCTACACTGATTTGGCAACTTAGGAGGTTCACAAATTCGCCAGTCACCCATTAAAAACGATGTACACTTTTCCCAATTAATGCAAGCTGATGATGCTTTTTGAAAATTATTTAAAGAGGACATAAGTGCATTAACATCCTCAGAATTTTTTATAACTATCGTTAGATCATCAGCATATGCAATCAGTTTTATGGGAATTATTTCAGGGGAACCAGGAAGAGAAAGACCACATATCTGTTTCCTCAGACTAATTAAAAGAGGTTCTATAGACATTGCATAAAGGAGACCTGATAGAGGACAGCCTTGCCTTATGCCTCTAGTCACCGGAAATGATCTAGTCAGAGAGCCATTAATCTTAAGCATACTATAAATATCACTGTACAGCAGCTTAATACATGAAACAAAATATGGACCAAATCCAAAAGCTTCCAGAGTCCTAAACATGTAGTGATGGTCCACTCTGTCAAAAGCCTTTTCCTGGTCCAAAGACAGTAAACCAATGTCCAACTTATGATGTTTTGCAATTGAAATGATGTCTCTCACCAAAAATAAATTATCAAATATTGTCCGTTTAGGGATACAAAAAAGTTTGATCCACGTGGATTATGGTTGCCATGTGCTGTTTGAGTCTATTAGTCAATGTTTTTGACAGGATTTTAAAATCAACACATAAAAGTGAGACTGGTCGCCAGTTTTTGAGGCATCCAAGGTCCCCTTTTTTAGGGATCAATGTCAATAATGCCCTCCGGCAACTCAAAGGCAAAATCCCTTCATTAATGCATCCTAAAAGAACATTATACATATCTTGGCCGATTATATCCCAAAAACATTTGTAGAATTCCACTGAAAGTCCATCTAACCCAGGTGACTTCCCGAGGCTCAGCTCCTGCACAGCCTGTGAAACCTCAGAGAAAGTTATAGGATTGTCAAGCTGGGTCTGCTCATTCTCCAAATGTTCGGAAAATCCTGTAGAAATTGATCTGTTGCTGAATCATCACACTGATCAGAGCAATACAAATCCTCATAGAAAGAAATGGCACAAGACTGAATCTCCTGTTGATTAGTTGTCACTCGACCATTAGGAAGTTTTAGTCGATGAAACTGTTTCTGTTCCATTGGCTTTTTTTTTTCAAGGCCAAAAAAAAATGTGGTTGAAGCATCCATTTCATTAAATTGGGAAAATCTAGTTCTTAAAAACGCAAATTTTCCTCTTTCCTCCAACAGGTTTTTCAGAAGCAACTTATTCTCTTTGATGTGATCAATAGAAGTCAAGTCGTCATGAAAACTACTGACGCTTTGTTCAAGGATGCTTCTTTCAAGAGTCTTCATTTTTCTTTTAGGCTTCCGATGCTTTGCACTGTGTATTGTTGGCAAAAGATCTTTATGTGGACCTTTCCAATGTCCCACCATTGACTTAGAGATTTAAATCTATTTCTCTCTTCTCCAAGATTCCCAAAAGAGATTAAAAGATTGAAGAAAGTTGTGATCTTGCAGAAGCATATTATTGAAACGCCAGTGTGATTTATAGATTTTAGAAGATGCAACAGAAACAGACATTGAAAAGTAATGGTGATCAGACAAGAAAGATGGAGAAATACAGCTATTAAAGAACCGATCTCTATGTCTTTTTCTAACATAGAAACGATCCAGTCTGGCTCCAGATAAATTATTTGAATTTCTTTTAACCAAGTATATTGTCTGATTCCAGGAAATGTCTCTCCATAAATCAATCAATTCATGGTGATTAATCAGATTTTTAAAAATCCTAGCAGATAATGGATGGGGTTCATCATGATTTCTATCCAAATCTGGATTTGTGGTGCAATTAAAATCACCCCCCATTACTACAACATTATCTTGAGGACACTGCAACAAAGCATCAGAAAGCTTTCCAAAAAAAAATACACGCTCCTGACCAACACTTGGTGCATAAACATTGAAGAAAGTGAAATCAATTTCATCAAGAGTAATATCTACACGCAAAATTCTACCAGGCAAAATCTCTAGCATTACTGGTTGGTTACCAATACGTGATGAAAAAAGAATAGCAATACCTGCACTTAAATTCGTTCCATGACTCAAAAGTGCAGTGCCCTTCCAATCTCCAAACCAGTGTGCCTGATTTTGTGGATCTGTATGGGTTTCTTGAAGCAAGATTATATCTGCTTTTTTTAAGATTAAATAATCAAATAAGGCAGCTCTCTTTGCTGTGCCCTGCAACCATTAATATTAAAGGTCCCGATGTTTAAAAAAGTCATCTGATGAATAAAGATGGGGCAGAAAAAAACCCAAAAGATAAATGCATGTAGAATCATAAATGTATTAATATTTCTTATGACAAATTTTCAATCTTTTCTTGACAGCACTCATATGCTTTTTAAGTCTATAACGTTTAGGCTGATCAAGTTCAAGTGTAGCTTTTCTCATTGCCGTAGAAACGGATTCAACAAAAGTTTTAAGTCAGGAAAATATGTCTCTAATTTTGGTCTTCGCTGATTAAATGTAGCATCAAGAAAATTATGAATCTGTTGAACAGAATAAAGAGACTTCAGTTTAGAACTGGAGGTCTTTCCTTCAGAATGTCCTTGAGAATTCATTTCAGTCTCATCTACTTCATCTGATGTAGCACTATCTGACTCATAATCAATCATCTGGGATTCACATTGTTCTTGTTCTAACAGTGGGTCCATAATATTTTGTGACAAATTGTCAACCAACATTTCTGTCTCCCCACAGACTTAATCTGTTCGCCAGGATCATTTGATTCATTTTCCCAGCAACAACTATTGCAGAATCATTGCAAATGCTTACTCCAGTAATCAACTGAGCATCTGTATCCACAGAAATTTCAGTTGCATTCACATTGCTTTCTGCTTCAAGTTCAATGTGATGTTCTCTATCATCAGACAGAGTCAACACTTCAGTTTGTTCAACGTTCTCCTATTGCTAATTACACTCAGACCATGGTTTTCTGGTGCTGGATTTACAATTTGTTGTACATTGACAAGTTCACCATTCCCAACAACACTCTCAGCCTCAGTATCCAATGGACAAGACTGCTTTATATGTCCATATCTGCCACAATTGAAACATTTCATCGACTCTGTGCTAATAAATACGGTGTAATCCTTGCCTTGTAAATTTAACTTGGCAGAAACATTTAGGGACTGACAATCTGCTCAACACCATGTGTGTTTGGCGCCTGAAAGACATGACATGTTTTAAATCAGGGTTTTTTAGGCCAAGACGGATCAATTTTATCGGGCCCACCAGTTTGCCATAACGACCAAGTAAGCGCTCCAATGATTCGTTAGAGACAAACGGCGGTACATTAGACAACATCACTTTTTTTGCCAAGTTAGATAGCGGTAAAACTGGCAAGAAAACATCCTTACAAACAAGCCACTCTCAATCAAAACATCTACCATCGGCTCCTCTTTAAGAAAAACCACAATGGCTTTATTCATTCTAGATGCCGATAAGATATTACGAGCACCTATTTCACCTCCGATAGCATTTAAAACATCCTCGACTGTGATTGATTTATCCGGCACGCATTTACATCCATGCCGTGCCGTTAAAGATGAAAAACCATCAGACTCGATACCCATTGCGGCAACACTTCACACACAAACAGTACACCTTCAAACTATTGATCAAGCTACAAGTAGGAAAAGTAAAGAAAAACTTACGAAGAGAAACTCGCCAGCACTCACTCAGACACTCACACACCTCCCACCGTCACTCATCCACGCACGCAAGAACCGAAGAGAGAGAGAGAGAGAGAGAGGAGAAGAGAAGAGAAGAGAGAGAGAGAGAGAGAGAGAGAAGAGAAGAGAGAGAGAGAGAGAGAGAGAGAAGAGAAGAGAAGAGAAGAGAGAGAGAGAGAGAGAGAGAGAGAGAGAGAGAGAGAGAGAGAGAGAGAGAAGCTCTCTTAGAAATATGACAATGCAATAGAAAAATCATAGGAAGGTTTTTGTACAGTGTTCTTGTGTTTCCTGTCACTGTGGGCACCAGGGCACAGTAGTACATGGCAGAGTCTTTGACTTCTGTAGAAGAGATAGTCAGATTCATATGTTTGACGGCTTTATCAGCAGCAGCGGTCAGACGGAGAGAGGGCACTGATTCGGGCCTGGTCTCAAAGAACAAAATGAGGTGCTCAGGTTTGGATCCGGGATACTGACGGTACCACTGCAAACTATGAACAGTGCCAGTGTAGTTGCAGATCAGTGTAACATCTTCTCCTTCCAAAACATGTTTCTCTGTGAGGAATGGTGTTATCACGTCAGCAGCAGCATTCTCTGATTAAAACACACACACACACAGAAATATTATTTGTAATGGACTAATTCAGATTGTCAACAGGATAAGGAGAATAAACACGTCCACAGTAATTGCTGTGAATCACTCACCTCTTAGAAGAGAAGATATAATGAATACCAGGAGCAACATCTGCACTGATAAGAGACAATGACTCTGAGAGTCAAGACTTACAGTTACTAGAGTATAAGTGACTCAATGTAAGTCTGTCTGCTCTGTTTTTAATCTGAACTGAGACTGAACTGCAATGGTTCCTAGAGCTCCACCTTCTGGCACAATATAATGCTCCTTCAAGAATATGACGATTGTTACAGCGCCAGTGTGTCTGAAATTAGAAATGGTAACAAAGAGAAATGTTAACTGTTAAAACTTTGCACAAAATGTGTTATTTTCCCTGAAATAATTTCAGGTTAAAGAATAGTGAAAGTTAGTCAAGTCTGGCTATATTATATTATTATGGCAAAATTAAAGCAACTAAATAATATTATATTTGCTATTTGTATTTTACACCAAAATTAGTACTACAAAAAAGACAAAGGAGGCAACGGAGCGACAGAAAATTGCAGAATTACACTTTTAAATGTAAGTATTGTGTTTCAACTTAATCAATTGTCTAATGATACATATATAAAACTAAAAACTTTAACAGGGTTCAAATGTTGACATATACCTTAAGAAAATGTGTTTTTATATGGTTTTATACTCTTTATTACATACATAAATGGACCAAAGTGAACATATTACACAGGGTGTGAATCCCGTTGTTTTTATGCAGTTTAATATAACCCTGTACAAGCGTTACTGCCGCTCATCAACGGCAGATGTCACAGTTGCTAGGGGACAAGAACAGGCCTCTGTAGGCTAGACTGTTCCATCATCAACACTCAGTCCGACCTTCGGATGCGTACTTCAAAGGCCACACCAAGATCAACATCCATCTGTTGTATCCTTCATTTCATGGGAAGCGAAGGCCACATTTGAAGGAGCCTTTGAATTGGGACAGTGTTTGTCACGCTGCGGGGTTGCAGTCTGCCTTCGAAGGATGCAGCCTCTGAATTGGGACGCAGCTTCTATCTGGGCTACAGCAGTATCTCAATGCCTTTGTTCAATTCAATTCACATTTATTTGAATAGCACTTTTCACAATACATATAGTTTCAAAGCAGCTTCACAGAAAATGCATGCGTCTACGTTACAATTTAAAGTGATTTGTCCACGACTCCACGTTATGTATTTTTTACCTTTGTTCACATACGTAACATTATAAGTTTTATTACTCCCACGAGTCTCACTTATGATCTTTCTGCGCGAGGGCGCCCTCCGGCTTCCAGTATGAATGAAACAGACATTACTGAAGGTTAAACAGTCTCATGTAGTCTCGTGTAGCCAGAGCCTCATACTGACGGCAGAAGGTCTGGACTCTATCGCAGCTTTCATTGGTCAAGGACATTAACACAACCAATCACAGTTTGTTTTGTTCCGTGTTAAGGAGCATGGAAATGTAAAGTCGATGTCCCTACAATAACAGACCAGCATGCATTTGGAGCGTTGTGTAAAGTGGGACTCAGTGTAATCAGACTGTGCTGAATGTGTGTGCTAATCATTGGCACAGTCACAACTTTTTACTGGATATTTCTAAAATAACAAATGGTGGCAAATGTTTATTAACTATTTTTGGTTCATATTTTGCAAAGTTGTTGTACATCAACATGATGAAAACAACATTTTTAGAATAATTCAATATTTCAGAAGTTTAAAGGTTCCGGAAAGCCTTTTTTATTTATTATTTTAGGGTTGGAAACTGAGAATAGTTTCTTATTCAGAAACAGTTCCATTTGTCATGTTCTGTTCTTGCTCATCTCAGGCAAAGAAAGGAGTATTTGCTTTAAACGTGTTTAGGAAAGTACACAATATATTTTTACTTTCATATGTTTAATATCAGGCCCCCACGATATAACAATATTTTTTTGTCAAAGCTTTCTGACTTAAAGAAAATAAAAGTTAAATAAATCAGTGGAAATAAGTTTGTCTGCTATTCTATCAGCTTTGACATGTTAAGTTATACTATTGGCAAGCTTTTGTGCAAAGGAAACAGGTTTCCTGTCACAGAGTTTTGGTTTGGATCTCTGATACTGACGATACCACAGTAGATTAAACAGTAGAGTATCAGTCAGAGCTTGAAATCCCAGCCTTTTTCAAGGACCACAACCTCACCCTAGATCCAGAGTTAGAACAGTGGATTGAAAAAGGGGAGACTCCGCTCATTGACATTGCTCCGCTCGACACAGCCCTCCAAGCCTTGTCCCGATTGCCTATCCTGAATACCTCACCTGTTGTCCATACCTGGACCGCAGCTGACACTGCGCTATGTATCTCTATGATCCAGGGATGCAAACACATTTATGGTCAAAAAAGAGAGAGGTAACCCAACAGACCTACAAATTTATGGCACCCCGA
This sequence comes from Gobiocypris rarus, assembly GCA_023029165.1. Classification (NCBI taxonomy): domain Eukaryota; kingdom Metazoa; phylum Chordata; class Actinopteri; order Cypriniformes; family Gobionidae; genus Gobiocypris; species Gobiocypris rarus. The sequence continues at coordinate 32,754,419 of CM040915.1, read as the reverse complement.
GGCACTTTACACCCGCAACCACGCTACCCCCTCTTGGGACCTCCGACTCACACACACATTCCCAATACACGCGGACTGTCTCGTGACACACACACATCAGCCATATATGGACCGATTGGACAAAACTAACTCTTCAACGTATTAAATATATATATATATATATTGTTGATTTAACGTCTTTTTACGATGCATTAAAATAGCTAGAATGTTTACTGTATGTAAATCAAACTCTGTATGCTAGTAGCTGTGGAAATCCTGTATCTCTGTACTCTCAACTCTCAGAATTATAGTTCATGGTATCTGTACAATCGCAGAAACCCAACTGTACCGAATCTCGTTTGCAAATTACAACAAGATGCATTAGTACAAAAGTACCAACTGAGAAGATGCTTAAACATATCACCCCTTTTGATTAGTCAAGAGGGGGGGAGTTCAATAGACAAAGGAAGGTTCGCGCCTTTGGCCTCCCATACGTGATTGGGTCATCTCAAAGATAGGGCGTCAGCCCATATATAAGAGCAGAGCATGACCATTAACTCTTCGTATTTCGCCAAACACGAAAGATTGTCATCTAACCAAGAGAGAGAAGAAGACTACTTCAGTGCCAGAAAACTCCTCCAAGAACCAGATCCGCGCCTCACACTCAGTGGACAATTGAACTCAGACACACACACACGAGAAGCCAGATCAAAAGCAAGTATTTTATTTCACAATCAAACTGCGTTTAAAAGGTTGTCCCAATTATTCCTGTTTACGGGATTAAGTGATAAAGCAGCCTCTCTCTCTCTCTCTCTCTCTCTCTCTCTTTTTTCCCTGTTTTTACCATATTGTTTGTTTTACTACCTACATTTATATGCATATTTCCCTTGTGTGAATTGTAGTTTTGTATACTCTAGTTGTTTTATTAAAGGTCCCGTTCTTCGCGATTCCATCTTTCAAACTTTAGTTAGTGTGTACTGTTGCTGTTAGAGCATAAATAATACCTGTTAAATTATAAAGCTCAAAGTTCAATGCCAAGCGAGATATTTTATTTAACAGAAGTTCCCTTTCAAAGCCTACAGCGAACGGCCGGTTTGGACTACACCCCTGCACTTCCTGCTTTAATGACATCACTAGAACAGTTTGTTGACTAAACTCCGCCCACAAGAACACGCAAATTAGGGGGCGGGGTCTTGTTGCTCTCCCACGTGGAGAAGAGGAAGTGTTGTTTTTGTAGAGTGTGTTTGTCTCCATGTCATCGAGACGCTGTTATTTTCATCCCGGAGTCAAATCACCTCTGTTTGGCTTTCCCACGGACGCTCACGTAGAGATCAATGGTTTCAATTTATGTTTAACTAAAATTATAATCACAATTTAAAACTATGTGCAGCACATTTAGCTGAGGACTGCTTCCTCAATCTCAATCAGTTTAATGCCGGATTCGCAGAAAGATTATTCTTAAAAGATGACGCCGTTCCCTCTTTGTCTGGAGAAGGCGTTGTTTATGGACCACAACCGGTAAGTGTGTTTTATTATTTAAGTTGGTCCGTTTAACAGTTTATGTAACTCATTACACAAAGTGCAACGCTGTTTAGCTTTGTTAACTAACGTTAGATCGTAATTTTCTAGTAATATTCTATGTAAAGCACTTTGAATTGCCATTGTGTATGAAATGTGCTATATAAATAAACTTGCCTTGCCTTGCCTAATTGAAACTAATCCGAAAAACTTTTTTAAAAAGTGTAGTAATTAATTCAGACACCATCGATTGTTGGTGTTTGTAATGATCAGTTTAAATTATTTGTTTATTAACTTTGCAATTTATAACAGCTAAATATAAAAGCATGACAACTACTGAATAGACAGCTTACCATTGTGAAACATCCTGCAAAAGTCTTTCCTGAGCAGGTTGTAATCGATCCTCTTCGATATTCTCCGGGTCTGATTCCGGCTCAAATTGATAAGGCAATATAGACATTTTTGCAATAACATTGAGCGAGCGTATCTCCCCGTTATGGTAAGAGGCGGGACCTTTCCGGGTAACGTGGGCTAAGCTGCTGTCCAATCACAACACGGGAACCGCTGGCCCAATCAGAACTCGGTACGTATTTCTGAAGGAGGGACTTCATAGAACAAGGAAATCACCAGGCCGTTTTTAGGACAGAGAAAGTGTGGTGTACAGATAAGTCAATTGTGTGATAAATACTGTGTTTTTTTACACGATAAACATGAACTCATGTTATATTGCACACTGTAAACATAATCAAAGCTTCGAAAACACGCAAAGAACGGGACCTTTAAAACCCAATAATTTCATTGAATTGAATCCGTATTATTTTGCTCACAGATATTGAAGTCAATGAGACGTAATATCTTAGCTACCAATCAAGCTTGATTTTCTTGCTACTATTTCAGTAATACAAATTGTACAAACATAGGAAATATTTTTTGTTCTGATCAACAGATTAATATTTCTTCAAGTTTGTAAGATTGATATTTGATGAAGAAATCTAATTTTCAACTCGCAGGACGAGAAGAAATTTTGGATAACTGAAATCAATTTGGATAAAGGTTACTTTTACATGATTAAAGGTTCCGTTATAAGTTAATATTTTTTTGTACAAGCGAATCATATTCATAGACTCATGAATATTCACCCTAACCCCCATTTGAATTAATTATTCCCCAAAACTCATTGTTGCTACATAACTAACTCCAATACTACAAGAATATATGTTATTATCAATAACAAATATGTCTTAAATATATATACAGGTGTATACACATCTCTTAAGCACAAAAAAGTAGTATTTGTATGTTGTATTTTAACTTAGGGAACAGACAACTTTTAGCTGAACTCTGAATCTGTTACTCTGTGCTTTTAGATGGGTAAAATCAGAGTTTTATGAGCAACTAAAATCTACATGTAAAACAAATGGTATAAACTGAACTAGTATCTGAACTGACAATATCTTACAGATCAAATATCAAAAGTTTGAATCATTGACCTTTGAGCAGACAAAAGTATATCAGGGTCAAAATCTGACCTGCACAAATATAAAAAAAGACCCACAGAATAAAATTACACAATTATTTTTTAAGATAAAACTTACATATAACAAGAGCTTGGAAGAGAACAGACTAAAATAATCAAGTGATAAAGTCTTTTCTGGCTGGTGTAAGTCATAGAGCGCCACCTCCTGGAAAAAAATACAGTCAAGTTTAGCCTTTTCTGTACATTTATAGTCATGGGAAGATGTAAACCTTTAGTTGTGACTTGTTCCAGTGAAAGTTGTTGAAAGTATTGTAGTGATGCATTTGGCAAGAGGATGAAGTAGATTGATCTTTCTTTAATGATGGCATGAGAGGTTTTTGTATGATGGCGTTGGGTTTCCTGTCACTGTGGGCACCAGGGCACAGTAATACAGAGCAGAATCTGCCTGTACAGCAGAGGAGATCTTCAGATCCACACGTTTAGTATCTTGATGAACTTCAGCAGAAAATCTGTCTGGTCTATCTTCACTCATAGCTCCACTTGGGAAGATGTAAAGGAGGAACTCCGGTTTGGATCTGGGATATTGTCTGTACCATTGTAAATTCTGTACAGTACCCGTATAGTCTTTGTAACTGCAGGACAGATTAACCGCATCACCAATGAGTCTGTTTTCATTCACTAACAAGGGTTTTATTTCATCTGCCTCTGTGTGGCCTATACATGGAGAATAAAAGCCTGGTTAGAGAAATCAAACAGTAACTGTAGAAAGCAGTAGTAAATAAGTAAAAAGTAAATGATCTAGATCGGAGAGAAAAATATGACTATCTTACCAATACATGTCCACAAAATACTGAGGAGAGTGAAAATAATCATGATAGCAGAAATCTGAAGAAGAATCTGAAAGCCTTGAGTATCATTCAGACTGAATACTGACAACCTCCTTCAGATGAAAACGCTTCTACATCTGAACATGAAGCTCCGCCTCAGGGGCTAAAGTAAGCTCTAACTTGCCGATTTAGGAGATACTCTTAAAAATAATGGGCGTGTCAGTCCTAATTTTACGACTAATACATTTTAGCTCTATTTCACGAATAATTTTTGCGCTTAAACTAGCTCCTAAATCTGTGAAACTCTAGGAGTAGTCAAGAGGACTCCTAAGTCACTAAGACCAAATCACTAAACAATCCTAATGGATGTTACCGCAATCTGCCAAAAGACACTATACAACATTGAGGCAATAGTGATAATAAATGTATCTTTAATTACAAAAAATGTCTAATTACCTGTGGCAGTCGTTTTTACGAGTTCACACTTACAAATGATCAAACAGAGTAAAAAAAAAAAGAAGCATATTAGGTGCACTGTCTGAGGAGATCGAGGGTCCTGAGCTTGGAGTTTAGCCCAGACCCAGAGTTCTGCCCCGTATCGGGAACGGGGTGGCGGAGGGATGCAGAAGACTGTGGAGGTAACATGGTGAGTCGGCTCTCGGCTGTGTATATTCCTCCTCTCACGCTGATTAGATAGACTATTTGAATGTGTTCCTCACACACTTTGCTTATAAAACATAACATAAACTAGTTTAATTTGTGACACTTGACCTACTTTTTAAAAATCTTTATATGAATATGGCAACATTCTTATTTTAAACATTGTATTTGAATATGGCAACATGAAACCTCTTCAACAAAATATTTCTATAATTAAATCATTGAAAGAGACCCCTACCCTATCAGCCAATCACTGTGGTCTAGCGTGTTGACATTATCCATAGCAACGAGGTCAACCCCATCATTACTCTTAGCTTAATATAATATTTCAGGAATGGCCTTATTGCACAGGTGGCAACCTATCCCGGTCCCACGCTTGAGTTCACTGAGCTCCTGAGAGCGAGCCATTCTCTCACAAATGTGTGTAGAAGCGTCTGCATGCCTAGAGCTTGATTTATACACCTGTGGCCATGAAGGGATTCAACACCTGAACTCTGGGATCTGGAGGGGCGTCCCAATACTTTTGGCAATATAGTGTATATGTTGTGTTGGTTTAGGCCTCCTTGTGGATTCATTGAGAGATCATTGAGATACTGATGGCTGATTCAGTTTCAGAAACAACACACAGAATACATGAGCTTGTTAAGCATCAATGAAAAGCCAGGCTGATATGCAGGGAGATTATGTACTGAGGAAAGGGTTTCCTGTCACTGAGGGCTCCAGGGCACAGTAATACTGAGCAGAGTCTGTTACTTTAACAGGGATGATCTCCAGTTCCATGAGCTTTCGGTGTTTGTCAACTTTAGGAGTAAACCAGTGGGCTGATGGATCTGCTTTCACTGCATCTCCAGATTCAGAGACGGAGAGAAGGAGTTCTGGTTTGGATCTCTGATACTGACGATACCACAGTAGATTGAACACAGCCCCACTGTAGTTACAGGAGAGAGTAGCACTGTTTCCATCTTGAGCTTCTTTTCCAGAGCCATGAGATGTTATCACATCACCAAGAGAGTCTCCTGTCAAAGAAAAACATGCTACATTCACTATTGTGTTCAGATAAATGAAATACTAACATGTTTAAATCCGAAAAACTGGTGATAGATCAATGACTCTCACCTGAAAGTACTGAGAATATCCCCAGTGCACAGAGCAGCATGATGGAGTGAAAGGTCAAATCAGATGTGCCTTTTCTTGAGTCTTTACCGAAACACTGGGGTTTAAGTCTGGAGCTCCTCCCTGTGGCAAGACTTGAGCTTCCATGATGAGTCTCGAGCTCTTTATGTACATGATGAGGACTACAGAAATGAGAAGAACGCCCTCTTCTGGATGAACACAACCACATGTATGACAAAGTGACAGCATTTATATGTGTACCTTCTAAAAAGACTTTGGTCATGATGGAAGGTTCTTACATGCATCCATCTTAAGTTATTAGAGCTTTATTAGAGACCAACTCAAATGTGACAATAAATTGCATATTTCTTATAAATTTTAAGAAACTGAAATCAAACATCAAATGAAAGTTCTCCCCACAGCTGAAACACGGGGTTGGATGATGTGTTGAGATGTGTCAGTGAATGCGTGAGAGCTCAGAATCTCAAGCCTGAATCAGGTTCTGGTGCAGTGTTTCTGGGCTTCCTGTGACTGTGGGCCTCAGAGCGCAGAAGTACAGAGCAGAGTCTGACACCTCAGCACCAGACAGTGTGAGATTCACTTGTTTCTTGTCTTTCGAGTCTTTTGCGGACAGACGAAGAGAAGGCGCAGATGACTCTGAATTTTCATTTACAAGTATCAGGAACTCTGGTCTTGATCCCACATGTTTGCGATACCATTGCAGGTTATATACAAGACCACTGTAGTTACAGGACAGAGTCACATCGTCACCGCTGGAGATGTGTTTCTCAGAAGACAACGGCTGTATCGAGTCAGCAGAGGAATGTCCTGTGTGGACAAAATACATCTGTATTCATTAAACATTGATCAAATAATAAATGTAATGATTTAATTTAATAAAAAAGAACAGAATAATGTAAGTGTACCTATGAATAATGCCAGTGGTATCCAACAGAAGAGAAACATGCTGGTTTCTGATGGAGAGTGATTGCAAAGATCAGTCTCTGTGGATGTGCTCCACCCTCTGGACTTTATCTTCTCTGATGGGCTGTTTATTCTCTCTCAGAATGAAAAGACTTGATGTGGTTGATTGGAAGCTGGTGTGTCAGTTTTCAGTGTAATGCAGATGTGTACATGTATGAGTTTGTGTACAGAGCAGGTGTGTTTCCTGTGACTGTGGGCTCCAGGGCGCATAATTCATAATATCTTACATTAAAGATTTTTTTTTTTTTTTACACGATTATTTTACACTCCTGACATGAATTAATAAATTAATGTCACTGCAACCCAGTTTTATCATAAAAACTGTTTAAATATCGAAGCTGGAGGCTTTAATCTTTATAATGATACCGAGTTTGTCCAGATAAAGTAAGACTGTGATGTTTTAACGAGCAACAGTAATCCTTGACACTCAAGGGGTTAACTTCTCTGAACCTGGAGACTACTGTGTTTACCGAGTCACCAAACAGGCCAGAGGGAGAATCCGGGGAATCAATGAGAAAAACGTAGTCTTTATCTTTTATCCCCGTCAATCGTAATGTCCTTCAAGAGGTCAGCGTGGTACGCCTGTAACACTGTCATAGTGTGCAACGCAGCACCGGCCTGACCTGCAGCTTGATAAGCTTTTCCCAGGATAGCCAAAGTTGTTCTACACGGCTTCGTAGGGAGGGCAGGTCTTTTAAATGAAGATGCAGACCCAGGCGAGAGATAGCTGGTTGAGCGAGACCTGAGGCATCTCCGCACACCCCCATGACTTCGCACCCATGATAATCAAAAAAGTCGAAGGCACGAGAGGTATGTGGTTTTCTCCATGACTTTGATAGAAACCTATCCTCTAACGTATCACGTTTGGGGGTCCCTTGTTCACAAGCTGTTATCTAGTAACCACATCGATTAATTCCTCGAGTGGATGCTGACGCACAATTTTCCTGTCTTTCCTTTCCAGTCAATATTGATATGTTTAAAAGTGTTTACTCGGTTAAAGTTCATTAGATACTAAGCTGTATATGTTCTGAAACCAGTCCATATTGTGTATCTCGTGTGAAGAGGCTAACGCAGCAGATGTTATCTCTGATCAAGTGTCCCACGTATATGTTTCAGAGCCAGTAAATGAAGTTGTTTGATGACATCCTGCTGTTCCTGGTGTGAGATTTATTATGTACAGAACCAAATCTGCTACATGAGCAAGCGAAAGGGACGGACCCGTCTCTTGTTCTTCAGCCAAATCAAAGCAGTTGTGTGTGTATCCATTTCTGGCATCGGAATAGAACATGAGGGACACAGTGCTTTGTTGTTGACTAATTTTTCTGCTTGTTTTCTTTGATTTAACTCTTTTCACTTGTGAGACAGAGATGAGAACGAGAAAATCTGCACACTGCCAGTTGAAATCTAACTCCTAACAAAGATCTGAAGTCAGATAAAGAGAGAGAGATTTTCTGACGCACACCAACACAGAATGGCCTCTGAAGACAAAAGACTGAGGTCGAAGCTGTTCACCAAATCGGACTAAATCGTTCGAAACAGTTCGCAGCACTAATCCACAAATGTATAAATTTACTCACTTTTTGACCTGTCTCACTGTCCCTCTGACTTGAAATAAACCAACATCCCGGAGTTATTCAGTGACTCCAACAATACACTGACTTACTACTGTAAGAGAACTGATGATGATGAGCACGTCAGCGAGCAGAAGCTGATGATACTGAGCAACGGACGGCCTGTCACAGTTCTCCTTCTCGAGTCAAGAATCGGTTGCAGCGGTTATCGGATCACCAGTACACTGAACCGAGAACTGTTTATTTCGGACATGAGATTGGAGACCCGATGAGCTGATACGGACTGAGCATGCGTGTCGCGTTAAGCACGTTAAGCTTTGTTGAACATCGGGACGTGTTATAGGGATCATGATAATTTATGAAATACCAGTAGGCCTACAGTAATTATAGTTAATGATGACACATTCACAAATTGGGTTTGTATTAAATAAACAATGTTTTAATAAAAATGTATTAAAGTGTTCACAATACACACATAAAAAAAATGCTGAAAAAAATAGCTGGAAAGTGCACTTATGTGTACATAGATCAAACTAATGTTCAGAAATTATTATACAAATATATTTTTCTATATTAATGTTGTCTAAAAAGGGTTACAGTAAAAATGTGCAGTTGTGCTTGTTAATTACTTAATTATTTTTAAACATTGGAAACAAGTATTAGTTTGTACAACTATCAAACTAAACATTTGTTTCATAAATAAAACTAAACTAAACATTTATTTTCAGGATCAGTGTATTTAATTTCTAAACAAGGTGATATAAATATAAAAATGATGTAGCCTCAAACTACAGCGAAGGCGAAGCAATTGCGACTCCTTTTGAATCGCTCTCGCGGTTCTCAAATCTCAGTTTCGTTCTCGTTCTCGAGGTTGCAGCGGTTATCGGATCATCAGTACACTGAACCGAGAACTGTTTATTTCGGACATGAGATTTGAGACCCGATGAGCTGACACTGACTGAGCAAGTGTTGAACGACTGACTGACTGCACGCGTCTCTCTGAACCGAACGAACAATTCAATTCAATTCAATTCAAATTTATTTGTATAGCGCTTTTCACAATACACATTGTTTCAAAGCAGCTTTACAGAAAGTGCATTTTATAAATGTACATTGAAAAATGTTAGAAAAAGTTAATCAATCATGTATTATTTTAGGCGCTATAACAGCGCTGGTGTTGTCGTCTCTTCACAGGCGTCAGTCGTCTCATCACAGGTGTTGGGGCATCTGAAGTCTCCATGAGAGGCTGGATACAAACTGGAGCTGACCAACTATTTACCTCGGGACTAGTGTCCCGAGATAATAACAGAAAAGCAGATGGGAAATAATTAGCATAGCTGCTGTTCAGAATATTAATTCTTTTGATCCGATTTAACTGTAGTATAAAAGGTAATTATAATGTGAATGCTTGGCTAAAGAGATCGTCTTTAATCTAGTTTTAAACTGGGACAGCGAGTCTGAACCTCGAACAATATCAGGAAGGCTATTCCAGAGTTTAGGAGCTAAATGTGAAAATGCCCTCCCTCCTTTAGTGGACTTAGATATCCTAGGAAGCGACCAGAAGCCTCGAGTTTAGTGATCTTAAGAGCGCGATGGATTGTAGGCGATAGAAGATCCATTAAATACACTGGAGCTAAACCATTTAGGGCTTTATAGGTCAGTAGCAATACTTTGTAATTGATACGGAACTTAATAGGTAACCAGTGTAGAGATGATAAAATTGGTGTTATATGATCATATTTTCTTGACCTAGTAAGAACTCTAGCAGCTGCGTTTTGGACTAACTGTAGCTTGTTTATTGAGGATGCAGGACAACCAGCTAATAAAGCATTACAGTAATCTAGTCTCGAGGTCATGAATGCATGAACTAACTTTTCTGCATCAGAAATAGATAGCATGTTACGTAGCTTAGCAATGTTTCTAAGGTGGAAAAATGCTGTTCTTGTAACATATGAAATATGATTTTGAAAGACAAGTTGCGGTCTAATATAACACCCAGGTCTTTTACTGTAGTGGATAAAGTGACAGGGCGTCCTTCCAAGTTAAAGTTGTATTGTGAGAGGTTTTGTGGGCCGTTTTTGGACCAATAAGTAATACCTCTGTTTTATCTGAATTTAATAGCAGAAAATTACACGTCATCCAGTATTTAATATCTTCAACACACGCTGTCAGTTTAGATAATTTAGCGTTTTCATCTGGTCGTGATGAAATATATAATTGAGTGTCATCAGCATAACAGTGGAAATTAATTCCATGTTTTCTTATAATATTACCAAGTGGCAGCATATATATTGAGAATAGCAGAGGGCCTAACACAGATCCTTGCGGCACCCCATAGTCTACTGGCGTTATCTTTGATTTTTCCCCATTTAGACAGACAAAATGGTAGCGGTCTGATAAAGTCGATCTAAACCAGTTTAATGCCTTTCCCTGAACACCAGTGTAATTTTGAAGTCGATCTAAGAGTATTTTATGATCTATAGTATCGAGCGCAGCACTAAGATCGAGTAGAACTAGTATTGAGATACAGCCTTGGTCAGAAGCTAGAAGTAAATCATTTGTGATTTTACGAGCAGTTTCTGTGCTATGGTGTGGTCTGAATCGGATTGAAATTTTCATAGATATCATTTTCTTGCAAGAAAGAGCACAATTGAGCAGACACAACTTTTTCTAGTATTTTAGACATAAATGGAAGATTTGAAATGGGTCTGTAATTTGCTAGGTTATTATGATCTAATTGTGGCTTCTTAATGAGAGGTTTTATGACTGCCAACTTGAATATTCTTGGAACATGACCTAAAGATAAAGATGAGTTAATAATATTGAGAAGAGGCTCTTCCACTACAGGTAACAGCTCTTTCAGTAGTTTAGTGGGTATTGGATCTAATAAACATGTTGTTGGTTTAGATGCAATGATAAGTTTATTTAGCTCTTCCTGTCCTATAGTTGTAAAGCGGTGTAGTAGTTCTTGAGGGCGATAATTGAGGTTGAATCATAAGACATCATTAAAGGTTGTACATTTACAATTCTGTTTCTGATGCTTTCTATTTTCTCAGTGAAGAAATTCATAAAATCGTTACTACTAAACTGTACGGAATATTTTGCTCAGGCGATGCTTGTTTATTTGTTAATCTAGCCACGGTGTTAAATAAAAACCTTGGATTATTTTGGTTATTTTCTATTAGTTTGCGGAGATGCTCAGCCCTGGCTGCTTTTAGGGCCTTTTATAACGTGACATACTATCTTTCCACGCGATTCTAAAGACCTCTAAATTAGTTTGTTTCCATTTACGCTCTAAGTTCTGAGTTTCTCTCTTGATAACATGTGTAGCACTGTTGTACCATGGTGCTTTAGTTTTCTCTCTAACCTTTTTAATCTAATTGGTGCAACATTTTCTAATGTACTAGAAAATGGTGCTCATACTGCTAGTCATTTCCTCTAGTTCATCTGTTTGTTTGGGTTCACTGAGCAGCTGAGACAGATCAGGTAAGCTATTTGAGAATCTATCTATAGTGGTTGGAAGGATCGTTCTGCCTGATCGATAACGTGGCACAACATGACAGATTTCAGCAGTGCAGTATGCAAGTTACCATGTAATGGTCAGTGACATCATCACTTTGTTGTATAATATCTATATCGGTTGGGTTGGTTCCATGTGATATAATTAAATCTAGTGTGTGATTAAGGCGATGAGTCGGACCAGTGACGTTTTGCTTGACCCCAAAGGAGTTTAATAGATCTGTAAGCGCAGCCCCTAACGCATCATTTGTGTTATCTCGTGTATGTTAAAATCTCCAACAATTAATGCTTTATCGACATTGACCAATAGATCTGATAGAAAGTCTGCAAACTCTTTTAGGAAATCAGCATAGGGCCCTGGAGGTCTATATACAGTAGCCAAGGCTAGAGATAAAACGGTTTTCTTTCTTACATCTAAGAGCGTAACATTTAGCACTAGTACTTCAAGCGAATTAAACCTGTGACCTGTTTTCTGAGTAACATTTAGAATATCTCTATAGATTATTGCAACACCGCCGACCAATCAGGCGGGGCTCATGCTTATAACAGTATCCTGGTGGAGTAGACTCATTTAGACCAACAACTGATATGAGCTCGCGTCTGTGAAACGACTGAATGAGTGAGGGGAAAATCTGGCAAACCGTATTTATTTAATTACAAAACATATTAAGTGGATCATGGTTTCTGCACTGATGAAGACTAATTTATTGATTTTATAACTAAAGCATCCTCGTTTGCACATCACTTCCTGTAAGTGTTTGGATGCTTTAGATGTAAAACTTAATTGTTATAAACTTATCAGATTATGATGATATTTTATCTGAATGATGTTATGATTACTTACTTTATATATTTTAATGTGTAAAGTGTTTGTTTATCCAGCCCGTGATAGACTTGACGTCATTACGCTTGAACGTAAAAGAACCGGTGAACCGTTTTTTTTGATCCAGTTCATTGAAACAAACTGTCCGAAAGAACCGGTTCACGGAAAAGAACCGAACTTCCCATTGCTACAAAAGCCCTGACGATGCACCTGTGGCTCATTTACTTATAGCCTCTGATGCTGGCGCGTTCTGATGATGTCACTAACAGAGGCTATAAAAGCTCTAGGTCAATTCCACTGACGTGATTACACACTATATTCACAGCTCGTCACGATAAAGACGTCCCCAATGTGCTAAGCAGCGCAGCACTGAGTGTAGCTTTTGAAAGGGAACATAGGCTACCTAACCAACATTTGCTGTTTTTTTCAACAGTTATATGTCAGCATAAGTCATTTTAAAATGAAGCCAGTGTAAGGACTCCAAGACTGGAGTAATAGGATTACATATCCTGGACCCAGTCATGATCCTGGCGGCTGAGTTTTGTACATATTGCAGTTTGTTTAGTGTTGATTTGGAAACTCCAGCTGAACAATAATCTATCCGAGAGACGACAAAGAAATGTATCAGGTTTTCAGCTGCAGAGAAATTTACCATAGCATGCAATCTTGCTATATTTCTGAGGTGAAAAAATGATGATTTAACTGTACTCTGAACAAAAGAATCAAATGAAGACTAGCATCAAAAATAACTCCACGGTTCCTTGCTTTACTTTGAGTCTCTAAGACAGAGCCATCAATAGTCAAAGACAGTGAACCAGCTTTGGGAATTTGATGATGGGAACCATTGTGCATAACTTCAGTTTTACCACACAGTTCAGACACAATAAATTATTACTCATCCATGTTTTTATCTCAGAAATACAGCCATAGAGAAAACCAACATCAAGGTGTTTTGAGTGTATATAAATCTGCATATCATCAGCATAAAAGTGATAATGGAGGCCAAGCGATTGCAGCAAATGACCAAGTGATGACAGATAAATATTAAAGAGGAGAGGGTCCAAGACTGAGCCCTGGGGAATGCCAGTGAAAACCTGAAACCACCCATACAAACAAACTGAGAACAGTCAGTGAAATAGGATTTAAATAACTTTAAAGTTGTCCTTGAAACACCAATATATTTTTTAATGTGGATGAGTAATAGACTATGAACATCAGCAGCATCAAAAGCGGCTCTCAAATCAAGAAGGATGAGAATGGAAGTTGCTCCAGTATCAGAACCCATCAATACATCATTAGTAACTTTGACCAAAACCGTTTCAGTACTGTGAAATTTATGAAAACCTGACTGAAAGGGTTTAAAGAGATTATTAATTGTAAGGTGGTGACACAAATGAGAGGCAACAACACGCTCAAGTATTTTAGCCAAGAACGGAATATTAGAGATTAAAGAAATTCAAAGATGAAGTATTGGCTGCATTAGCGTTTAGTCACACATTACTACATGAAGCGGCTTTCTGGCTCAGGGGAGTTCAGACTTCAATGACTGTTTCAAACATGTCTGTTTCATTATACAGGGGGCTCCAAGAATCTGAAAAATAATAATAAATAAATACATTTTTAGGGCACTAATAAAATAAGCACATTTGTGACACTGACCATGCAAAGATTAGATTGTCCTGCTTCAGTTGAAGTAGCCTACCGCATGCCTTTTGGACTATTCTCTAATAATGCTGGATAACATCATTGAATAAAAAGTATTGCAAAGAAAAACTCTAAAATAGAGGCATTTTAACCACTGGTCTCTTTTTGTTCACTTATATTTATATTTATTTGCTCACTAATTAGTCGGTGTGTTGCTGCTGTTTGACTGAAAGACACTGGACAAATGTTCACCACTGAAACTTTTAATCAACATCAAGTTTTTTATTGCAAAGGCTTTCAAATGTGTGTAAAATAATATATCACATGCATGTTTTTGTGCAGTGTAGATGGTTTTCCTGTGACTGTGGGCTGCAGAGCACAGTAATACAGAGCAGAGTCTGATACAGCAGCAGAGGAGATCTCCAGATACACACGCGTGTCATTGAGTCTGATGGACATATGCGGCTGAGGTGGAGAATAGTGATGTGTCGTTCATGAACGATTTGTTCATTTTGAACAAATCTTTAATCTGACTCGGGACTACCGAATTGTCTCAGAGAGTGATTAGTTCATTTTGTGTTGACCGCGCATGCGCAACATATGGGTTCTGAATCTGAGTCTTTCGTTCTTCCTGTCAGTCCCATAGAGTCTATGCTGTCAGAAGCAGAAACAGAAAAGATAGGTTCTTACGAGTCTTTCGGGTTTGAGTCTTTCGTTCTTTCTGTCAGTCCCATAGAGTCTATGCTGTCAGAAGCAGAAACAGAAAAGATAGGTTCTTACGAGTCTTTCGGGTTTGAGTCTTTCGTTCTTTCTGTCAGTCCCATAGAGTTATGTCAGTAACGGAAACAGAAAAGATAGGTTCTCACGAGTCTTTCGGGTTTGAGTCGTTTGTTCTTTTGTCACGTGACTTGTCACCGTATTGAACACTAGTTCACAACCTTTTTAGTAACAAACACATAGTTATTTTCTTATTTTATTTTATTTTTTTTATATAATTCTCAGTTAATATCAGACATATACAAATATGGGAAATATATTGACTATTCAAGTCTAACATCACAAATTCAGTTAGCGGCCCAGCCCCAGAACTGATCAGAGTCAGACACAGACGAGTCAACAACTAACGTCTGGAGGAGTTCGAACACGAGAGGCGGAGAACAAACGTGATAAATATGAAGTTGCAAAAGAAAGAATGTCTCGGATCAGGAGGTGAGGTGAACTAACAGAGTTACACTGTAATAGCCTGACCCAACAACTAATCAATGAATTAAACATTTCAGTTTCTTATACTTTGGCTTTGGTTGCAGTACCCTATAGTTTATTTTTATTTAGTTTAACAAATGTAATCAACATTTTCATTAATACTGATATGTTGGGCTATTTAATTTTAATTATATTTTGCTGAAATGAACGAAATGACTCGAAAAAAGATTCGTTCATTTTGCTGAACGAGACTCAAAGATCCGAGTCAGTAAAATTATCCGAACTTCCCACTACTAGTGGAAAAGCTTTGGTGACATATTTAGAAGACTCAACAATCAGCAGCAGAAACTCTGGTGTTGATCCAGGCGTCTGCCGGTACCAGTGGAGACTGTAAGCTGATCCATCATATGTACAGGACAGAGTGATGCTGCTTCCTTCAGTTACAACTACAGATGGTTGGTCTGGTCTGATGACATTCCCATTCACTTCACCTGCAAACACATTCAACAATCAAGCAATGCAATGGATTCAATGTAGAGAAAAGCAACTGGACATTAGTTTTATATATTTGAGTGATGTTCTGAAATATAGAGCAAACTGTACATGAGTAATACTTACAGTAAGTGAGGATAAATATTAACACAGAAGAGATGAGTAGCATGATTCTGTAGTTTGAGTTCAGATTCTATCAGTATGAAGGTAAGGCATTGTTGTCTCTGTTTTATTCTGCTGCGGTCGACAAAACATTGAGCTCCTCCCTCACATACTGTAGCTCCGGCTCATCTTACCCTACAAACACTGACTGTATAGGAAGAAGCTAAAAGAGGCATTATGAAAGTCTGATTCATCTGATATTACACTGTTTATTACGTGGACACTCAGTGTTGGAATACGTTTTAAAAGCATGTTCAACTGGCCCTGATTCTCTGAAATATTAACCATTAATACTATTAGACTACCTCTTAATACAGATATGAACAGCACATTGATGCTTGAAACATCTGATGGTGTACAGTGCCACTGTTTTTAAATCTGCATTGTGCATCATGATCTTCTGCCTTAAATATAATTTCTCATTGAGTTTTTGTAGGGTGCAGTTGTGTTTCCTGTCACTGTGGGCTGCAGGGCACAGTAGTACATGGCAGAGTCTTTGACTTCTGTAGAAGAGATAGTCAGATTCATATGTTTGATGGCTTTATCAGCAGCAGCGGTCAGGCGGAGAGAGGGCACTGATTCGGGCCTGGTCTCAAAGAACAAAATGAGGTGCTCAGGTTTGGATCCGGGATACTGACGGTACCACTGCAAATTATTAACACTGCCAGTGTAGTTGCAGATCAGTGTAACATCTTCTCCTTCCAAAACATGTTTCTCTGTGAGGAATGGTGTTATCACGTCTGCAGCAGCATTCTCTGATTAAAACAAACACACACAGAAATATTATTTGTAATGGACTAATTCAGATTGCCAACAGGATTAGGAGAATAAACACGTCCACAGTAATTGCTGTGAATCACTCACCTCTTAGAAGAGAAGATATAATGAATACCAGGAGCAACATCTGCACTGATAAGAGACAATGACTCTGAGAGTCAAGACTTACAGTTACTAGAGTATAAGTGACTCAATGTAAGTCTGTCTGCTCTGTTTTTAATCTGAACTGAGACTGAACTACAATGGTTCCTAGAGCTCCACCTTCTGGCACAATGCAGGTCAGATCACTAACATTTGCTAACATGGCAGTTCTCAGACAAAAGCAACACTATGTTAGAGGAAAGACTGAGACACTGCAGGGGAAGAAGCTCCTCCCTCGTAGAAATATGACTGTACAATATGCAAGACACATGTTTTTGTGCAGTGTAGATGGTTTTCCTGTGACTGTGGGCTGCAGAGCACAGTAATACAGAGCAGAGTCTGATACAGCAGCAGAGGAGATCTCCAGATACACACGCGTATCATTGAGTCTGATGGACATATGCGGCTGAGGTGGAGAAGCTGGAACTTCAGTTTTAGTAGACCTTACAATCAGCAGCAGAAACTCTGGTGTTGATCCAGGCGTCTGCCGGTACCAGTGGAGACTGTAAGCTGATCCATCATATGTACAGGACAGAGTGATGCTGCTTCCTTCAGTTACAACTACAGATGGTTGGTCTGGTCTGATGACATTCCCATTCACTTCACCTGCAAACACATTCAACAATCAAGCAATGCAATGGATTCAATGTAGAGAAAAGCAACTGGACATTAGTTTTATGTACAACCCCAAATCAGAAAAAGTTGGGACAGTATGGAAAACGCAAATAAAAAAAGAAAGTAGTGATTTCTTAATTTACTTTGACTTGTATTTCATTGCAGACAATATGAACACAAAATATTTCATGTTTTGCTTGGTCAACTTCATGTAATTTGTAAATATGCATCCTTTCCTCTTATTCAGACCTGCAACACATTTCAAAAAAAGTTGGGACAGGAGCAATTTAGGTCTAGTAATGAGGTAAAATGGTTAAATAATGATGTGATTTGAAACAGGTGATGTCAACAGGTGATTGTAATTATGATTTGGTACAAAAGCCGCATCCAAGAAAGGTCTAATCCTTTAGGAGCAAAGATGGGCTGAGGATCACCAGTTTGCCAACAAATACGTGAAAAAATTATTGAAATGTTTAAAACAATGTTCCACAAAGAAAGATAGGAAGAGATTTGGATATTTCACATTCAACAGTGCATAATATAATTAAAAGACTCAAGGAATCTGGAGGAATTTCAGTGTGTAAAGGACAACGGCACAAGCCTAAGCTGAACAACCGTGATCTCTGATCCCTCAGGCGGCACTGCATCAAGAATCGTCATTCATCTATAAGTGATATCACCACATGGGCTCAGGACTACTTTGGCAAACCTTTGTCAAGTACCACAATACGTAGTTACATCCACAAATGCCAGTTAAAACTGTCCTGTGCCAAAAGGAAGCCCTATGTTAACTGTGTCCAGAAGCGCCGTTGACTTCTCTGGGCTCGGAGGCATCTGGGATGGACCATCAAACAGTGGAAACGTGTACTGTGGTCAGATGAATCAGTATTTAAGGTATTTTTTGGGAGGAATGGACGCCGTGTGCTCCGGACCAAAGAAGAAAAGGATCATCCAGACTGTTACCAGCAAGAAGTCCAAAAGCCAGGGTCTGTCATGGTATGGGGTTGGGTCAGTGCCCTTGGCAAAGGTAACTTGCACTTCTGTGAAGGCACCATTAATGCTGAAAAGTATATAGAGATTTTGGAGCATAATATGCTGCCTTCAAGAAGACATCTTTTCAGGGCGTCCATGCATATTTCAACAAGACAATGCAAAACCACATTCTGCACACATTACAGAGTCCTGGCTGCGGAGGAAGAGAATGCGGGTGCCGACCGGCCCGCCTGCAGTCCCGACCCGTCTCAATAGAGAATGTGTGGCATGAAGACCCGTACTGTTGCCCACCTTAAGACTTGTTTGCAGGAAGAATGGGACAAAATTACACCTGAAACACTTCATCACTTGGTGTCTTCAGTTCCTAAACGTATTTTAGTGTTGTGAAAAAGAATGGCAACATTACAAAGTGGTAAATGCTTTACTGTCCAAACTTGTTTTTAAATGTGTTGCAGGTCTAAATGACAGGAAAGGATGCATATTTACAAATGACATGAAGTTGACCAGACAAAACATGAAATATTGTGTGTTCATATTGTCTGCAATGAAATACAAGTCAAAATAAATTTAGAAATCACTACTTTTTTTGTTTTTTTGCGTTTTCCATACTGTCCCAACTTTTTCTGATTTGGGGTTGTATCTTAGTGATGTTCTGGAATATAGAGCAAAATGTACATGAGTAATACTTACAGTAAGTGAGGACAAATATCAAAACAGAAGAGATGAGTAGCATGATTCTGTAGTTTGAGTTCAGATTCTATCAGTATGAAGGTAAGGCATTGTTGTCTCTGTTTTATTCTGCTGCGGTCGACAAAACATTGAGCTCCTCCCTCACATACTGTAGCTCCGGCTCATCTTACCCTACAAACACTGACTGTATAGGAAGAAGCTAAAAGAGGCATTATGACAGTCTGATTCATCTGATATTACACTGTTTATTACGTGGACACTCAGTGTTGGAATACGTTTTAAAAGCATGTTCAACTGGCCCTGTTTTTCTGAAATATTAACCATTAATACTATTTGACTACCTCTTAATACAGATATGAACAGCACTTTGATGCTTGAAACATCTGATGGTGTACAGTGCCACTGTTTTTAAATCTGCATTGTGCATCATGATCTTCTGCCTTAAATATAATTTCTCATTGAGTTTTTTGTAGGGTGCAGTTGTGTTTCCTGTCACTGTGGGCTGCAGGGCACAGTAGTACATGGCAGAGTCTTTGACTTCTGTAGAAGAGATAGTCAGATTCATATGTTTGATGGCTTTATCAGCAGCAGCGGTCAGACGGAGAGAGGGCACTGATTCGGGCCTGGTCTCAAAGAACAAAATGAGGTCCTCTGGTTTGGATCCGGGATACTGACGGTACCACTGCAAATTCTGAACACTGCCAGTGTAGTTGCAGATCAGTGTAACATCTTCTCCTTCCAAAACATGTTTCTCTGTGAGGAATGGTGTTATCACGTCTGCATCAGCATTCTCTGATTAAAACAAACACACACAGAAATATTATTTGTAATGGACTAATTCAGATTGTTAACAGGATAAGGAGAAACAGTAAGGAGAAACACGTCCACAGTAATTGCTGTGAATCACTCACCTCTTAGAAGAGAAGATATAATGAATACCAGGAGCAACATCTGCACTGATAAGAGACGACTCTGAGAGTCAAGACTTACAGTTACTAGAGTATAAGTGACTCAATGTAAGTCTGTCTGCTCTGTTTTTAATCTGAACTGAGACTGAACTACAATGGTTCCTAGAGCTCCACCTTCTGGCACAATGCAGGTCAGATCACTTTTGCTATAATATCTCAACATTTCACATGTGATCTTAATCTTAAACAACATTTAAGCACTTTTTGAAGAACATTTGGCTTATTAAATTATACAGTGAGAAGCCTGGTGGATGACACCACTCCCCTACACACAGACCATCGTGACTCGTGAGGCTCACTCAGAGGCACTCTGGGTGGGTATAGAATTCAGATTCCACTGCGGTGGAAGTCTGGAAGTCCTCTAGAGTTCCAGACTGCTGGAGCAGTCACCCAAACCCACCAGAGGCCACTCTGGTCTGTCAGAGAAGCTGGATGGGTCCCTCTGGAGGAGAGGGAACCAGGGTGTTCAAGGCAATCACCCAAACCCACCAGAGGCCACTCTGGTCAGTCAGAGAAGCTGGATGGGTCCCTCTGGAGGATCAATCAACTTTATTTATATAGCGCTTTTACAATGACGATTGTTTCAAAGCAGCTTCACAGTGTTAAACAGGACAACATTGCAACAAAATTTGATTTGGCTAGTTTAATTTGGATAGTTTATAGAATTATATATGACCAAATTAATAAATTCTATTTGTATATTTAGTTGAGTAACTTGGATCATAATTTGTCGATTACACAAGAATATGAATACTTGAAAGATCGGAGTTATTGCGCCGGAGACGGGTTAATTGAGGATGAAGTTCCGGTGAGGCAAATTCAGAGGAGACACTAATGGACACGGTCTCAGCAGACACTCCAGGGTGAGCTGGTCATGTCCAGATGCAGGTCCACCATCCGATCCGGACACGGCCTGGATCTGGCCGACTGCAGTAAACCTCGGGATAAACAGAGAGACTAATATTAGTGTGGATGCCACTCTTTTTATGATGTAACGAGTACATCAGGTGTTATGGGAAGTGTTCCCGGTTCCGGCTGACCTAGTTAATGCAGCCTAATAATCAGTCATTTGATTTGAATAAAGAAAGTTAAAAATGTTCTATGTGTATGCCATAGTAAAGAGATGTGTTTTAGTCTAGATTTAAACTGACAGAGTGTGTCTGCTTGAACAATGCTAGGAAGACTGTTCCAGAGTTTAGGTGCTAAATAGGAAAGGATCGACCGCCTGCAGTTGATTTAGATATTCTAGGTATTTTCAACTGGCCAGAGTTTAGAGACCGCAATTGGCGTGATGGAGTATAATGCGTTAAGAGCTCACTCAAGTACTGGGAGCTAAACCATTTATTGCTTTATAAGTAATAAGCAAGATTTTAAAATGTATCGATGTTTAATAGGGAGCCAGTGCAGTGTTGACAGAACTGGACTAATATGATCGTACTTCCTGGTTCTAGTAAGAACTCGAGCTGCTGCGTTTTGGACCAGCTGGAGTTTATTTATTAGGCGAGCAGGGCAACCACCCAGTAGAGCATTACAATAATCTAGCCTTGAGCTCATGAGAGCATGTACTAATTGTTCAGCATTTTGCATTGAAAGCATGAGGCGTAATTTAGATATATTTTTAAGATGGTAGAATGCAGTTTTACAGATGCTAGAAACGTGGCTTTCAAAGCGAAGATTGGTATCAAAGAGCACACCCAGGTTCCTCACTGACAACGAGGACTTGACAGAGCAGCCATCGAGGTTAGACAGTATTCTAGGGCACTACTTGTGGAGCTTTTCTGTCCAATAATTAAAAATTCAGTTTTATCTGAATTAAGTTGCAGGAAATTACTATTCATCCAATTTTTAATATCAGCTATGCATTCCGTTAATCTTGTGAATTGGTAAGTTTCGTCAGGGTGTGAAGAAATATAGAGCTGAGTATCATCAGCATAACAATGAAAACTAACGCCATGCTTCCTAATGATATCTCCCAGTGGTAGCATATACAGGGTGAAGAGCAACGGTCCTAACACTGAGCCTTGCGGTACTCCATACTGAACTTGTGATCGGTGTGACATCTCTTCATTTACTGCTACAAACTGATAACGGTCAGATAAGTAAGATTTAAACCATGCCAATGCAGTTCCACTAATGCCAACATAATTTTCGAGTCTATTCAAAAGAATATTGTGATCGATAGTATCGAATGCAGGGCTAAAATTGAGTAACACTAATAGAGAGATACAACCACGATCAGATGATAAGAGTAAATCATTTGTAACTCTAATTAGAGCAGTCTCAGTACTATGATACGGTCTAAATCCTGACTGAAAATCCTCACATATACCATTTCTTTCTAAAAAGGAACATAATTGTGAAGACACAGCCTTTTCTAATATTTTTGATAGAAACGGTAGATTCGAGATTGGTCTGTAATTGACTAATTCTTTAGGATCAAGTTGCGGTTTTTTAATAAGTGGTTTAATTACAGCCAACTTAAAAGTTTTTGGTACATATCCTAATGTCAAGGATGAATTAATAATATTAAGCAGAGGATCTATGACCTCTGGAAGCATCTCTTTTAATAGCCTAGTCGGTATAGGGTCAAGCATACATGTTGTTGATTTTGATGATTTAACAAGTTTAGCCAATTCTTCTCCTCCTATAGCAGTGAATGAGTGTAATTTTTCCTCAGTGAGACTACAATGTTCTGTCTGAAGTGATACTGTAGTAGACGGCTGCATGGTTATAATTTTATTCCTAATGTTATCAATCTTACTAGTAAAGAAGTTCATAAAGTCATTACTGCTGTGTTGTTTACAAACGTCAGAAGTTGAAGCTTTATCCTTTGTTAATTTAGCCACTGTATCGAATAAATACCTAGGGTTGTGTTTGTTTTCTTCTAAAAGAGTTGAGAAATAAGCAGATCTAGCAGTTTTTATGGCCTTTCTGTATGCAATCATGCTCTCTTTCCACAAATTGCGAAAAACCTCCAGTTTTGTTTTCTTCCAGCTGCGCTCCATTTTTTTTTGGAGGAGAGGGAACCAGGGTGTTCAAGGCAATCACCCAAACCCACCAGAGGCCACTCTGGTCAGTCAGAGAAGCTGGATGGGTCCCTCTGGAGGAGAGGGAACCAGGGTGTTTAAGGCAATCACCCAAACCCACCAGAGGCCACTCTGGTCAGTCAGAGAAGCTGGATGGGTCCCTCTGGAGGAGAGGGAACCAGGGTGTTTAAGGCAATCACCCAAACCCACCAGAGGCCACTCTGGTCAGTCAGAGAAGCTGGATGGGTCCCTCTGGAGGAGAGGGAACCAGGGTGTTTAAGGCAATCACCCAAACCCACCAGAGGCCACTCTGGTCTGTCAGAGAAGCTGGATGGGTCCCTCTGGAGGAGAGGGAACCAGGGTGTTTAAGGCAATCACCCAAACCCACCAGAGGCCACTCTGGTCAGTCAGAGAAGCTGGATGGGTCCCTCTGGAGGAGAGGGAACCAGAGTGTTCAAGGCAATCACCCAAGCCGACTAGAGTAAAGCCTGCCTCATGCCTGGGCAAAATCAGATCCTTCTATCCGCCCCTCTCTGCAGGTCGGTTGTGAGTGAACGTGGTCACAAAATTGACCCCCAGGGTGTCAAGGGAGGGTGATAAAGGTGGATGACATCCTCCTATATGAATTGTTGTGAGGCCCACTCAGAGGCACTATGGGTGGGCAGAGAATCCAGTTCCCACCGCAGTGGAAGCCTGGAAGAGCAGTGAACCAAGCCGACCAAAGGGCACTGTGGTCGGTCAAAGAAGTTGGATGGGTTCTACAAACAACTGACTCATTCCTCAAGGAATCGGTCTACACTGATTGTACATTTTTGATTAACTAGAAAAAAAAAAAAAAACGCGTAAGTGTCGTTTGTTCTATAATCGACTACTCAGATTAAAAAAACTTTGAGACTTCTCAAATTTACTTCATTTCCTCAGCCATTGCCTATTGTCAGTAATTTCATACTCACATAATTTTATTTCATTTAACAATTTAAATGTATATTTTGAAACACTATTTTCCACATTATTACTTGATTTTCATGGAGTGAACACGTTTGTTCGAATATAATGTCTGATCTCTGTCTGCTGCTAATGTCATGTTTTTGTACAGTATTGCAGCGTTTACAGTCACTGTGGGCACCAGGGCACAGTAGTACAGAGCAGAATCTGCCATTTCTGCCTGAAAGATGCTCAGATGCACACGTTTGTGTTCTTTATCAGCCACACATGAGAGCCGAAGTGCAGGCTCGGACTGGGCTCTGAGCTCAGTGGCGAAATATGAGGTACTCTGGTGGAGATCCTGGATATTGTCGATACCACAGTGCGATGTAAACAGCACTGTAATCGCAGGACAGCGTAACATCGTCTCCTGCTGCGACGGGCTTCTCTGAGACCAGTGGCTTTATTGTATTGGCTTCAGCATTCTCTGTGTGAAAGAAGAATCAATTATGCTGGATTATTCCTTTGGTTTAATTTAAATGAAGAGTTTTTCACACTGAATATTTCATCATTGTATCAAATGTTAAAAAATTATAAACTGACCTTTGAGTAGAGAAATAAGAATTAAGAACAGAGACAACATCTGACCAGTGAAGAGACACATGAGTATGAAGAACAGCAGCACTTTTCCTCTAAAGACAGCAGAGCTGGGAATAACACGTGAATCAAAGCTCCTCCCTCTGGCAGAATATGGATAAGAAGAGTTATGATTGGTGAAGTGAGTGATGGGGGGAATGACATCTCAGACTCTTCAGTCATGTCATATGCTAAAATATGATTAAAATACACAATGACAAGTTGTCAGTATATTGGAACATATAGTTTAACAACATCCAGAATATTATTATCAATAACATATGTAACTTTGAAAAAATACATCTTGCAATTCCAGTATTGATGTGTGCGGTCTTTTTTGTAGTATCTTTAGAAACAACCAATTAAATTAACAAAAGTTAACTTAAATCTAAAAGCAAACTAACAATATCTTGCAGCTCAAATGTAAACTTCAATCACTGACCTTTGAGCAGACAAAGACAAAATCTGACCTGCGCAAAAACAACGACACAGAATTAATCTGCATGCAAGATAAAACTCACAGATTGCAGGATTATACTATTGGAAAAACTCACAAAATGAAAAGACAAAGTCTCTTCTGTCTCTCTTTAAGTCACACAGCGCCACCTCCTGGCAAAACAGTTTTCTGTGCACTTTCAGTCAAACGGGAGATGTGAACCTTTGACTATATGAATTTATATGTTATGACCTGTTTCAGCAAAAGGACAGACTATTGCAGTGATGATGCACTGGCATTTGGGACAGGATGAAGTAGATTGATCTTTCTTTAATGATGGCATGAGAGGTTTTTGTATGATGGCGTTGGGTTTCCTGTCACTGTGGGCACCAGGGCACAGTAATACAGAGCAGAATCTGCCTGTACAGCAGAGGAGATCTTCAGATCCACACGTTTAGTATCTTGATGAACTTCAGCAGAAAATCTGTCTGGTCTATCTTCACTCATAGCTCCATGTGGGAAGATGTAAAGGAGGAACTCCGGTTTGGATCTGGGATATTGTCTGTACCATTGTAAATTCTGTACAGTACCCGTATAGTCTTTGTAACTGCAGGACAGATTAACAGCATCACCAATGAGTCTGTTTTCATTCACTAACAAGGGTTTTATTTCATCTGCCTCTGTGTGGCCTATACATGGAGAATAAAAGCCTGGTTAGAGAAATCAAACAGTAACTGTAGAAAGCAGTAGTAAATAAGTAATATTTTATCTTACCAATAAACGTCCAAAAAAAGAGAGAGAAAATAATCATGATAGCAGAAATCTGAAGAAGAATCTGAAAGTCTTGAGTATCATTCAGACTGAATACTGAGAACCTCCTTCAGATGAAAACGCTTCTACATCTGAACATGAAGCTCCGCCTCTGGTGAAGTTATTTACTCCTGTAAGGGAGTCTTGATAGGCCCTGTTGGACCCTAAGCCCTTGCGGTCTTCCGCCGAGTCCACACTTTCGTGACGTAATGCTGTGACTGTCAGGTATTTTAGGCAGGGTCCTATTATAGAAGGAAGAAGGTTTATCTAGATTTATTGTTCAGGATTCCACTTGTAAGGGAATTAATGTTGTTGGTTCATTTTTGTTGGACAAATAAACATCACCATCTTAAAAATAGCTGGGGAGAAATCTGAAGGAGGGTCTGAAATGCTTGATTATGTGGATATAAATAATACTTTCAAGATTAGAAGTGAGGGGGCACAGTGACTGAAGGGCCCCGCTCATGTGTGTTCTCCATGGAAGTACACTATATTACCAAAGGTTTGGGACGCATCCCCTTCACATGCACATGAGCTTTAATGCCATCCCATTCTTAATCCGTAGGGTTTAATCTGGAGTCGGCCCACCCTTTGCAGCTCTAACAGCTTCAGCTCTTCTGGGAAGGCTTTCCACAAGGTTTAGGAGTGTGTTTATGGGATTGTTTGCGCATTGGTGAGGTCAGGCACTGATGTTGGACGAGAAGGCCTGGCTGAAATGAGAAGAACAGCCTCTTCTGGGTGAACACAAACACATGAATCACTGAGGACTGAGGCAAAGGGACTATTTATATGTTTACCTTCTAAAAAAAAGTGATGATTGAAGGTTCATACATGCATCCATCTTAAAGCTGTTCTCAAGATTGATCGATTTTTAAACATTTTTATTGTTTAAGTTATTAGAGCTTTCTTATAAAAGAGACAAACTGAAATGTGTGTATGCATGTGGACATTACTAAAACACCTCATGTGAAGTCAAGCTGCTCATTTCCTATCTGTTTTCAGAAAGTTGGAAGTTCTCCCCACAGCTGAAACACGGGGTTGGATGATGTGTTGAGATGTGTCAGTAAATGCGTGAGAGCTCAGAATCTCAAGCCTGAATCAGGTTCTGGTGCAGTGTTTCTGGGCTTCCTGTGACTGTGGGCCTCAGAGCGCAGAAGTACAGAGCAGAGTCTGACACCTCAGCACCAGACAGTGCGAGATTCACTTGTTTCTTGTCTTTCGAGTCTTTTGCGGACAGACGAAGAGAAGGCGCAGATGACTCTGAATTTTCATTTACAAGTATCAGGAACTCTGGTCTTGATCCCACATGTTTGCGATACCATTGCAGGTTATATACAAGACCACTGTAGTTACAGGACAGAGTCACATCGTCACCTCTGGAGATGTGTTTCTCAGAAGACAACGGCTGTATCGAGTCAGCAGAGGAATGTCCTGTGTGGACAAAATACATCTGTATTCATTAAACATTGATCAAATAATAAATGTAATAATGATTTAATTTAATAAAAAAGAACAGAATAATGTAAGTGTACCTATGAATAATGCCAGTGGTATCCAACAGAAGAGAAACATGCTGGTTTCTGATGGAGTGATTGCAAAGATCAGTCTCTGTGGATGTGCTCCACTCTCTGGACTTTATCTTCTCTGATGGGCTGTTTATTCTCTCTCAGAATGAAAAGACTTGATGTGGTTGATTGGAAGCTGGTGTGTCAGTTTTCAGTGTAATGCAGATGTGTAAATGTATGAGTTTGTGTACAGAGCAGGTGTGTTTCCTGTGACTGTGGGCACCAGGGCGCAGAGATATACAGCAGAGTCTGACGCCTCAGTCGAATTGATCTCCAGATACACTTCTGTCATTTCTTTTTTGGGTCTCGCTGTGAGACGTAAAGTGGGTTCGAATGAAACACCAGTCTCTGTGTGAAAAATAAGGAACTCTGGTCTGGATCTTGGATATTGGCGATACCACTGGAAGCTCAGCCCAAGGCCACTGTATTTGCAAGAGATAACCGCTCTTTCTCCAGCTGAAACATGCTCTTCTGGGGAGAGAGATTCGATTGTATACGCATCCGCACTCTCTGTAATAGAAGAAGAGAGAAAATTTCGAGACTTGAGATTGTATAACAAACTAATGTACTGTAACAGGTTTAGTCAACTGACACAACAATCAGGATTAAAGTATGACTTACCCTGAAGCAGTGAAAACACAGTCAAGACTACAGTAAACCTGGCCATTGTTCAGAAGAGTGAATGCCTGAAGTGTCGAACTCAACCTCGAGTCAATCGCTTTTAACATCAGCCGCAGAGCGCCACCCTGTGGTGAGGAAGGGCACAACAATGGATTTAATTTGAGTTGGGACCATTCATACAGAAATCATGTTTCTATGATGAGTGACTTACTGTATAATAATGAGAATACAGTTATCTTCAGTGACTGATGTAAATATAAGGAGAACTTCAAAGATTAAGTAGCAGCTGGATTAGTTAAATCATTAATCACTGAGTGAATAACACAGAAGAGCTCCCTCCTGTGGACCTGAATGACCGCTTCAGACGGGTCAGCTTCATCATACCGCAAGCTCACAAAAATACACACATTTATACGTCACTAATAAAACTGACCACGCAAAGATAAAATATTCATGTTTCCATTGAAACTGCTTTAGGGAATAATCTCAAGTCAAACAAAAAATGTAAAACAGGGTTCTCAGACTTCTTTGAGTCACCGCTGTATGTGATATTGATGATACATTATTTTTGTTCACTTATATTTATTTGGTCACTAATTAGTCGGTGTGTTGCTGCTGTTGGACTGAAAGACACTGGACAAATGTTCAACACTGAACATGTGGATTCAGTATTTAACATCAAGTTTTTATTGCAAAGTCTTTCAAATGCGTGTAAAATTGTGTTTAATATATCACAGGTATGTTTTTACGGTGTGTGTGTGTTTCCTGTCACTGTGGGCACCAGGGCACAGTAATACAGAGCAGAGTCTGACACTTCAGGTCTGGAGATCTGCAGGATCAGCCGTTTTCTGTCCTTCTGTGCTTCAGCCGCATGACGGCCGTTCTGCTGTTGTCCCAAACCTTCAAAAGCTGACAGGAGAAACTCAGGAGCAGTGTTGGGAAACTGTCTGTACCACTGAAAACCGTTATTATTACTCCCAGTGTAGTTGCAGGAGAGAGTCGTCGTCTCTCCTTCTAAAGCATGCTCTTCAGGAGACACGGGTGTTATGGCATTCGCAAGAGCACTGTCTGGAAACAAGACAACAGAGACTAACTCATTACACATTCAGTTTCTGTGCATTTACATTGAGTTCATAGCAAATTACAGTTATACTAACAATTATATTAACAGAATTATACAACAGAATATCAAAGTTAAATACCTGTAAGAAGTGCCAGAACTGTGAGACGAAAGAACAACATTATGACTGAGAGATCATAAATAATCAGAGATTCAGAGCCACTCAAGAGCTGAGAGCAGATGTGTTGAGCTGCTTCTGAAGCTCCGCCCACTGTGACGCTCTCTGGGGATTCTGGGTAATGATGAAGCCAAGGTAGCACACATTTGAGATTGTGTAGGAATTAATCTTTTTTCCCCAGTTAGTTTTAGAATAACTTCTATTTACAGCACATTTTCTTTATTGTTTCTGTCTTTAATATGGATCTCTCCAGATGAATCCACAAATTGAAAAGTAAGTAGATTAATATAATAATAATAATAGTGTCAGAATGTGTTTCATCAGATATGCACACTTCACTACATTATCACTTTAAAGTCCCATCTCTCTGACAGCGAGTGTCTCCATATTCTCCTCTTTGCTCCTGTTTCTGTAACTTCAGTTATTTTAGCAGATCTTTATCATGCTCTTTCTTTTGTTATTTTGAACTCACACATGAAGAGAAGGATTCGATGATCTGAATATCTGACTCTAATTCTCTCATCTGTCATCACTATTTCCCATGTTTCTTACAGGCCATCATTCTCACTATCAGATATTTCCTGTATTAAAGTGGTGCTTTATAGACAAAGGGAACTCTAGACACTATCAAAAGCAACTGTGTATTTTCCATCTGTAACACATCTTCCCTCCGGAGCGCCCCCTTCTGGCCGCCGAGCCCTCGCTCTGAGATGTCTTAAGCAGTGGCGCAAAAAGTGGGTATGCGCTATATGCGGCGCATAGGGGCGCCAAAGCGATGGTATCATTTTTTTTTTTAATTCTCTAAATGTAGATGCTGTTGTGCGTTTCTAAATCATTTCTGTATTTCCTCAATATTATATAACATTTTAGAGGACTAACAGGCTAGAGTAGGCGCCCTCATAAGATTCCATAAAATAATTTGGGATAATAATGGAATATCGCGGGGGGCGAGCAGGAGTAGGCTACAGATGTCATAGTACTATACGCAAAGTTGTTGAAAGATGGATAAAGCAAAAAAGCTGTCGGGGGCTAAAAATAGAAAAAGAAAGAGGGAAAAGGAGATGGCATGTCAAGGGATGCGACAGCAGCTTAACAAGTGGATAGTGAAAGGCAACAGGTAGGATTTAAAGTGTGGCGTCTGTGCTTGGAGGCTTGCACATATTCATGTTAACAGACCAGCTAGCGTTTGCTAACACTAGGAATGTAGCAGCCAAATGTGGGATTAAATTAAGGCTAGTTTATATGCAAAACGAGGTTGCTGAGCTGTAAACTGGAAAATATAAGGTAGCAGGCCATGTACAATAAATTACATAAATTTGGAACAACTAATGCAAAATAATAACTGGTAAATATAAGGAAGCATGCACAATAAATGACTAGAAGCTGGAAAACATAACTTATGCAATATGTCTGGTTTACCATTGAATCATTAATAGATTTTGTTTTACCATTAGCTGCTGTTCATGTTAGCTGTGTCAGACATACAGGCTATAGTTACATCTACATCTGTTGGGTGACATGGAAGCTGTAATTACAGGGTCACATCTCTTTCTCTCTTTTTAAATGTCTGTTCTATATATATATATATATATATATATATATATATATATATATATATATATATATATATATGTGTCTGTGTGTGTATGTGTGTCTGCCATATTTGTACTTTTTAAAATCCAAAATGTGAATGTAATTTCAACAGCAGCACAACCTTACTGCATAATAGTTGTCTTATCTGATGCCACACTAGGCTGATTTAAGAATTGAATTTAGGCTGCTATATTTAACAGTGAGTTCATTTCATTCAGGTGTGAGGATGGTGGATCAGGAAAGACAGGGGAAGGAAACAGGTAGGTCTAACATTAGGTGGAAGTGTAGGGGGACCACTTGATACCAACAGATTAATTTCTTAATATTAAATAATATTAATATTATTTCAGTATATATGCACATACTGTATAATTATGGTTGGCCTACAGTGGCTGATATACGTTAAAATAAACCTTTATTATTTACATCCCATACATAATAATGTCCGGCTTTTTTTGTTGTTGCTGCATACCCCTCTGGCACTGGGTAGTTGCGCCCCTGCCTTTAGAGATTAGGCTGGCTCCTTCCTTGTCTATTTTTAAGTCCTTACTAAAAACTTTTTTGTTTTCCTTAGCGAACTGATTACTGTGATAGGTTATAACCTCTAAATATGTGGTTTTATATTCTTTTCTGGTTTATTTATATGTGATATTATTGCTTTTCTGTACAGCCCTTTGGTCAGCCTGGGGCTGTTGGAAATGTGCTATATAAATAAAATTGAACTTGAACTTGATAAGTTGACCTCAGACAACAGTATAAAAAAATTTAAAAGACAGTTCAAAACACCACTATTGAGGACTATGTAGTTGATTTTCTTGAAATTTCCAACCATTTGGATTTTAATGACGTGCGTTAAAGACGTCTTTAGAAATGGGTTAATCGAGCCCTGCGCTCTGGACTGCCTGGGGGGGAAATCATTTCTCCCTTGGTCAGTGCATTGACCATGCCCTTCAGTTACGCGGATCATCATTTTCTGTGGATTTTGTGGGCATGGAGCCCCACAATCACACTGTGCCCACCGATCCAGAGTCTCATCCCAAGATGGCCGCCGTGCCTGAGCCCTCTGCCAACATGGCCGCTGTGCCCGAGCCCTCTGCCAACATGGCCGCTGTGCCCGAGCCCTCTGCCAACATGGCCGCTGTGCCCGAGCCCTCTGCCAACATGGCCGCCACGCTCTAGCCAGAGTCTTCAGAGTGTGCAGCGCTGTGGCCACGGGTATGTGGTGTGTGTGACCCTGACCCACGTCCAGTGATGACTCCAGCCCATAAACCCTGTTGGTGAGTGTTCTGTTATAGTCAAGTTAAGTCAAGTCCTTGATTCTTTTATGTTTTGTTTGAGTTTGAATTAATAAATTGCACTTAGGTTCTTCAACGCTTGCCATCAGTGGACTTCTATTACAATATTGTAAATTATAGTGTGTTCTGTCTTGTAAAAGTGGCCTTACATGACCAGTAATTAACAAGTAAATGCTGAACTTAAATTTGCTATAATGGTAGTTCTCAGAGAAATGCAACAGTATTATATTTATTATATATCCTTTAGATTGTGCATCATGATCTTCTGCCTTAAATATA
The DNA here is from genome assembly GCA_023029165.1 of Gobiocypris rarus. Lineage (NCBI taxonomy): Eukaryota > Metazoa > Chordata > Actinopteri > Cypriniformes > Gobionidae > Gobiocypris > Gobiocypris rarus. The sequence goes on along the minus strand of CM040915.1, from coordinate 32,721,840 downwards.
ATTTCTCATTGAGTTTTTGTAGGGTGCAGTTGTGTTTCCTGTCACTGTGGGCACCAGAGCACAGTAGTACATGGCAGAGTCTTTGACTTCTGTAGAAGAGATAGTCAGATTCATATGTTTGACGGCTTTATCAGCAGCAGCGGTCAGACGGAGAGAGGGCACTGATTCGGGCCTGGTCTCAAAGAACAAAATGAGGTGCTCAGGTTTGGATCCGGGATACTGACGGTACCACTGCAAACTTTTAACAGTGCCAGTGTAGTTGCAGATCAGTGTAACATCTTCTCCTTCCAAAACATGTTTCTCCTTTAGGAATGGTATTATCACGTCTGCAGCAGCATTCTCTGATTAAAACAAACACACACAGAAATATTATTTGTAATGGACTAATTCAGATTGTCAACAGGATTAGGAGAATAAACACGTCCACAGTAATTGCTGTGAATCACTCACCTCTTAGAAGAGAAGATATAATGAATACCAGGAGCAACATCTGCACTGATAAGAGACAATGACTCTGAGAGTCAAGACTTACAGTTACTAGAGTATAAGTGACTCAATGTAAGTCTGTCTGCTCTGTTTTTAATCTGAACTGAGACTGAACTACAATGGTTCCTAGAGCTCCACCTTCTGGCACAATGCAGGTCAGATCACTTTTGCTATAATATCTCATCATTTCACATGGGATCTTAATCTTAAACAACAAATAAGATCTTATTGAAGAATATTTGGCTTATTAAATTTTACATTAAGAAGACAGCCTGGTGGATGACACCACTCCCCTACACAGACCATCGTGACTCGTGAGGCTGATTCAGAGGCACTCTGGGTGGGCATAGAATTCAGATTCCACTGCGGTGGAAGTCTGGAAGTCCTCTAGAGTTCCAGACTGTTGGGGCAGTCACCCAAACCTATCAGAGGCCACTCTGGTCTGTCAGAGAAGCTGGATGGGTCCCTCTGGAGGAGAGGGAACCAGAGTGTTCAAGGCAATCACCCAAACCCACCAGAGGCCACTCTGGTCAGTCAGAGAAGCTGGATGGGTCCCTCTGGAGGAGAGGGAACCAGGGTGTTCAAGGCAATCACCCAAGCTGACTAGAGTAAAGCCTGCCTCATGCCTGGGCAAAATCAGATCCTTCCATCCGCCCCTCTCTGCAGGTCGGTTGTGAGCGAACATGGTCGCAGAATTGACCCCCAGGGTGTCAAGGGAGGGTGATAAAGGTGGATGACATCCTCCTATATGAACTGTTGTGAGGCCCACTCAGAGGCACTATGGGTGGGCAGAGAATCCAGTTCCCAACCGCAGTGGAAGCCTGGAAGAGCAGTGAACCAAGCCGACCAAAGGGCACTGTGGTAGGTCAAAGAAGTTGGATGGGTTCTACAAACAACTGACTCATTCCTCAAGGAATCGGTCTACACTGATTGTACATTTTTGATTAACAAAAAAAAAAAAAACTCATAAGTGTCGTTTGTTCTATAATCGACTACTCAGATTAAAAAAACTTTGAGACTTCTCAAATTTACTTCATTTCCTCAGCCATTGCCTATTGTCAGTAATTTCATACTCACATAATTTTATTTCATTTATAAATTTAAATGTATATTTTGAAACACTATTTTCCACATTATTACTTGATTTTCATGGAGTGAACACGTTTGTTCGAATATAATGTCTGATCTCTGTCTGCTGCTAATGTCATGTTTTTGTACAGTATTGCAGCGTTTACAGTCACTGTGGGCACCAGGGCACAGTAGTACAGAGCAGAATCTGCCATTTCTGCCTGAAAGATGCTCAGATGCACACGTTTGTGTTCTTTATCAGCCACACATGAGAGCAAGTGCAGGCTCGGACTGGGCTCTGAGCTCAGTGGCGAATATGAGGTACTCTGGTGGAGATCCTGGATATTGTCGATACCACAGTACGATGTAAACAGCACTGTAATCGCAGGACAGCGTAACATCGTCTCCTGCTGCGACGGGCTTCTCTGAGACCAGTGGCTTTATTGTATTGGCTTCAGCATTCTCTGTGTGAAAGAAGAATCAATTATGCTGGATTATTCCTTTGGTTTAATTTAAATGAAGAGTTTTTCACACTGAATATTTCATCATTGGATCAAATGTTTAAAACAATTATTAACTGACCTTTGAATAGAGAAATAAGAATTAAGAACAGAGACAACATCTGACCAGTGAAGAGACACATGAGTATGAAGAACAGCAGCACTTTTCCTCTAAAGACAGCAGAGCTGGGAATAACACGTGAATCAAAGCTCCTCCCCTCTGGCAGAATATGGATAAGAAGAGTTATGATTGGTGAAGCGAGTGATGGGGGGAATGACATCTCAGACTCTTCAGTCATGTCATATGCTAAAATATAATTAAAATACACAATGACAAGTTGTCAGTATATTGGAACATATAGTTTAACAACATCCAGAATATTATTATCAATAATATATGTAACTTTGAAAAAATACATCTTGCAATTCCAGTATTGATGTGTGCGGTCTTTTTTGTAGTATCTTTAGAAACAACCAATTAACTTAACAAAAGTTAACTTAAATCTAAAAACGAACTAACAATATCTTGCAGCTCAAATGTAAACTTCAATCTCTGAGCCTTGAGCAGACAAAGACAAAATCTGACCTGCGCAAAAACAACGACACAGAATTAATCTGCATGCAAGATAAAACTCACAGATTGCAGGATTATACAGGTCCTTCTCAAAAAATTAGCATTAGGTGTAAAAGTTCATTATTTTCCATGATGTAATGATCAAATTAAACTTTCATGTATTTTAGATTCATTGCACACACACTGAAATATTCCAGGTCTTTTATTGTTTTAATACTGATGATTTTGGCATACAGCTCATGAAAACCCAAAATTCCTATCTCAAAAAATTAGCATATTTCATCCGACCAATAAAAGAAAAGTGTTTTTAATACAAAAAAGTCAACCTTCATATAATTATGTTCAGTTTTGCACTCAATACTTGTTTGGGAATTCTTTTGCAGAAATGACTGCTTCAATGCGGCGTGGCATGGAGGCGATCAGCCTGTGGCACTGCTGAGGTGTTATGGAGGCCCAGGATGCTTCGATAGCGGCCTTAAGCTCATCCAGAGTGTTGGGTCTTGAGTCTCTCAACTTTCTCTTCACAATATCCCACAGATTCTCTATGGGGTTCAGGTCAGGAGTTGGCAGGTCAATTGAGCACAGTAATACCATGGTCAGTAAACCATTTACCAGTGGTTTTGGCACTGTGAGCAGGTGCCAGGTCATGCTGAAAAACAAAATCTTCATCTCCATAAAGCTTTTCAGCAGATGGAAGCATGAAGTGCTCCAAGATCTCCTGATAGCTAGCTGCATTGACCTGCCCTTGATAAAACACAGTGGACCAACACCAGCAGCTGACATGGCACCCCAGACCATCACTGACTGTGGGTACTTGACACTGGACTTCAGGCATTTTGGCATTTCCTTCTCCCCAGTCTTCCTCCAGACTCTGGCACCTTGATTTCCCAATGACATGCAAAATTTGAAAATTTTTTGAGATGTATGCCAAAATCATCAGTATAAAAATTAAAGACCTGAAATTTTTCAGTTGGTGTGCAATGAATCTAAAATATATGAAAATGTAATTTTTATCATTACATTATGGAAAATAATGAACTTTTATCACAATATGCTATTTTTTTTAGAAGGACCTGTACTATTGGAAAAACTCACAAACTGAAAAGACAAAGTCTCTTCTGTCTCTCTTTAAGTCACACAGCGCCACCTCCTGGCAAAACAGTTTTCTGTACACTTTCAGTCAAACGGGAGATGTGAACCTTTGACTATATGAATTTATATGTTATGACCTGTTTCAGCAAAAGGACAGACTATTGCAGTGATGATGCACTGGCATTTGGGACAGGATGAAGTAGATTGATCTTTCTTTAATGATGGCATGAGAGGTTTTTGTATGATGGCGTTGGGTTTCCTGTCACTGTGGGCACCAGGGCACAGTAATACAGAGCAGAATCTGCCTGTACAGCAGAGGAGATCTTCAGATCCACACGTTTAGTATCTTGATGAACTTCAGCAGAAAATCTGTCTGGTCTATCTTCACTCATAGCTCCATGTGGGAAGATGTAAAGGAGGAACTCCGGTTTGGATCTGGGATATTGTCTGTACCATTGTAAACTGTTTACAGTACCATAGTCTTTGTAACTGCAGGACAGATTAACCGCATCACCAATGAGTCTGTTTTCATTCACTAACAAGGGTTTTATTTCATCTGCCTCTGTGTGGCCTATACATGGAGAATAAAAGCCTGGTTAGAGAAATCAAACAGTAACTGTAGAAAGCAGTAGTAAATAAGTAATATTTTATCTTACCAATAAACGTCCAAAAAAAGAGAGTGAAAATAATCATGATAGCAGAAATCTGAAGAAGAATCTGAAAGTCTTGAGTATCATTCAGACTGAATACTGACAACCTCCTTCAGATGAAAATGCTTCTACATCTTGACATGAAGCTCCGCCTCTGGTGAAGTTATTTACTCCTGTAAGGGAGTCTTGATAGGCCCTGTTGGACCCTAAGCCCTTGCGGTCTTCCGCCGAGTCCACACTTTCGTGACGTAATGCTGTGACTGTCAGTCAGGTATTTTAGGCAGGGTCCTATTATAGAAGGAAGAAGGTTTATCTAGATTTATTTTTCCTGGCCTTTCTTTAATTGTTCAGGATTCCACTTGTAAGGGAATTAATGTTGTTGGTTCATTTTTGTTGGACAAATAAACATCACCATCTTAAAAATAGCTGGGGAGAAATCTGAAGGAGGGTCTGAAATGCTTGATTATGTGGATATAAATAATACTTTCAAGATTAGAAGTGAGGGGGCACAGTGACTGAAGGGCCCGCTCATGTGTGTTCTCCATGGAAGTACACTATATTACCAAAGGTTTGGGACGCATCCCTTCACATGCACATGAGCTTTAATGCCATCCCATTCTTAATCCGTAGGGTTTAATCTGGAGTCGGCCCACCCTTTGCAGCTCTAACAGCTTCAGCTCTTCTGGGAAGGCTTTCCAAAGGTTTAGGAGTGTGTTTATGGGATTGTTTGCATTGGTGAGGTCAGGCACTGATGTTGGACGAGAAGGCCTGGCTGAAATGAGAAGAACAGCCTCTTCTGGGTGAACACAAACACATGAATCACTGAGGACTGAGGCAAAGGGACTATTTATATGTTTACCTTCTAAAAAAAAGTGATGATTGAAGGTTCATACATGCATCCATCTTAAAGCTGTTCTCAAGATTGATAGATTTTTATACATTTTTATTGTTTAAGTTATTAGAGCTTTCTTATAAAAGAGACAAACTGAAATGTGTGTATGCATGTGGACATTACTAAAACACCTCATGTGAAGTCAAGCTGCTCATTTCCTATCGGTTGTCAGAAAGTTGGAAGTTCTCCCCACAGCTGAAACACGGGGTTGGATGATGTGTTGAGATGTGTCAGTAAATGCGTGAGAGCTCAGAATCTCAAGCCTGAATCAGGTTCTGGTGCAGTGTTTCTGGGCTTCCTGTGACTGTGGGCCTCAGAGCGCAGAAGTACAGAGCAGAGTCTGACACCTCAGCACCAGACAGTGTGAGATTCACTTGTTTCTTGTCTTTCGAGTCTTTTGCGGACAGACGAAGAGAAGGCGCAGATGACTCTGAATTTTCATTTACAAGTATCAGAACTCTGGTCTTGATCCCATGTTTGCGATACCATTGCAGGTTATATACAAGACCACTGTAGTTACAGGACAGAGTCACATCGTCACCTCTGGAGATGTGTTTCTCAGAAGACAACGGCTGTATCGAGTCAGCAGAGGAATGTCCTGTGTGGACAAAATACATCTGTATTCATTAAACATTGATCAAATAATAAATGTAATAATGATTTAATTTAATAAAAAAGAACAGAATAATGTAAGTGTACCTATGAATAATGCCAGTGGTATCCAACAGAAGAGAAACATGCTGGTTTCTGATGGAGAGTGATTGCAAAGATCAGTCTCTGTGGATGTGCTCCACCCTCTGGATGAGACTTTATCTTCTCTGATGGGCTGTTTATTCTCTCTCAGAATGAAAAGACTTGATGTGGTTGATTGGAAGCTGGTGTGTCAGTTTTCAGTGTAATGCAGATGTGTACATGTATGAGTTTGTGTACAGAGCAGGTGTGTTTCCTGTGACTGTGGGCACCAGGGCGCAGAGATATACAGCAGAGTCTGACGCCTCAGTCGAATTGATCTCCAGATACACTTCTGTCATTTCTTTTTTGGGTCTCGCTGTGAGACGTAAAGTGGGTTCGAATGAAACACCAGTCTCTGTGTGAAAAATAAGGAACTCTGGTCTGGATCTTGGATATTGGCGATACCACTGGAAGCTCGGCCCAACGCCACTGTATTTGCAAGAGATAACCGCTCTTTCTCCAGCTGAAACATGCTCTTCTGGGGAGAGAGATTCGATTGTATACGCATCCGCACTCTCTGTAATAGAAGAAGAGAGAAAATCTTGAGACGTGAAACAAACTAATGTACTGTAACAGGTTTAGTCAACTGACACAACAATCAGGATTAAAGTATGACTTACCCTGAAGCAGTGAAAACACAGTCAAGACTACAGTAAACCTGGCCATTGTTCAGAAGAGTGAATGCCTGAAGTGTCGAGTCAACCTCGAGTCAATTGCTTTTAACATCAGCCGCAGAGCGCCACCCTGTGGTGAGGAAGGGCACAACAATGGATTTAATTTGAGTTGGGACCATTCATACAGAAATCATGTTTCTATGATGAGTGACTTACTGTATAATAATGAGAATACAGTAATCTTCAGTGACTGATGTAAATATAAGGAGAACTTCAAAGATTAAGTAGCAGCTGGATTAGTTAAATCATTAATCACTGAGTGAATAACACAGAAGAGCTCCCTCCTGTGGACCTGAATGACCGCTTCAGGCGGGTCAGCTTCATCATACCGCATAAGCTCACAAAAATACACACATTTATACGTCACTAATAAAACTGACCACGCAAAGATAAAATATTCATGTTTCCATTGAAACTGCTTTAGGGAATAATCTCAAGTCAAACAAAAAATGTAAAACAGGGTTCTCAGACTTCTTTGAGTCACCGCTGTATGTGATATTGATGATACATTATTTTTGTTCACTTATATTTATTTGGTCACTAATTAGTCGGTGTGTTGCTGCTGTTGGACTGAAAGACACTGGACAAATGTTCAACACTGAAAATGTGGATTCAGTATTTAACATCAAGTTACTATTGCAAAGTCTTTCAAATGCGTGTAAAATTGTGTTTAATATATCACAGGTATGTTTTTGTACGGTGTGTGTGTGTTTCCTGTCACTGTGGGCACCAGGGCACAGTAATACAGAGCAGAGTCTGACACTTCAGGTCTGGAGATCTGCAGGATCAGCCGTTTTCTGTCCTTCTGTGCTTCAGCCGCATGACGGCCGTTCTGCTGTTGTCCCAACCTTCAAAAGCTGACAGGAGAAACTCAGGAGCAGTGTTGGGAAACTGTCTGTACCACTGAAAACCGTTATTATTACTCCCAGTGTAGTTGCAGGAGAGAGTCGTCGTCTCTCCTTCTAAAGCATGCTCTTCAGGAGACACGGGTGTTATGGCATTCGCAAGAGCACTGTCTGGAAACAAGACAACAGAGACTAACTCATTACACATTCAGTTTCTGTGCATTTACATTGAGTTCATAGCAAATTACAGTTATACTAACAATTATATCAACAGAATTATACAACAGAATATCAAAGTTAAATACCTGTAAGAAGTGCCAGAACTGTGAGACGAAAGAACAACATTATGACTGAGAGATCATAAATAATCAGAGATTCAGAGCCACTCAAGAGCTGAGAGCAGATGTGTTGAGCTGCTTCTGAAGCTCCGCCCACTGTGACGCTCTCTGGGGATTCTGGGTAATGATGAAGGTAGCACACATTTGAGATTGTGTAGGAATTAATATTTTTTCCCAGTTAGTTTTAGAATAACTTCTATTTACAGCACATTTTCTTTCTTGTTTCTGTCTTTAATATGGATCTCTCCAGATGAATCCACAAATTGAAAAGTAAGTAGATTAATATAATAATAATAATAGTGTCAGAATGTGTTTCATCAGATATGCACACTTCACTACATTATCACTTTAAAGTCCCATCTCTCTGACAGCGAGTGTCTCCATATTCTCCTCTTCGCTCCTGTTTCTGTGACTTCAGTTATTTTAGCAGATCTTTATCATGCTCTTTCTTTTGTTATTTTGAACTCACACATGAAGAGAAGGATTCGATGATCTGAATATCTGACTCTAATTCTCTCATCTGTCATCACTATTTCTGATCAGAACTGTCCCATGTTTCTTACAGGCCATCATTCTCACTATCAGATATTTCATGTATTAAAGTGGTGCTTTATAGACAAAGGAAACTCTAGACACTATCAAAAGCAACTGTGTATTTTCCATCTGTAACACATCTTCCCTCCGGAGCGCCCCCTTCTGGCCGCCGAGCCCTCGCTCTGAGATGTCTTAAGCAGTGGCGCAAAAAGTGGGTATGCGCTATATGCGGCGCATAGGGGCGCCAAAGCGATGGTATCATTTTATTCTAAATCATTTCTGTATTTCCTCAATATTATATAACATTTTAGAGGACTAACAGGCTAGAGTAGGCCCTCATAAGATTCCTTAAAAATAATTTGGGATAATAATGGAATATCGCGGGGGGGCGAGCAGGAGTAGGCTACAGATGTCATAGTACTATACGCAAAGTTGTTGAAAGATGGATAAAGCAAAAAGCTGTCGGGGCTAAAAATAGAAAAGAAAGAGGGAAAAGGAGATGGCATGTCAAGGGATGCGACAGCAGCTTAACAAGTGGATAGTGAAAGGCAACAGGTAGGATTTAAAGTGTGGCGTCTGTGCTTGGAGGCTTGCACATATTCATGTTAACAGACCAGCTAGCGTTTGCTAACACTAGGAATGTAGCAGCCAAATGTGGGATTAAATTAAGGCTAGTTTATATGCAAAACGAGGTTGCTGAGCTGAAAACTGGAAAATATAAGGTAGCAGGCCATGTACAATAAATTACATAAATTTGGAACAACTAATGCAAAATAATAACTGGTAAATATAAGGAAGCATGCACAATAAATGACTAGAAGCTGGAAAACATAACTTATGCAATATGTCTGGTTTACCATTGAATCATTAATAGATTTTGTTTTACCATTAGCTGCTGTTGTGCTGTCAGACATACAGGCTATAGTTACATTTACATCTGTTGGGTGACATGGAAGCTGTAATTACAGGGTCACATCTCTTTCTCTCTTTTTAAATGTCTGTTCTATATATATATATATATATATATATATATATATATATATATATATATATATATATGTGTGTATGTATTTATGTCTGTGTGTGTATGTGTGTCTACCATATTTGTACTTTTAAAATCCAAAATGTGAATGTAATTTCAACAGCAGCACAACCTTACTGCATAATAGTTGTCTTATCTGATGCCACACTAGGCTGATTTAAGAATTGAATTTAGGCTGCTATATTTAACAGTGAGTTCATTTCATTCAGGTGTGAGGATGGTGGATCAGGAAAGACAGGGGAAGGAAACAGGTAGGTCTAACATTAGGTGGAAGTGTAGGGGGACCACTTGATACCAACAGATTAATTTCTTAATATTAAATAATATTAATATTATTTCAGTATATATGCACATACTGTATAATTATGGTTGGCCTACAGTGGCTGATATACGTTAAAATAAACCTTTATTATTTACATCCCATACATAATAATGTCCGGCTTTTTTTGTTGTTGCTGCATACCCCTCTGGCACTGGGTAGTTGCGCCCCTGCCTTTAGAGATTAGGCTGGCTCCTTCCTTGTCTATTTTTAAGTCCTTACTAAAAACTTTTTTTGTTTTCCTTAGCGAACTGATTACTGTGATAGGTTATAACCTCTAAATATGTGGTTTTATATTATTTTCTGGTTTATTTATATGTGATATTATTGCTTTTCTGTACAGCACTTTGGTCAGCCTGGGGCTGTTGGAAATGTGCTATATAAATAAAATTGAACTTGAACTTGATAAGTTGACCTCAGACAACAGTATAAAAAAATAAAAAAGACAGTTCAAAACACCACTATTGAGGACTATGTAGTTGATTTTCTTGAAATTTCCAACCATGTGAATTTTAATGACGTGCCGTTAAAGACGTCTTTAGAAATGGGTTAATCGAGCCCCTGCGCTCTGGACTGCCTGGGGAAAATTCATTTCTCCATTGGTCAGTGCATTGACCATGCCCTTCAGTTAAGCGGATCATCATTTTCTGTGGATTTTGTGGGCATGGAGCCCCACAATCACACTGTGCCCGCCACTCCAGAGTCTCATCCCAAGATGGCCGCTGTGCCCGAGCCCTCTCCCAACATGGCCGCCGTGCCCGAGCCCTCTGCCAACATGGCCGCTGTGCCCGAGCCCTCTGCCAACATGGCCGCCACGCTCTAGCCAGAGTCTTCAGAGTGTGCAGCGCTGTGGCCACGGGTATGTGGTGTGTGTGACCCTGACCCACGTCCAGTGATGGCTCCAGCCCATAAACCCTGTTGGTGAGTGTTCTGTTATAGTTAAGTTAAGTCAAGTCCTTGTTTCTTTTATGTTTTGTTTGAGTTTGAATAAATAAATTGCACTTAGGTTCTTCAACGCTTACCATCAGAGGACTTCTGTTACAATATTGTAAATTATAGTGTGTTCTGTCTTGTAAAAGTGGCCTTACATTAACAGTAATTAACAAGTAAATGCTGAACTTAAATTTGCTATAATGGTAGTTCTCAGAGAAAAGCAACAGTATTATATTTATTATATATCCTTTAAATTGTGCATCATGATCTTCTGCCTTAAATATAATTTCTCATTGAGTTTTTGTAGGGTGCAGTTGTGTTTCCTGTCACTGTGGGCTGCAGGGCACAGTAGTACATGGCAGAGTCTTTGACTTCTGTAGAAGAGATAGTCAGATTCATATGTTTGACGGCTTTATCAGCAGCAGCGGTCAGACGGAGAGAGGGCACTGATTCGGGCCTGGTCTCAAAGAACAAAATGAGGTGCTCAGGTTTGGATCCGGGATACTGACGGTACCACTGCAAATTCTGAACATTGCCAGTGTAGTTGCAGATCAGTGTAACATCTTCTCCTTCCCAAACATGTTTCTCTGTGAGGAATGGTGTTATCACATCAGCAGCAGCATTCTCTGAATTAAAAGAAACACACACAGAAATATTATTTGTAATGGACTAATTCAGATTGTCAACAGGATAAGGAGAATAAACACGTCCACAGTAATTGCTGTGAATCACTCACCTCTTAGAAGAGAAGATATAATGAATACCAGGAGCAACATCTGCACTGATAAGAGACAATGACTCTGAGAGTCAAGACTTACAGTTACTAGAGTATAAGTGACTCAATGTAAGTCTGTCTGCTCTGTTTTTAATCTGAACTGAGACTGAACTACAATGGTTCCTAGAGCTCCACCTTCTGGCACAATGCAGGTCAGATCACTTTTGCTATAATATCTCATCATTTCATACAGGATCTTAATCTTAAACAACAAATAAGATCTTATTGAAGAATATTTGGCTTATTAAATTTTACATTAAGAAGACAGCCTGGTGGATGACACCACTCCCCTACACAGACCATCGTGACTCGTGAGGCTGATTCAGAGGCACTCTGGGTGGGCATAGAATTCAGATTCCACTGCGGTGGAAGTATGGAAGTCCTCTAGAGTTCCAGACTGTTGGGGCAGTCACCCAAACCCACCAGAGGCCACTCTGGTCTGTCAGAGAAGCTGGATGGGTCCCTCTGGAGGAGAGGGAACCAGGGTGTTCAAGGCAATCACCCAAGCCGACTAGAGTAAAGCCTGCCTCATGCCTGGGCAAAATCAGATCCTTCCATCCGCCCCTCTCTGCAGGTCGGTTGTGAGTGAACGTGGTCACAGAATTGACCCCCAGGGTGTCAAGGGAGGGTGATAAAGGTGGATGACATCATCCTTTATGAACTGTTGTGAGGCCCACTCAGAGGCACTATGGGTGGGCATAGAATCCAGTTCCCACCGCAGTGGAAGCCTGGAAGAGCAGTGAACCAAGCCGACCAAAGGGCACTGTGGTCGGTCAAAGAAGTTGGATGGGTTCTACAAACAACTGACTCATTCCTCAAGGAATCGGTCTACACTGATTGTACATTTTGATTAACTAAAAAAAAAAAAACCTCATAAGTGTCATTTGTTCTATAATCGACTACTCAGATTAAAAAGACATTGAGACTTCTTAAATTTACTTCATTTCCTCAGCCATTGCCTATTGTCAGTAATTTCATACTCACATAATTTTATTTCATTTATAAATTTAAATGTATATTTTGAAACACTATTTTCCACATTATTACTTGATTTTCATGGAGTGAACACGTTTGTTCGAATATAATGTCTGATCTCTGTCTGCTGCTAATGTCATGTTTTTGTACAGTATTGCAGCGTTTACAGTCACTGTGGGCACCAGGGCACAGTAGTACAGAGCAGAATCTGCCATTTCTGCCTGAAAGATGCTCAGATGCACACGTTTGTGTTCTTTATCAGCCACACATGAGAGCCGAAGTGCAGGCTCGGACTGGGCTCTGAGCTCAGTGGCGAATATGAGGTACTCTGGTGGAGATCCTGGATATTGTCGATACCACAGCACGATGTAAACAGCACTGTAATCGCAGGACAGCGTAACATCGTCTCCTGCTGCGACGGGCTTCTCTGAGACCAGTGGCTTTATTGTATTGGCTTCAGCATTCTCTGTGTGAAAGAAGAATCAATTATGCTGGATTATTCCTTTGGTTTAATTTAAATGAAGAGTTTTTCACACTGAATATTTCATCATTGTATCAAATGTTAAAAAAATTATAAACTGACCTTTGAGTAGAGAAATAAGAATTAAGAACAGAGACAACATCTGACCAGTGAAGAGACACATGAGTATGAAGAACAGCAGCACTTTTCCTCTAAAGACAGCAGAGCTGGGAATAACACGTGAATCAAAGCTCCTCCCTCTGGCAGAATATGGATAAGAAGAGTTATGATTGGTAAAGCGAGTGATGGGGGGAATGACATCTCAGACTCTTCAGTCATGTCATATGCTAAAATATAATTAAAATACACAATGACAAGTTGTCAGTATATTGGAACATATAGTTTAACAACATCCAGAATATTATTATCAATAACATGTAACTTTGAAAAAATACATCTTGCAATTCCAGTATTGATGGGTGCGGTCTTTTTTGTAGTATCTTTGGAAACAACCAATTAAATTAACAAAAGTTAACTTAAATCTAAAAGCGAACTAACAATATCTTGCAGCTCAAATGTAAACGTCAATCTCTGAGCCTTGAGCAGACAAAGACAAAATCTGACCTGTGCAAAAACAACGACACAGAATTAATCTGCATGCAAGATAAAACTCACAGATTGCAGGATTATACAGGTCCTTCTAAAAAAATTAGCATATTGGTGTAAAAGTTCATTGTTTTCGATAATGTAATGATAAAATTAAACTTTCATATATTTTAGATTCATTGCACACACACTGAAATATTTCATGTCTTTTATTGTTTTAATACTGATGATTTTGGCATACAGCTCATGAAAACCCAAAGTTCCTATCTCAAAAAATTAGCATATTTCATCCGACCAATAAAAGAAAAGTGTTTTTAATATAAAAAAATTAAACCTTCATATAATTATGTTCAGTTTTGCACTCAATACTTGTTTGGGAATTCTTTTGCAGAAATGACTGCTTCAATGCGGCGTGGCATGGAGGCGATCAGCCTGTGGCACTGCTGAGGTGTTATGGAGGCCCAGGATGCTTCGATAGCGGCCTTAAGCTCATCCAGAGTGTTGGGTCTTGCGTCTCTCAACTTTCTCTTCACAATATCCCACAGATTCTCTATGGGGTTCAGGTCAGGCCAATTGAGCACAGTAATACCATGGTCAGTAAACCATTGACCAGTGGTTTTGGCACTGTGAGCAGGTGCCAGGTCATGCTGAAAAACAAAATCTTCATCTCCATAAAGCTTTTCAGCAGATGGAAGCATGAAGTGCTCCAAAATCTCCTGATAGCTAGCTGCATTGACCCTGCCCTTGATAAAACACAGTGGACCAACACCAGCAGCTGACATGGCACCCCAGACCATCACTGACTGTGGGTACTTGACACTGGACTTCAGGCATTTTGGCATTTCCTTCTCCCCAGTCTTCCTCCAGACTCTGGCACCTTGATTTCCCAATGACATGCAAAATTTGAGCGCCAGTCCAGTGCTGCTTCTCTGTAGCCCAGGTCAGGCGCTTCTGCTGCTGTTTCTGGTTCAAAAGTGTCTTGACCTGGGGAATGCGGCACCTGTAGCCCATTTCCTGCACACGCCTGTGCACGGTGGCTCTGGATGTTCTACTCCAGACTCAGTCCACTGCTTCCGCAGGTCCCCCAAGGTCTGGAATCGGTCCTTCTCCACAATCTTCCTCAGGGTCCGGTCACCTCTTCTTGTTGTGCAGTGTTTTTTGCCACACTTTTCCCTTCCCACAGACTTCCCACTGAGGTGCCTTGATACAGCACTCTGGGAACAGCCTATTGGTTCAGAAATGTCTTTCTGTGTCTTACCCTCTCGCTTGAGGGGTCAATGATGGCCTTCTGGACAGCAGTCAGGTCGGCAGTCTTACCCATGATTGCGGTTTTGAGTAATGAACCAGGCTGGGAGTTTTTAAAAGCCTCAGGAATCTTTTGCAGGTGTTTAGAGTTAATTAGTTGATTCAGATGATTAGGTTAATAGCTCGTTTAGAGAACCTTTTCATGATATGCAATTTTTTTTTGAGATGTATGCCAAAATCATCAGTATAAAAAAAATTAAAGACCTGAAATATTTCAATTGGTGTGCAATGAGTCTAAAATATATGAAAATGTAATTTTTATCATTACATTATGGAAAATAATGAACTTTTATCACAATATGCTACTTTTTTTGGAAGGACCTGTACTATTGGAAAAACTCACAAAAAGTCTCTTCTGTCTCACTTTAAGTCACACAGCGCCACCTCCTGGCAAAACAGTTTTCTGTGCACTTTCAGTCAAACGGGAGATGTGAACCTTTGACTATATGAATTTATATGTTATGACCTGTTTCAGCAAAATGACAGACTATTGCAGTGCACTGGCGTTTGGGACAGGATGAAGTAGATTGATCTTTCTTTAATGATGGCATGAGAGGTTTTTGTATGATGGCGTTGGGTTTCCTGTCACTGTGGGCACCAGGGCACAGTAATACAGAGCAGAATCTGCCTGTACAGCAGAGGAGATCTTCAGATCCACACGTTTAGTATCTTGATGAACTTCAGCAGAAAATCTGTCTGGTCTATCTTCACTCATAGCTCCATGTGGGAAGATGTAAAGGAGGAACTCGGTTTGGATCTGGGATATTGTCTGTACCATTGTAAACTGTTTACAGTACCCGTATAGTCTTTGTAACTGCAGGACAGATTAACGCATCACCAATGAGTCTGTTTTCATTCACTAACAAGGGTTTTATTTCATCTGCCTCTGTGTGGCCTATACATGGAGAATAAAAGCCTGGTTAGAGAAATCAAACAGTAACTGTAGAAAGCAGTAGTAAATAAGTAATATTTTATCTTACCAATAAACATCCAAAAAAGAGAGTGAAAATAATCATGATAGCAGAAATCTGAAGAAGAATCTGAAAGTCTTGAGTATCATTCAGACTGAATACTGAGAACCTCCTTCAGATGAAAACGCTTCTACATCTTGACATGAAGCTCCGCCTCTGGTGAAGTTATTTACTCCTGTAAGGGAGTCTTGATAGGCCCTGTTGGACCCTAAGCCCTTGCGGTCTTCCGCCGAGTCCACACTTTCGTGACGTAATGCTGTGACTGTCAGTCAGGTATTTTAGGCAGGGTCCTATTATAGAAGGAAGAAGGTTTATCTAGATTTATTTTTCCTGGCCTTTCTTTAATTGTTCAGGATTCCACTTGTAAGGGAATTAATGTTGTTGGTTCATTTTTGTTGGACAAATAAACATCACCATCTTAAAAATAGCTGGGGAGAAATCTGAAGGAGGGTCTGAAATGCTTGATTATGTGGATATAAATAATACTTTCAAGATTAGAAGTGAGGGGGCACAGTGACTGAAGGGCCCGCTCATGTGTGTTCTCCATGGAAGTACACTATATTACCAAAGGTTTGGGACGCATCCCTTCACATGCACATGAGCTTTAATGCCATCCCATTCTTAATCCGTAGGGTTTAATCTGGAGTCGGCCCACCCTTTGCAGCTCTAACAGCTTCAGCTCTTCTGGGAAGGCTTTCCACAAGGTTTAGGAGTGTGTTTATGGGATTGTTTGCGCATTGGTGAGGTCAGGCACTGATGTTGGACGAGAAGGCCTGGCTGAAATGAGAAGAACAGCCTCTTCTGGGTGAACACAAACACATGAATCACTGAGGACTGAGGCAAAGGGACTATTTATATGTTTACCTTCTAAAAAAAAGTGATGATTGAAGGTTCATACATGCATCCATCTTAAAGCTGTTCTCAAGATTGATAGATTTTTATACATTTTTATTGTTTAAGTTATTAGAGCTTTCTTATAAAAGAGACAAACTGAAATGTGTGTATGCATGTGGACATTACTAAAACACCTCATGTGAAGTCAAGCTGCTCATTTCCTATCTGTTTTCAGAAAGTTGGAAGTTCTCCCCACAGCTGAAACACGGGGTTGGATGATGTGTTGAGATGTGTCAGTAAATGCGTGAGAGCTCAGAATCTCAAGCCTGAATCAGGTTCTGGTGCAGTGTTTCTGGGCTTCCTGTGACTGTGGGCCTCAGAGCGCAGAAGTACAGAGCAGAGTCTGACACCTCAGCACCAGACAGTGTGAGATTCACTTGTTTCTTGTCTTTCGAGTCTTTTGTGGACAGACGAAGAGAAGGCGCAGATGACTCTGAATTTTCATTTACAAGTATCAGGAACTCTGGTCTTGATCCCACATGTTTGCGATACCATTGCAGGTTATATACAAGACCACTGTAGTTACAGGACAGAGTCACATCGTCACCGCTGGAGATGTGTTTCTCAGAAGACAACGGCTGTATCGAGTCAGCAGAGGAATGTCCTGTGTGGACAAAATACATCTGTATTCATTAAACATTGATCAAATAATGAATGTAATAATGATTTAATTTAATAAAAAAGAATAGAATCATGTAAGTGTACCTATGAATAATGCCAGTGGTATCCAACAGAAGAGAAACATGCTGGTTTCTGATGGAGAGTGATTGCAAAGATCAGTCTCTGTGGATGTGCTCCACCCTCTGGACTTTATCTTCTCTGATGGGCTGTTTATTCTCTCTCAGAATGAAAAGACTTGATGTGGTTGATTGGAAGCTGGTGTGTCAGTTTTCAGTGTAATGCAGATGTGTACATGTATGAGTTTGTGTACAGAGCAGGTGTGTTTCCTGTGACTGTGGGCACCAGGGCGCAGAGATATACAGCAGAGTCTGACGCCTCAGTCGAATTGATCTCCAGATACACTTCTGTCATTTCTTTTTTGGGTCTCGCTGTGAGACGTAAAGTGGGTTCGAATGAAACACCAGTCTCTGTGTGAAAAATAAGGAACTCTGGTCTGGATCTTGGATATTGGCGATACCACTGGAAGCTCGCCCAACGCCACTGTATTTGCAAGAGATAACCGCTCTTTCTCCAGCTGAAACATGCTCTTCTGGGGAGAGAGATTCGATTGTATACGCATCAGCACTCTCTGTAATAGAAGAAGAGAGAAAATCTTGAGACGTGAGATTGTGTAACAAACTAATGTACTGTAACAGGTTTAGTCAACTGACACAACAATCAGGATTAAAGTATGACTTACCCTGAAGCAGTGAAAACACAGTCAAGACTACAGTAAACCTGGCCATTGTTCAGAAGAGTGAATGCCTGAAGTGTCGAACTCAACCTCGAGTCAATCGCTTTTAACATCAGCCGCAGAGCGCCACCCTGTGGTGAGGAAGGGCACAACAATGGATTTAATTTGAGTTGGGACCATTCATACAGAAATCATGTTTCTATGATGAGTGACTTACTGTATAATAATGAGAATACAGTAATCTTCAGTGACTGATGTAAATATAAGGAGAACTTCAAAGATTAAGTAGCAGCTGGATTAGTTAAATCATTAATCACTGAGTGAATAACACAGAAGAGCTCCCTCCTGTGGACCTGAATGACCGCTTCAGACGGGTCAGCTTCATCATACCGCAAGCTCACAAAAATACACACATTTATACGTCACTAATAAAACTGACCACGCAAAGATAAAATATTCCTGTTTCCATTGAAACTGCTTTAGGGGAATAATCTCAAGTCAAACAAAAAAATGTAAAACAGGGTTCTCAGACTTCTTTGAGTCACCGCTGTATGTGATATTGATGATACATTATTTTTGTTCACTTATATTTATTTGGTCACTAATTAGTCGGTGTGTTGTTGCTGTTGGACTGAAAGACACTGGACAAATGTTCAACACTGAAAATGTGGATTCAGTATTTAACATCAAGTTTTTATTGCAAAGTCTTTCAAATGCGTGTAAAATTGTGTTTAATATATCACAGGTATGTTTTTGTACGGTGTGTGTGTGTTTCCTGTCACTGTGGGCACCAGGGCACAGTAATACAGAGCAGAGTCTGACACTTCAGGTCTGGAGATCTGCAGGATCAGCCGTTTTCTGTCCTTCTGTGCTTCAGCCGCATGACGGCCGTTCTGCTGTTGTCCCGAACCTTCAAAAGCTGACAGGAGAAACTCAGGAGCAGTGTTGGGAAACTGTCTGTACCACTGAAAACCGTTATTATTACTCCCAGTGTAGTTGCAGGAGAGAGTCGTCGTCTCTCCTTCTAAAGCATGCTCTTCAGGAGACACGGGTGTTATGGCATTCTAAGAGCACTGTCTGGAAACAAGACAACAGAGACTAACTCATTACACATTCAGTTTCTGTGCATTTACATTGAGTTCATAGCAAATTACAGTTATACTAACAATTATATTAACAGAATTATACAACAGAATATCAAAGTTAAATACCTGTAAGAAGTGCCAGAACTGTGAGACGAAAGAACAACATTATGACTGAGAGATCATAAATAATCAGAGATTCAGAGCCACTCAAGAGCTGAGAGCAGATGTGTTGAGCTGCTTCTGAAGCTCCGCCCACTGTGACGCTCTCTGGGGATTCTGGGTAATGATGAAGCCAAGGTAGCACACATTTGAGATTGTGTAGGAATTAATATTTTTCCCCAGTTAGTTTTAGAATAACTTCTATTTACAGCACATTTTCTTTATTGTTTCTGTCTTTAATATGGATCTCTCCAGATGAATCCACAAATTGAAAAGTAAGTAGATTAATATAATAATAATAATAGTGTCAGAATGTGTTTCATCAGATATGCACACTTCACTACATTATCACTTTAAAGTCCCATCTCTCTGAGTGCCTCCATATTCTCCTCTTCGCTCCTGTTTCTGTGACTTCAGTTATTTTAGCAGATCTTTATCATGCTCTTTCTTTTGTTATTTTGAACTCACACATGAAGAGAAGGATTCGATGATCTGAATATCTGACTCTAATTCTCTCATCTGTCATCACTATTTCCCATGTTTCTTACAGGCCATCATTCTCACTATCAGATATTTCCTGTATTAAAGTGGTGCTTTATAGACAAAGGGAACTCTAGACACTATCAAAAGCAACTGTGTATTTTCCATCTGTAACACATCTTCCCTCCGGAGCGCCCCCTTCTGGCCGCCGAGCCCTCGCTCTGAGATGTCTTAAGCAGTGGCGCAAAAAGTGGGTATGCGCTATATGCGGCGCATAGGGGCGCCAAAGCGATGGTATCATTTTTTTTTTTAATTCTCTAAATGTAGATGCTGTTGTGCGTTTCTAAATCATTTCTGTATTTCCTCAATATTATATAACATTTTAGAGGACTAACAGGCTAGAGTAGGCGCCCTCATAAGATTCCATAAAATAATTTGGGATAATACGTGAGCGCGCTGAGCGAGCAGGAGTAGGCTACAGATGTCATAGTACTATACGCAAAGTTGTTGAAAGATGGATAAAGCAAAAAAGCTGTCGGGGGCTAAAAATAGAAAAAGAAAGAGGGAAAAGGAGATGGCATGTCAAGGGATGCGACAGCAGCTTAACAAGTGGATAGTGAAAGGCAACAGGTAGGATTTAAAGTGTGGCGTCTGTGCTTGGAGGCTTGCACATATTCATGTTAACAGACCAGCTAACGCGTTTGCTAACACTAGGAATGTAGCAGCCAAATGGGGATTAAATTAAGGCTAGTTTATATGCAAAACGAGGTTGCTGAGCTGTAAACTGGAAAATATAAGGTAGCAGGCCATGTACAATAAATTACATAAATTTGGAACAACTAATGCAAAATAATAACTGGTAAATATAAGGAAGCATGCACAATAAATGACTAGAAGCTGGAAAACATAACTTATGCAATATGTCTGGTTTACCATTGAATCATTAATAGATTTTGTTTTACCATTAGCTGCTGTTCATGTTAGCTGTGCTGTCAGACATACAGGCTATAGTTACATTTACATCTGTTGGGTGACATGGAAGCTGTAATTACAGGGTCACATCTCTTTCTCTCTTTTAAATGTCTGTTCTATATATATATATATATATATATATATATATATATATATATATATATATATATATATATATATATATATATGTTTGTCTGTGTGTGTATGTGTGTCTGCCATATTTGTACTTTTAAAATCCAAAATGTGAATGTAATTTCAACAGCAGCACAACCTTACTGCATAATAGTTGTCTTATCTGATGCCACACTAGGCTGATTTAAGAATTGAATTTAGGCTGCTATATTTAACAGTGAGTTCATTTCATTCAGGTGTGAGGATGGTGGATCAGGAAAGACAGGGAAGAAACAGGTAGGTCTAACATTAGGTGGAAGTGTAGGGGGACCACTTGATACCAACAGATTAATTTCTTAATATTAAATAATATTAATATTATTTCAGTATATATGCACATACTGTATAATTATGGTTGGCCTACAGTGGCTGATATACGTTAAAATAAACCTTTATTATTTACATCCCATACATAATAATGTCCGGCTTTTTTTGTTGTTGCTGCATACCCCTCTGGCACTGGGTAGTTGCGCCCCTGCCTTTAGAGATTAGGCTGGCTCCTTCCTTGTCTATTTTTAAGTCCTTACTAAAAACTTTTTTGTTTTCCTTAGCGAACTGATTACTGTGATAGGTTATAACCTCTAAATATGTGGTTTTATATTCTTTTCTGGTTTATTTATATGTGATATTATTGCTTTTCTGTACAGCCCTTTGGTCAGCCTGGGGCTGTTGGAAATGTGCTATATAAATAAAATTGAACTTGAACTTGATAAGTTGACCTCAGACAACAGTATAAAAAAATTTAAAAGACAGTTCAAAACACCACTATTGAGGACTATGTAGTTGATTTTCTTGAAATTTCCAACCATTTGGATTTTAATGACGTGCCGTTAAAGACGTCTTTAGAAATGGGTTAATCGAGCCCCTGCGCTCTGGACTGCCTGGGGAAAATTCATTTCTCCCTTGGTCAGTGCATTGACCATGCCCTTCAGTTACGCGGATCATCATTTTCTGTGGATTTTGTGGGCATGGAGCCCCACAATCACACTGTGCCCGCCACTCCAGAGTCTCATCCCAAGATGGCCGCCGTGCCTGAGCCCTCTGCCAACATGGCCGCTGTGCCCGAGCCCTCTGCCAACATGGCCGCTGTGCCCGAGCCCTCTGCCAACATGGTCGCTGTGCCCGAGCCCTCTGCCAACGTGGCTGCCACGCTCTAGCCAGAGTCTTCAGAGTGTGCAGCGCTGTGGCCACAGGTATGTGGTGTGTGTGACCCTGACCCACGTCCAGTGATGACTCCAGCCCATAAACCCTGTTGGTGAGTGTTCTGTTATAGTCAAGTTAAGTCAAGTCCTTGTTTCTTTTATGTTTTGTTTGAGTTTGAATTAATAAATTGCACTTAGGTTCTTCAACGCTTGCCATCAGTGGACTTCTATTACAATATTGTAAATTATAGTGTGTTCTGTCTTGTAAAAGTGGCCTTACATGACCAGTAATTAACAAGTAAATGCTGAACTTAAATTTGCTATAATGGTAGTTCTCAGAGAAATGCAACAGTATTATATTTATTATATATCCTTTAGATTGTGCATCATGATCTTCTGCCTTAAATATAATTTCTCATTGAGTTTTTGTAGGGTGCAGTTGTGTTTCCTGTCACTGTGGGCACCAGAGCACAGTAGTACATGGCAGAGTCTTTGACTTCTGTAGAAGAGATAGTCAGATTCATATGTTTGACGGCTTTATCAGCAGCAGCGGTCAGACGGAGAGAGGGCACTGATTCGGGCCTGGTCTCAAAGAACAAAATGAGGTGTTCAGGTTTGGATCCGGGATACTGACGGTACCACTGCAAACTTTTAACAGTGCCAGTGTAGTTGCAGATCAGTGTAACATCTTCTCCTTCCAAAACATGTTTCTCCTTTAGGAATGGTGTTATCACGTCTGCAGCAGCATTCTCTGATTAAAACAAACACACACAGAAATATTATTTGTAATGGACTAATTCAGATTGTCAACAGGATAAGGAGAATAAACACGTCCACAGTAATTGCTGTGAATCACTCACCTCTTAGAAGAGAAGATATAATGAATACCAGGAGCAACATCTGCACTGATAAGAGACAATGACTCTGAGAGTCAAGACTTACAGTTACTAGAGTATAAGTGACTCAATGTAAGTCTGTCTGCTCTGTTTTTAATCTGAACTGAGACTGAACTACAATGGTTCCTAGAGCTCCACCTTCTGGCACAATGCAGGTCAGATCACTTTTGCTATAATATCTCATCATTTCATACAGGATCTTAATCTTAAACAACAAATAAGATCTTATTGAAGAATATTTGGCTTATTAAATTTTACATTAAGAAGACAGCCTGGTGGATGACACCACTCCCCTACACAGACCATCGTGACTCGTGAGGCTGATTCAGAGGCACTCTGGGTGGGCATAGAATTCAGATTCCACTGCGGTGGAAGTCTGGAAGTCCTCTAGAGTTCCAGACTGTTGGGGCAGTCACCCAAACCTATCAGAGGCCACTCTGGTCTGTCAGAGAAGCTGGATGGGTCCCTCTGGAGGAGAGGGAACCAGAGTGTTCAAGGCAATCACCCAAACCCACCAGAGGCCACTCTGGTCAGTCAGAGAAGCTGGATGGGTCCCTCTGGAGGAGAGGGAACCAGGGTGTTCAAGGCAATCACCCAAACCCACCAGAGGCCACTCTGGTCTGTCAGAGAAGCTGGATGGGTCCTCTGGAGGAGAGGAACCAGGGTGTTCAAGGCAATCACCCAAGCTGACTAGAGTAAAGCCTGCCTCATGCCTGGGCAAAATCAGATCCTTCCATCCGCCCCTCTCTGCAGGTCGGTTGTGAGCGAACATGGTCGCAGAATTGACCCCCAGGGTGTCAAGGGAGGGTGATAAAGGTGGATGACATCCTCCTATATGAACTGTTGTGAGGCCCACTCAGAGGCACTATGGGTGGGCACAGAATCCAGTTCCCAACCGCAGTGGAAGCCTGGAAGAGCAGTGAACCAAGCCGACCAAAGGGCACTGTGGTAGGTCAAAGAAGTTGGATGGGTTCTACAAACAACTGACTCATTCCTCAAGGAATCGGTCTACACTGATTGTACATTTTTGATTAACTAAAAAAAAAAAAAAACTCATAAGTGTCGTTTGTTCTATAATCGACTACTCAGATTAAAAAAACTTTGAGACTTCTCAAATTTACTTCATTTCCTCAGCCATTGCCTATTGTCAGTAATTTCATACTCACATAATTTTATTTCATTTATAAATTTAAATGTATATTTTGAAACACTATTTTCCACATTATTACTTGATTTTCATGGAGTGAACACGTTTGTTCGAATATAATGTCTGATCTCTGTCTGCTGCTAATGTCATGTTTTTGTACAGTATTGCAGCGTTTACAGTCACTGTGGGCACCAGGGCACAGTAGTACAGAGCAGAATCTGCCATTTCTGCCTGAAAGATGCTCAGATGCACACGTTTGTGTTCTTTATCAGCCACACATGAGAGCCGAAGTGCAGGCTCGGACTGGGCTCTGAGCTCAGTGGCGAATATGAGGTACTCTGGTGGAGATCCTGGATATTGTCGATACCACAGCACGATGTAAACAGCACTGTAATCGCAGGACAGCGTAACATCGTCTCCTGCTGCGACGGGCTTCTCTGAGACCAGTGGCTTTATTGTATTGGCTTCAGCATTCTCTGTGTGAAAGAAGAATCAGATATGCTGGATTATTCCTTTGGTTTAATTTAAATGAAGAGTTTTTCACACTGAATATTTCATCATTGGATCAAATGTTTAAAACAATTATTAACTGACCTTTGAATAGAGAAATAAGAATTAAGAACAGAGACAACATCTGACCAGTGAAGAGACACATGAGTATGAAGAACAGCAGCACTTTTCCTCTGAAGACAGCAGAGCTGGGAATAACACGTGAATCAAAGCTCCTCCCTCTGGCAGAATATGGATAAGAAGAGTTATGATTGGTGAAGTGAGTGATGGGGGGAATGACATCTCAGACTGTTCAGTCATGTCATATGCTAAAATATGATTAAAATACACAATGACAAGTTGTCAGTATATTGGAACATATAGTTTAACAACATCCAGAATATTATTATCAATAATATATGTAACTTTGAAAAAATACATCTTGCAATTCCAGTATTGATGTGTGCGGTCTTTTTTGTAGTATCTTTAGAAACAACCAATTAACTTAACAAAAGTTAACTTAAATCTAAAAACGAACTAACAATATCTTGCAGCTCAAATGTAAACTTCAATCTCTGAGCCTTGAGCAGACAAAGACAAAATCTGACCTCAAAAACAACGACACAGAATTAATCTGCATGCAAGATAAAACTCACAGATTGCAGGATTATACAGGTCCTTCTCAAAAAATTAGCATTAGGTGTAAAAGTTCATTATTTTCCATGATGTAATGATCAAATTAAACTTTCATGTATTTTAGATTCATTGCACACACACTGAAATATTTCAGGTCTTTTATTGTTTTAATACTGATGATTTTGGCATACAGCTCATGAAAACCCAAAATTCCTATCTCAAAAAATTAGCATATTTCATCCGACCAATAAAAGAAAAGTGTTTTTAATACAAAAAAGTCAACCTTCAAATAATTATGTTCAGTTTTGCACTCAATACTTGTTTGGGAATTCTTTTGCAGAAATGACTGCTTCAATGCGGCGTGGCATGGAGGCGATCAGCCTGTGGCACTGCTGAGGTGTTATGGAGGCCCAGGATGCTTCGATAGTGACCTTAAGCTCATCCAGAGTGTTGGGTCTTGCCTCTCTCAACTTTCTCTTCACAATATCCCACAGATTCTCTATGGGGTTCAGGTCAGGCCAATTGAGCACAGTAATACCATGGTCAGTAAACCATTTACCAGTGGTTTTGGCACTGTGAGCAGGTGCCAGGTCATGCTGAAAAACAAAATCTTCATCTCCATAAAGCTTTTCAGCAGATGGAAGCATGAAGTGCTCCAAAATCTCCTGATAGCTAGCTGCATTGACACTGCCCTTGATAAAACACAGTGGACCAACACCAGCAGCTGACATGGCACCCCAGACCATCACTGACTGTGGGTACTTGACACTGGACTTCAGGCATTTGGGCATTTCCTTCTCCCCAGTCTTCCTCCAGACTCTGGCACCTTGATTTCCCAATGACATGCAAAATTTGAGCGCCAGTCCAGTGCTGCTTCTCTGTAGCCCAGGTCAGGCGCTTCTGCCGCTGTTTCTGGTTCAAAAGTGGCTTGACCTGGGGAATGCGGCACCTGTAGCCCATTTCCTGCACACGCCTGTGCACGGTGGCTCTGGATGTTTCTACTCCAGACTCAGTCCACTGCTTCCGCAGGTCCCCCAAGGTCTGGAATCGGTCCTTCTCCACAATCTTCCTCAGGGTCCGGTCACCTCTTCTCGTTGTGCAGTGTTTTTTGACACACTTTTTCCTTCCCACAGACTTCCCACTGAGGTGCCTTGATACAGCACTCTGGGAACAGCCTATTGGTTCAGAAATGTCTTTCTGTGTCTTACCCTCTCGCTTGAGGGGTCAATGATGGCCTTCTGGACAGCAGTCAGGTCGGCAGTCTTACCCATGATTGCGGTTTTGAGTAATGAACCAGGCTGGGAGTTTTAAAGCCTCAGGAATCTTTTGCAGGTGTTTAGAGTTAATTAGTTGATTCAGATGATTAGGTTAATAGCTCGTTTAGAGAACCTTTTCATGATATGCAAATTTTTTGAGATGTATGCCAAAATCATCAGTATAAAAAAATTAAAGACCTGAAATTTTTCAGTTGGTGTGCAATGAATCTAAAATATATGAAAATGTAATTTTTATCATTACATTATGGAAAATAATGAACTTTTATCACAATATGCTATTTTTTTTAGAAGGACCTGTACTATTGGAAAAACTCACAAACTGAAAAGACAAAGTCTCTTCTGTCTCTCTTTAAGTCACACAGCGCCACCTCCTGGCAAAACAGTTTTCTGTACACTTTCAGTCAAACGGGAGATGTGAACCTTTGACTATATGAATTTATATGTTATGACCTGTTTCAGCAAAAGGACAGACTATTGCAGTGATGATGCACTGGCGTTTGGGACAGGATGAAGTAGATTGATCTTTCTTTAATGATGGCATGAGAGGTTTTTGTATGATGGCGTTGGGTTTCCTGTCACTGTGGGCACCAGGGCACAGTAATACAGAGCAGAATCTGCCTGTACAGCAGAGGAGATCTTCAGATCCACACGTTTAGTATCTTGATGAACTTCAGCAGAAAATCTGTCTGGTCTATCTTCACTCATAGCTCCATGTGGGAAGATGTAAAGGAGGAACTCCGGTTTGGATCTGGGATATTGTCTGTACCATTGTAAACTGTTTACAGTACCCGTATAGTCTTTGTAACTGCAGGACAGATTAACCGCATCACCAATGAGTCTGTTTTCATTCACTAACAAGGGTTTTATTTCATCTGCCTCTGTGTGGCCTATACATGGAGAATAAAAGCCTGGTTAGAGAAATCAAACAGTAACTGTAGAAAGCAGTAGTTAATAAGTAATATTTTATCTTACCAATAAACGTCCAAAAAAAGAGAGTGAAAATAATCATGATAGCAGAAATCTGAAGAAGAATCTGAAAGTCTTGAGTATCATTCAGACTGAATACTGACAACCTCCTTCAGATGAAAATGCTTCTACATCTTGACATGAAGCTCCGCCTCTGGTGAAGTTATTTACTCCTGTAAGGGAGTCTTGATAGGCCCTGTTGGACCCTAAGCCCTTGCGGTCTTCCGCCGAGTCCACACTTTCGTGACGTAATGCTGTGACTGTCAGGTATTTTAGGCAGGGTCCTATTATAGAAGGAAGAAGGTTTATCTAGATTTATTTTTCCTGGCCTTTCTTTAATTGTTCAGGATTCCACTTGTAAGGGAATTAATGTTGTTGGTTCATTTTTGTTGGACAAATAAACATCACCATCTTAAAAATAGCTGGGGAGAAATCTGAAGGAGGGTCTGAAATGCTTGATTATGTGGATATAAATAATACTTTCAAGATTAGAAGTGAGGGGGCACAGTGACTGAAGGGCCCGCTCATGTGTGTTCTCCATGGAAGTACACTATATCACCAAAGGTTTGGGACGCATCCCTTCACATGCACATGAGCTTTAATGCCATCCCATTCTTAATCCGTAGGGTTTAATCTGGAGTCGGCCCACCCTTTCCAGCTCTAACAGCTTCAGCTCTTCTGGGAAGGCTTTCCACAAGGTTTAGGAGTGTGTTTATGGGATTGTTTGCATTGGTGAGGTCAGGCACTGATGTTGGACGAGAAGGCCTGGCTGAAATGAGAAGAACAGCCTCTTCTGGGTGAACACAAACACATGAATCACTGAGGACTGAGGAAAAGGGACTATTTATATGTTTACCTTCTAAAAAAAAGTGATGATTGAAGGTTCATACATGCATCCATCTTAAAGCTGTTCTCAAGATTGATAGATTTTTATACATTTTTATTGTTTAAGTTATTAGAGCTTTCTTATAAAAGAGACAAACTGAAATGTGTGTATGCATGTGGACATTACTAAAACACCTCATGTGAAGTCAAGCTGCTCATTTCCTATCTGTTTTCAGAAAGTTGGAAGTTCTCCCCACAGCTGAAACACGGGGTTGGATGATGTGTTGAGATGTGTCAGTAAATGCGTGAGAGCTCAGAATCTCAAGCCTGAATCAGGTTCTGGTGCAGTGTTTCTGGGCTTCCTGTGACTGTGGGCCTCAGAGCGCAGAAGTACAGAGCAGAGTCTGACACCTCAGCACCAGACAGTGTGAGATTCACTTGTTTCTTGTCTTTCGAGTCTTTATGGACAGACGAAGAGAAGGCGCAGATGACTCTGAATTTTCATTTACAAGTATCAGGAACTCCGGTCTTGATCCCACATGTTTGCGATACCATTGCAGGTTATATACAAGACCACTGTAGTTACAGGAGTCACATCGTCACCTCTGGAGATGTGTTTCTCAGAAGACAACGGCTGTATCGAGTCAGCAGAGGAATGTCCTGTGTGGACAAAATACATCTGTATTCATTAAACATTGATCAAATAATAAATGTAATAATGATTTAATTTAATAAAAAAGAACAGAATAATGTAAGTGTACCTATGAATAATGCCAGTGGTATCCAACAGAAGAGAAACATGCTGGTTTCTGATGGAGAGTGATTGCAAAGATCAGTCTCTGTGGATGTGCTCCACCCTCTGGACTTTATCTTCTCTGATGGGCTGTTTATTCTCTCTCAGAATGAAAAGACTTGATGTGGTTGATTGGAAGCTGGTGTGTCAGTTTTCAGT
Organism: Gobiocypris rarus; assembly: GCA_023029165.1. Classification (NCBI taxonomy): domain Eukaryota; kingdom Metazoa; phylum Chordata; class Actinopteri; order Cypriniformes; family Gobionidae; genus Gobiocypris; species Gobiocypris rarus. The sequence goes on along the minus strand of CM040915.1, from coordinate 32,692,624 downwards.
GTAATGCAGATGTGTACATGTATGAGTTTGTGTACAGAGCAGGTGTGTTTCCTGTGACTGTGGGCTCCAGGGCGCAGAGATATACAGCAGAGTCTGACGCCTCAGTCGAATTGATCTCCAGATACACTTCTGTCATTTCTTTTTTGGGTCTCGCTGTGAGACGTAAAGTGGGTTCGAATGAAACACCAGTCTCTGTGTGAAAAATAAGGAACTCTGGTCTGGATCTTGGATATTGGCGATACCACTGGAAGCTCGGCCCAACGCCACTGTATTTGCAAGAGATAACAGCTCTTTCTCCAGCTGAAACATGCTCTTCTGGGGAGAGAGATTCGATTGTATACGCATCAGCACTCTCTGTAATAGAAGAAGAGAGAAAATCTTGAGACGTGAGATTGTGTAACAAACTAATGTACTGTAACAGGTTTAGTCAACTGACACAACAATCAGGATTAAAGTATGACTTACCCTGAAGCAGTGAAAACACAGTCAAGACTACAGTAAACCTGGCCATTGTTCAGAAGAGTGAATGCCTGAAGTGTCGAACTCAACCTCGAGTCAATCGCTTTTAACATCAGCCGCAGAGCGCCACCCTGTGGTGAGGAAGGGCACAACAATGGATTTAATTTGAGTTGGGACCATTCATACAGAAATCATGTTTCTATGATGAGTGACTTACTGTATAATAATGAGAATACAGTAATCTTCAGTGACTGATGTAAATATAAGGAGAACTTCAAAGATTAAGTAGCAGCTGGATTAGTTAAATCATTAATCACTGAGTGAATAACACAGAAGAGCTCCCTCCTGTGGACCTGAATGACCGCTTCAGACGGGTCAGCTTCATCATACCGCAAGCTCACAAAAATACACACATTTATACGTCACTAATAAAACTGACCACGCAAAGATAAAATATTCCTGTTTCCATTGAAACTGCTTTAGGGAATAATCTCAAGTCAAACAAAAAATGTAAAACAGGGTTCTCAGACTTCTTTGAGTCACCGCTGTATGTGATATTGATGATACATTATTTTTGTTCACTTATATTTATTTGGTCACTAATTAGTCGGTGTGTTGCTGCTGTTGGACTGAAAGACACTGGACAAATGTTCAACACTGAAAATGTGGATTCAGTATTTAACATCAAGTTTTTATTGCAAAGTCTTTCAAATGCGTGTAAAATTGTGTTTAATATATCACAGGTATGTTTTTGTACGGTGTGTGTGTGTTTCCTGTCACTGTGGGCACCAGGGCACAGTAATACAGAGCAGAGTCTGACACTTCAGGTCTGGAGATCTGCAGGATCAGCCGTTTTCTGTCCTTCTGTGCTTCAGCCGCATGACGGCCGTTCTGCTGTTGTCCCAAACCTTCAAAAGCTGACAGGAGAAACTCAGGAGCAGTGTTGGGAAACTGTCTGTACCACTGAAATCCCTGTATAGTACTCCCAGTGTAGTTGCAGGAGAGAGTCGTCGTCTCTCCTTCTAAAGCATGCTCTTCAGGAGACACGGGTGTTATGGCATTCGCAAGAGCACTGTCTGGAAACAAGACAACAGAGATTAACTCATTACACATTCAGTTTCTGTGCATTTACATTGAGTTCATAGCAAATTACAGTTATACTAACAATTATATCAACAGAATTATACAACAGAATATCAAAGTTAAATACCTGTAAGAAGTGCCAGAACTGTGAGACGAAAGAACAACATTATGACTGAGAGATCATAAATAATCAGAGATTCAGAGCCACTCAAGAGCTGAGAGCAGATGTGTTGAGCTGCTTCTGAAGCTCCGCCCACTGTGACGCTCTCTGGGGATTCTGGGTAATGATGAAGCCAAGGTAGCACACATTTGAGATTGTGTAGGAATTAATATTTTTTCCCAGTTAGTTTTAGAATAACTTCTATTTACAGCACATTTTCTTTCTTGTTTCTGTCTTTAATATGGATCTCTCCAGATGAATCCACAAATTGAAAAGTAAGTAGATTAATATAATAATAATAATAGTGTCAGAATGTGTTTCATCAGATATGCACACTTCACTACATTATCACTTTAAAGTCCCATCTCTCTGACAGCATTGTCTCCATATTCTCCTCTTCGCTCCTGTTTCTGTAACTTCAGTTATTTTAGCAGATCTTTATCATGCTCTTTCTTTTGTTATTTTGATCTCTCACATGAAGAGAAGGATTCGATGATCTGAATATCTGACTCTAATTCTCTCATCTGTCATCACTATTTCTGATCAGAACTGTCCCATGTTTCTTACAGGCCATCATTCTCACTATCAGATATTTCCTGTATTAAAGTGGTGCTTTATAGACAAAGGGAACTCTAGACACTATCAAAAGCAACTGTGTATTTTCCATCTGTAACACATCTTCCCTCCGGAGCGCCCCCTTCTGGCCGCCGAGCCCTCGCTCTGAGATGTCTTAAGCACGCTCTCTTTTAGCAAGGCTAGAGATTCAGTGCCAGATGAACCATTGCTTGGATAAATCAACAGGGCCGCAAATCAATATGCAGTTTCATAGATTTTCATAGCAGACAGATGTGATAAATGCCTTTTCTTACATGACTTACTCAAGAAATATTCAACAGGAGTCAGCATGTACCGAATCACATCTCATGTCATTAATCCCATCAGAAGTTTGGACAGTGCATCATCTACAGCTGAGAAGATCCTATCTCAACAGGGTTTGTGCATTAAAGGGATAGTCCACCTAAAAATCTGTCATGAATTCCTCATGTCGTTCCAAACCCGTCAGACCTTCGTTCATCTTCAGATACACATGAAGATCTTTCTGATGAAGTCTGAGCGCTCTCCGACACTCCACTGACAATGCAACTCACAGGATGTTTTTGTACCTATTGTTTTTTTTTTTCCATTTTGATAAACTACACAATGTTCCTCTTTAAAACTTAACAAAGGAACAAGTTTGTGTTTAATTAGTGTGCAAGATGTCCTTTTTAATAAATGTAAGTGCATGTTGTTTTATAAAGAACACACAATACTCAATCTGAGCAAACCAGTTTCAAGGCCCAAAGGTAAAGACATCATAAAAGTAATACATAATTTACCATTTTATTTAAGAAATATTAATCTACAACACATGCTGTTGTATGAACGCTGATTGGAGATATTTTGTAAATAAAGTGGTAAATTAGTCCTGTGTGTTTTTGTGCTTCTGATAGTTGAGGTTAGACCACTGGATCACATGGATCTCAGACTTCATCAGATATCCTCATCTGTGTCTGAAGATGAACGAAGGCCTGACGGGTTTGGAACGACATGAGGGAGAGGAATTAATGACAGGATTGATGTTTTTGGGAGAACTAACCTTTAAATGTAATAAATACAACCTATCCTCCAGACCTGAGATCCTCCATAGACCATAAAAGAGATGCGACAGCTGGAGCCGGAAGGTACTCGATTTCAGCCCCACAATACAATCTTTTGAGATGTGTTATTTCAAAACTTATAATTACATTCTAGTAAACTGTGTTAGAAACATAACGGTAACTTATAACAGCGTGATGAATATTTTTCAGTTCATAATGGTTTTTTTGTTTTTTTTTTAAGTTTCCTCCACCAGCTCCAACAGAAGGTCAGATAATAGACCATTTCAAATGTCTTAAAAATATGAATAGGTGTTTGAGAAATAAAATCAATAATCAAATAATAAAAATTAAAAATGGATAAAATTATATTTTATTGCATTTGGAGACTGATTCACCCAAAATTAAACAAAAACAGTCCAATGGTGGGTTGATGCAGTGTTTGGTCCATATCACTGCAAAAACAGTTACAGCATCCACACATTAATATTCTCCTGAAATACTCTTTTCCATCATGGATGAGTCCAGCTAAGAGCCCATCATAACGCCGTACTCCTGACCAGTGTCACTCCATCATCTGGAGCTGGGTTTCAATGACAGGACGATTTCCTCTATGACACCGAAGTTTAGGTCAAGAAAAATATTCATGACACTGTGATAAAATATTTTCTTATGCACACCCCTTCAAGGAAAGTGTTACCGAAATAATAATCCTCTCTGAACAAAAGGAATGCATTAATCTAAAACCTCACACTGATAAATACTCTTACTGTTGTTGTTGTTTGCTTTGATTTCCACAGTGTGTGACGTAGCTCAGGCTCAGAGACAGAACACACACACGGGTACTGTATGTCAGGTTTGTGTACGGTGTGTGTGTGTTTCCTGTCACTGTGGGCACCAGGGCACAGTAATACAGAGCAGAGTCTGACACTTCAGGTCTGGAGATCTGCAGGATCAGCCGTTTTCTGTCCTTCTGTGCTTCAGCCGCATGACGGCCGTTCTGCTGTTGTCCCGAACCTTCAAAAGCTGACAGGAGAAACTCAGGAGCAGTGTTGGGAAACTGTCTGTACCACTGAAAACCGTTATTATTACTCCCAGTGTAGTTGCAGGAGAGAGTCGTCGTCTCTCCTTCTAAAGCATGCTCTTCAGGAGACACGGGTGTTATGGCATTCGCAAGAGCACTGTCTGGAAACAAGACAACAGAAGGAAATAACATGAATTCAGCATCAGAATAATGTATTTTATATGCTCAAAACAACATGTATAGTTTTGAAGTAAATCAATCACCTGAAAGAAGAGCCATGACTGTAAAGTAAAAAAGCAGCATCTTAATCCTGGGAGACAGAAAGAGCAAGAGCCTTGTGTGTTTCTTCAGTATCTACACACACACACACACACACACCCTGAGACCTGTGAGACGTGCCTTGTGTTTCTTCACATTGAGCTGTTTCTTCCTCTCCGCCTTCTTCTCTTTATATGGTATCGAGTGTCTAATGAAAACAACTAATGAACACATTTTAATGGAGGACAGATTTGTGTGTGATGAGCGGATTAGCTTTAGGGGGTTTTCCCAAACAGAACTGAATGATTCGGAATATCATAGGGATCACATTGATGAGGTCTTTGGATCTTGGCGATTGCGATCACCTCAAACTCATGTGTTTGGAGAAGCGAGAGGGTGAGTAGCCTACATTACACAATTTTTATTTTGAGCAATTTTTATTTGTATCAATATATTATTTAGGCTATTTTGTATCCTGCCTGCAAAGGAGTATCACTTTATTTATTAATTAATCATTCACATGACAAAATATGTTGATTTACATTTTGCAAGACACGTTTCTTAACAAAAGCTGTATGCGAAGGGTTGTGAATGATCATGGATAATGCTGTGATTTACACCTGAGGAGACGATAGAACCCATAATGAGCTGCATAATGAATGACCCTTTGGGTCAGGTATGTGACTTAGAGCTAAGGAACAGGATACAATAATATATATTTTGTTGTAGTTCATTTAGAATATAGTTAACAATATAAAGTGAGAGCCAAAGGCACATTACAAAGACATATTAAATTTTAAAATATCAAAAGATTTTACATTATTTTTAATATAAAAAAACAGTAATATCTTTACAGTAATAACATTGAACACAATTCAGTATTCAGTAAATTTTCCCCATTCATCATTACCAATTATTCAGTTATAAGTAAAATATTTGGGATTTAAAACAACAGTGTAATGCAATTATGATTTCAAAGAGGAGAGGGTGAATTCAGGTTGATCGGGACACTTTTTCCCAGTCATTTCAAAGGCAAAAAAAAAATTCTGAATAATTTGATTTTGTAAACTATCCGACACACACAATACTCAAATATCATTCTGAGTTTCAGTTCATTTATGACACGTGCAATGTCATGATTATAGGCTATTGTCTGTTTTTTTTCTTGTTATTTATTAAATCCAGGCAATTGGCTGATGAAACATTGATTACAATTAGGATACAATTTATACAAAACGAAATTCGCTTTAAAGAAAGGCTTTCTACAAAACAAAACTTAATGAAGTGGTCAAAATCATTTCTGACAAACTCCATGTCTTCTGACATATTGCGCATATTATGATGTGTCTTTTCTCCCTCGAGCTGTGCCCGTTTTATAATCAACATATATCAAATTATAAAAAATAACATTAGGCTATAATATTTAAACATCAATATGAAACAAAATGCATTTGAATGGCTACTGAACACAAAACGTTTGATTGGTACTTTATTTATAGCATCTGAGCAGAAATTTGCGAACAAAAGCTTTATTGATGTGACACTAGGCTATTTTACAGTAAACACAGGTAAATGATTCCAGGATTATTCCTCACTGCGTCTCAAAACGATGTAAAGTACATGCACTAATCTTGATGTGTTTATTAGAGTTGATGTGGGCGGGCGGGGCTGCATTAATACTTAATGAAGAGGCTCTCGAACGACTGACATCTCTCTCTTTTCAAACAGGTTACATAAACACAGAATATTCGAATTTCCGATTTTATTTAAATTATTTAAACCTGAAATTTCAATGTTTCTTTAGACACATCTCATGTTTGGGTGACAAGTATTCACTAAGTTACAGTTGATTTTCAGAAGAGTATCAGATTGGACTTCATTGCCAGTGAGGCTCAGCAATGGTGTTGACTAATGAATTTGCACATGGTTTGTCTTAAAGCATATTAAAAACATAAACAACATTTAAAAACTTGATTTTCTCCTGTACATAATAAAATAATATATGTTAAAACAGTACAGATAAGCACATCAAAATAACAGTAGTTGTGGCGGTTCTAAAATGCGGTTCAATTCCACAGTTTCAGTGCTGATGATTTAGAGATTTACTCTTTGGTGTAATTCATCGGTTAGTTTAGATGTTTTTCCCTTAGTTTCGTGCAGTGTTGTTGTGTTTCCTGTGAATGTGGGCTGCAGAGCAGAGTCTGATACTGAAGCAGAGGAGATCTCCAGATATACACGGCTTTCCTCCTCATTTACTTTAGCAGACACTCCAGGTATTGGAGGCTCAGCTGCTCAAGTTTGGCTTCACTAAACAGAAACAGAAACTCTGGTTTAGAGCGGCTGTATTAACGAAACCACAGGAGAGAATCACTGCTGTAAGAGCCATTGTATTTACAGGCCAAAGTGATGGAGTCACCAGTGCTAACAAGTTCAGATGAGGAGAGTCGAGTCAAGTCAACTTTATTTATATAGCGCTTTTACCAATGCAGATTGTTTCAAAGCAGCTTCACAGTGTTAAACAGAAAAATAATGCAACAGAATATATTTTGATTATCATACAGTAACAATGTGGGCTTTAGATCAGTAATTAGATCATTCATTTAGTTTATATGTTTAATTTAGTTTAATAATTAGATTTATTTTGAAATATATTTGAAAAATAGTTTTTCCCAACTGAGCAAGCCAAGCCAGAGGAAACCCAAACCCCATCAGGAGACCTAATGGAGAAAAATAAACCTTGGGAGAAACCAGGCTCAGTCGGGGGGGCAGTTCTCCTCTGGCCAATTAACAAACAGCGTATTATTATTATTCTGGCAATTTTACAGGTCAGAGGTCATAATAGATCAGAATATTCGAAAGATCTGAGGCAACACGTCGGAGATGGGTTTATTGAGGATGATGTATCGATTAAATAATTATTAAATATAAATAATCAAAATATCGGAGTCATCACGCCGGACACTGGTTTATTGAGGATGATATATCGATTTAAATAATTATTTGTACGGCAGAGCAAAAAAAAAAAAAATTTTCCAATGAATCGTTTTTTAAAGACGAGAGGCGTGCGATTCATTCATTCATTCAGTGTTTAAATTGCTTCCTGCTGATGAGAGAGGAGATGTTCCTTCTCCATGTACATCACCTGAAATAGGCAGCGCATTGAGTTTATTACACATCCAACACAAGTTATTCCTTTCTGATTAATTAAATTTGGAATGTTTGCTTAATGTCCCATATCTCACCTGAAAAGAGAAGAATGAACCAGACACTGTATAGAAACATCATGGATCTGCACATGAAGCCCAAACCTTAAATCTGTCAGATTCTGGGCACGGTTTCCTTTCTGAACTCTCACACCGGTTGAAGGTTCAAGTCTTCTCTAATGTGAGTGAACACTGCTATCTGCTGTATTTATGCTATTACTACACTGATTAGTAATTAGCTTGCATTACTAATTACAGTAGCTATTTAATGACAAGTTTGACTGAAGATAAATTTGATTTGAGATACTGTTGATTTTATAGCAGTTTATATCAGTGCTAGATGAAACCTAAGCATCACTTCTGACAAAGCTACAGTGGAAATAATGCCACCATGTGGCTGCAATCATGAATTTAAATCAATCATATTTAGTTGGACATCTTGAATGTTTTGCTTTCTCAAAGAAACCTTGCATTCCCCCGAGAAATATTCTTTGTGTTTCGCAAAACCATTTATTTCTTTGTGAGCTCACGCAGTTTCTCTGGGGAATGCAAAAGCCTTGAAATATATATTTTCCTTTAGGGGCTCTGTACCTTTCATATTCTTGACACCAAAAATGGTTCTTTTAAGAATTGTTAACTGAAAGGTTTTTGGGACACATGGTTCTTCCATGGCATTGCTGCAATTTATTTTTAAGAGTGGAAGGCATAAAAAACAGTTTACTGTATATAAAATAAAGTTGATGGGAACAAAGAACAGAGTTACATTACTTACAGGACCACCAAATCCACAATTCCATCCTCTTGTATTGTAACAGAAAGTTTAGCCTTATAACTTTATTTATATATATATATATATATATATATATATATATATATATATATATATATATATATATATATATATAGAGAGAGAGAGAGAGAGAGAGAGAGAGAGAGAGAGAGAGAGTAATGGAAAATATTCAGACCCCTAAATTTTTCACTCTCTGTTATATTGCAGCCATTCGCTAAGATCATTTAAGTTCATTTTTTCTCTCTCATTAATGTACACACAGCACCCAATATTGACAGAAAAACACAGAATTGTTGATATTTTTGCAGATTTATTAAAGAAAAAACTGAAATATCACCTGGTCCTCAGTATTCAGACCCTTTGCTCAGTGTTTAGTAGAAGCACCTTTTGATGGAATACAGCCATGAGTGTTTTTGGGAAAGATTCAACAAGTTTTCCACACCTGGATTTGGGGATCGTGTGCCATTCCTCCTTGCAGGTCCTCTCCAGTTCTGTCCGGTTGGATGATAAATGTTGGTGGACCGCCATTTTCAGGTCTCTCCAGAGATGCTCAGTTGGGTTTAAGTCAGGGCTCTGGCTGGGCCGTTCAAGAACAGTCACGGAGGTGTTGTGAAGCCACTCCTTCGGTATTTTAGCTGTGCTTCGGGTCATTGTCTTGTTGGAAGGTGAACATTCGGCCCAGTCTGAGGTCTTGAGCACTCTGGAGAAGGTTTTCGTCCAGGATATCCCTGTACTTGGCCACATTCATCTTTCCCTCGATTGCAACCAGTCGTCCTGTCCCTGCAGCTGAAGAACACCCCCACATCATGATGCTGCCACCACCATGCTTCACTGTTGGGACTGTATTGGACAGGTGATGAGCAGTGCCTGGTTTTCTCCACACATACCGCTTAGAATTAAGGCCAAAAAGCTCTATCTTGGTCTCATCACCAGATAATCTTATTTCTCATCATCTTGGAGTCCTTCAGGTGTTTTATAGCAAACTCCATGCAGGCTTTCATGTGTCTTGCCCTGAGGAGAGGCTTCCGTCGGGACACTCCGCCATAAAGCCCAGACTGGTGGAGGACTGTAGTGATGGTTGACTTTCTACAACTCTCTCCCATCTCCCGACTGCATCTCTGGAGCTCAGCCACAGTGATCTTTGGGTTCTTTATCTCTCTCACCAAGGCTCTTCTCCCCCGATAGCTCAGTTTGGCCAGACGGCCAGCTCTAGGAAGGGTTCTGGTCATCCCAAATGTCTTCATTTAAGGATTATGGAGGCCACTGTGCTCTTATGAACTTTAAGTATAGCAGAATAGTGTTTGTAACCGTGTCCAGATCTGTGGTTTGCCATAATTCTGTCTTTGAGCTCTTCAGGCAGTTCCTTTGACCTCATGATTCTCATTTGCTCTGACATGCACTGTGATCTGTAAGGTCTTGTATAGACAGGTGTGTGGCTTTCCTAATCAAGCCCAATCAGTATAATCAAACACAGCTGGACTCAAAGGAAGGTGTAGAACCATCTCAAGGAGGATCAGAAGAAATGGACAGCACCTGAGTTAAATATATGAGTGTCACAGCAAAGGGTCTGAATACTGAAGACCATGTGTTACTTCAGTTTTCCTTTGTAATAAATCTGAAAAAATGTCAACAATTCTGTGTTTTTATGTCAATATGGGGTGCTGTGTGTACATTAATGAGAAAATAAATTAACTAGATATAAAAATATAAAAAAGAGTGAAAATTTTGAGGGGGTCCGAATGCTTTCCGTACCCACTATATGTGTATATATATATATATATATATATATATATATATATATATATATATATATATATATATATATATACACAGTATTGTTCAAAACAATAGCAGTATAATGTGACTAACCAGAATAATCAAGGTTTTTAGTATATTTTATTGCTACGTGGCAAACAAGTTACCAGTAGGTTCAGTAGATTCTCAGAAAACAAACAAGACCCAGCATTCATGATATGCACGCTCTTAAGGATGTGCAATTGGGGTATTAGTTGAAAGGTGTGTTCAAAAAAATAGCAGTGTCTACCTTTGACTGTACAAACTCAAAACTATTTTGTACAAAAAAATTTTTCTGGGATTTAGCAATCCTGTGAATCACTAAACTAATATTTAGTTGAATGACCACAGTTTTTAAAACTGCTTGACATCTGTGTGGCATGGAGTCAACCAACTTGTGGCACCTCTCAGCTGTTATTCCACTCCATGATTCTTTAACAACATTACACAATTCATTCACATTTCTTGGATTTGCTTCAGAAACAGCATTTTTGATATCACCCCACAAGTTCTCAATTGATTAAGGTCTGAGATTGGGCTGGCCACTCCATAACATTAATTTTGTTGGTTTGGAACCAAGACTTTGCCCGCTTATTAGTGTGTTTTGGGTCATTGTCTTGTTGAAACAACCATTTCAAGGGCTTGTCCTCTTCAGCATAGGGCAACATGACCTCTTCAAGTATTTTAACATATGCAAACTGATCCATGATCCCTGGTATGCGATAAATAGGCCCAACACCATAGTAGGAGAAACATGCCCATATCATGATGCTTGCACCTCCATGCTTCACTGTCTTCACTGTGTACTGTGGCTTGAATTCAGAGTTTGGGGTCGTCTCACAAACTGCCTCTGGCCCTTGGACCCAAAAAGAACAATTTTACTCTCATCAGTCCACAAAATGTTCCTCCATTTCTCTTTTGGCCAGTTGATGTGTTCTTTGGCAAATTGTAACCTCTTCTGCACATGCCTTTTTTAACAGAGGGACTTTATGGGGATTCTTGAAAATAGATTAGCTTCACACAGACGTCTTCTAACTGTCACAGTACTTACAGGTAACTCCAGACTGTCTTTGATCATCCTGGAGGTGATCATTGGCTGAGCCTTTGCCATTCTGGTTATTCTTCTATCCATTTTGATGGTTGTCTTCCGTTTTCTTCCACGTCTCTCTGGTTTTGCTCTCCATTTTAAGGCATTGGAGATCATTTTAGCTGAACAGCCTATCATTTTTGCACCTCTTTATAGGTTTTCCCCCCTCCAATCAACTTTTTGATCAAAGTACGCTGTTCTTCTGAACAATGTCTTGAACGACCCATTTTCCTCAGCTTTCAAATGCATGTTCAACAAGTGTTGGCTTCATCCTTAAATAGGGGCCACCTGATTCACACCTGTTTCTAATTATTCTAACCCTAATGCCACATTGCTATTTTTTTGAACACACCCCTTTCAACTAATTCAACTAATACCCCAATTGCACAGCCTTAAGAGCGTGTATATCATGAATGCTGGGTCTTGTTTGTTTTCTGAGAATCTACTGAACCTACTGGTAACTTGTTTGCCACATAGCAATAAAAAAATATACTAAAAACCTTGATTATTCTGGTTAGTCACATTGTACTGCTATTATTTTGAACAATACCATATATATATATATATATATATATATATATATATATATATATATATATATATATAGTGAAAGAGATTTAAAATGATTTGAAAGAGATTAAAAATGTGGAGACACTAAATAAAAGGGTGACCAGGTACAGGGCAAAAGATATTCTCCTTCCCTTTATGCATTCATGGCAATTTAAATCTAAAATCTTTCCCACAGAGTTATCTATTGATTTTATCATGTACAGTAAGGCCATGAATGTGATATTTATTTTAAATTATCCATAATTTTTTACATTTATAAAAGCTACTTTTTAATCATTTTGTATTGAAGGAAAGTACTCAAGCATGTTGTCAGTTCCAATCTACTCAATCAATTTAATCTGCAAACAAACATGAGTCTATGACAAATCATATTAATAATGTTCTTTCTCTTTCTGGAGGTTTTTGTACAGTGTGTGTGTGTTTGGAGGTTATTGTACAGTGTGTGTGTGTTTCCTCAGGTTATTGTGCAGTGTGTGTGTGTTTCCTCAGGTTATTGTACAGTGTGTGTGTGTTTCCTGTGACTGTGGGCCTCAGAGCGCAGTAATACACAGCAGAGTCTGACACAGATGCAGAGGAGATCTCCAGATACACATGTTTATCTCTCATACTCATTTTTCCATCCATTCCAGGGATACGGGGATTGGCATATGTCACATGGTTCGTGGTTGACTCCAGGACAAGGAGCACAAATTCAGGTCTGGATCCAGGGTACTGTCGATACCAATGCAGACTGTTTGCACTGCCATTATATTTGCATGCGAGCGTGACCGGCTCTCCCTCAGGGACAGGAACATTGTCCTGCAATGCTCTTATTGACTGCGCTAAAGCATCTGCATAGAAAAGGTTAGGAAGAAGAACAAGATGAAGACATTCAGAAAATGTATAAAATGTATATCAAATGGCAAATGTTGAAAACATTAAATAATTACTATGTATTTACAACTTACATAAAATTAAATGCATTGCTTTTCCAGTTTTAAACAACTCACTTACATTGTGTTCCTGAAAACACCAGCAGAACACACAGGAGCCTCATCCTGAAGCAGGAATGGGACTGCAGACAGAACTGTGAGATATTCGTGAGATCCTTCAAAGCTCCACCCATAACAATCAGTGAACGCCTTCGGAGAGATCGCCTCATCATCAGATCCAGTGCGGTCTGGAGATGCCTTTGACACATACTGAAGAAGGATATTAAACAATTAAGAAACTTTGTTTCTGAAATTGCCAAGCTTTGCAAATGTATGTAAACTTTGCCTCTTTTTTTACTTGAAAGCAAAAAATAATTTTTTAACCTTCCTTTCAAACGTTAAAAAAAGAGAAAGATACTAATACAAGTCAAACATCCAAAATCTGTATTTAAGGTTCACGACAGTGTTTTTAAACCGATGCTGTAATGGAAAGTTAAGAACACATAATTGTCTTTTTTATTAGTGGTGCTTGCTGGTAAGCAAGGCATCACTATTGTTATTGTGCATACTTATTATTATTCTTCCACACAAAAGTTCGGCGCGCTTCTCCTCCCACACCGTTTGTCACACACCCATGAATGAGGCGCCAAAACGCATGGATTATTCGGGAATGGTGTGCTATATCTTTCTAAGGATTGGGTGCGATTTTACCAAGGGCGTAAAATCTAGCCAAAAATCGCATAGACTTAACATTACGGCAAAGTTTGACCACTCGAGCTTCTGAGCGAGGATTTCGAGAAACTCGTGACTTACCACATTTGGAGAGGCTTACAGGATCTCTCAAAACACACATCTCAAAGGGGTGTGAGTTGTACCCCTGGGGCGCAGGAGGGGCCCGAATTTTTACATTGACTTAACATGGGGAGGGACGTCCCATCAAACGCATGCGTTTTGTCCTCCAATGGTAAATTGCATAGGGATTTTGTATTGACCATAGATCTGCTTCACAGAGTCACAGAGACAAGGGGGTGGGCTCAACTTACTCAGACAACCAATCACTATCTCAGGATCATCGTGATGCTGTCAAGCCACGCCCTAGCAACCATTTAGAGCTCCCTAGCAACTGATCCCATAGACTTCCATTGAAAGAGATCAAATGAATATCTTTGGATAGAAGTGTCATAGAAACATGAGGGTGGGTTTGTTTGACTCGGGGCATCAACGGCCAATCACAAATCACCTTCAACACGTCCTAGCCACGCCCTAGCAACCGTTATTAAGCACCTTAGCAACCCAAATCAGCAGTGTATATCTTCACATCTGAATGTCATAGAGGAATGGGGGTTGATTTATATCATTCATACTGACAAGGAGCTTTTGCTGTATCGTCACTGGATGCTGCCAAGCCACTCCATAGCAACCAAACGGAGTACCCTAGCAACAGTTTAACAAGACCTATATCTCTGGATTAGAAAATCATAGAGGAATGGGGGTTGGTTTATATCATTCATACTGACAAGGAGCTTTTGGCATATCATTATGGGATGTTCCCAAGCCACTCCATAGCAACCAAACAGAGTACCCTAGCAACCGTTTATCAACCCCTATATCTCTGCGTCAGAACATCATAGAGACATGGGGGTTGGGTCTTTTGACTCATGCTAGCAAACGGCACTTTGCTACACATGCTAGCAGTGAATAGCTACATGCTAATAGTGATTAGCTAAGCGTTAAATCAGCCTAAGAACGTACTAAGAACTCTATAAACACTACATAGTAACCATCTGTGACAACTAGCAACACCATAGCAACCTACCAGAATACCTTGGCAACTGCCTAGCAACCACCCAGAACACCTTAGCAACCACCTAGCAACTGCATAGCAACGCCCTAGCAACCACCCAGAACACCTTAGCAACCACCTAGCAACCACCTACCAACGCCCTAGCAACCACCCAGAACACCCTAGCAACCACCTCAGCAACGCCCCAGCAACCACCCAGAACACCCTAGCAACCACCTAGCAACCACATAGCAACGCCCTAGCAACCACCCAGAACACCTTAGCAACCACCTAGCAACCACCTAGCAACGCCCTAGCAACCACCCAGAACACCCTAGCAACCACCTAGCAACCACATAGCAACGCCCTAGCAACCACTCAGAACATCCTAGCAACCGCCTAGCAACCATCCAGAACACCCTAGCAACCATTTAGACCACCCTAGCAACCGTACAAACACATGAATAAGCCATATATCTCAGCTCCACAACATCGCATAGACATGGGGGTGGGCTTTTTGCAGTCACTTGCACGACCGGGCCAGTTTTGCCACTGCAAGCACCACTCACATTTTCTTCTGGAAATGTACATTCTAGTTGTATTTATATTATTGTCTTACACAACATTTAAAGTCTCCATGAAATCAAAATGGACTATTATGTTTGTTATGAACACTGCAGTGTTTTATTATAAATGATTCATCTGTGCACATCATTTTTTGTTATTCAGTTTCGTGTGTCCTCGACTCATAATCTCCTATTCTCCTACTTCCGGCGACCTATCTTGCCTTCTCTGATGAAGATCCAATCTATTCCCAATGGACAATATCAAATCCCACCCATGTATTGGTTGTCTTGTTTAAGTAGGAGGGAGGGAACTGACTTTACGTCACCGGTCCTCACCGGTTATTGTGCAGTGTGTGTGTGTTTCCTCAGGTTATTGTGCAGTGTGTGTGTGTTTCCTCAGGTTATTGTGCAGTGTGTGTTTCCTCAGGTTATTGTACAGTGTGTGTGTTCCTCAGGTTATTGTGCAGTGTGTGTGTTTCCTCAGGTTATTGTGCAGTGTGTGTGTTTCCTCAGGTTATTGTGCAGTGTGTGTGTTTCCTCAGGTTATTGTGCAGTGTGTGTGTGTTTCCTCAGGTTATTGTACAGTGTGTGTGTGTTCCTCAGGTTATTGTGCAGTGTGTGTGTGTGTTTTCTCAGGTTATTGTGCAGTGTTGTTGTGTTTCTCAGGTTATTGTACAGTGTTGTTGTGTTTCCTCAGGTTATTGTGCAGTGTGTGTGTTTCCTCAGGTTATTGTGCAGTGTGTGTGTGTTTCCTCAGGTTATTGTGCAGTGTGTGTTTCCTCAGGTTATTGTGCAGTGTGTGTTTCCTCAGGTTATTGTACAGTGTGTGTGTGTTTCCTGTGACTGTGGGCTCCAGGGCGCAGTAGAACAGCGCTGAATCTGTGACTGCAGCAGAGGAGATGTGCAGATGCACACGCTTCTCCCCCTTATTCACACTGCCATCCAGTGTGGGGAAAGCGGGTACTGCATGTGTCACACTGCCTGATTCAAAGACAAGAAGCAGAAACTGCGGCCTGGATCCAGGATACTGCCGATACCAATGTAAACTGCGTGCTTGGCTGTCATACGTGCATGAGAGAATGACTGTATCTCTCTCAGTGGCATGTTCTGTGCTCTTCAGTGGTGTTATTGACTGGCCACAAGATTGATCTGTAAGCATGAAAACACTCATCAGGAAAAACAAAGACAATGTTCAGCCATTATCTACAATCTGAACAGGTATGAATGATTGCATTTACCATGTATTTACATAAAGAAATAGTAATGTTTTTGTAAATATACCAGAATTCAAATGAGATATAATATTAATGAATTAAGTTACTGAATGCTACTCACCCTGTATGGCTAATAGTATAAGAAGATATAACAGCGATCTCATTTCTGCACTGCTGAAGAACAGACTGAACTCATGTAAGAGATGAGCCAACACAAGCTCCTGAAGCTCCACCCACAGATCTCAGGGTGATGAAAACATGTCATACATGAAGACTGTGAAATACATTGTGTGTGTGTGTGTGTGTGTGTGTGTGTGTGTGTGTGTGTGTGTGTGTGTGTGTGTGTGTGTGTGTGTGTTGACAAGGGCCAAATTGTGATGGCTAGACGACTGGGTCAGAGCATCTGAGGAATGGTCTGAGGAATCACGTGTTCTTTTACATTACATCACGTGGATGGCCAGGTGCGTGGCTTACCTGGGAACCTGTATTTATTCAGCTTTCAGATGATGTACCAATCTCAATTTGACCCTTTTGTGGTCCAGGGTCACATTTGGGCTCAAACATTTACAAATAAAGCAAACTTTCTTTCTTATTTTCAGGTGGGATGTGCTGAACAAACAAGTCCGATCCATGGAGGCCCCACCTCGCAACTTACAGGACTTAAAGAATCTGCTGCTAACATCTTTGGGTGTAATATGTCTCAGTTGACTTTATTTTGCTCTCCTCACATCAGAAATGAACTATAGTGTCCTCACACACGAGAGGAACATTACATCTGTGTCTGGATAAATTTGGCTTTGACTGTATATACACTCACCTAAAGGATTATTAGGAACACCTGTTCAATTGCTCATTAATGCAATTATCTAATCAATAGTTGCTTCAATGCATTTAGTGGTGTGGTCCTGGTCAAGACAATCTCCTGAACTCCAAACTGAATGTCAGAATGGGAAAGAAAGGTTATTTAAGCAATTTTGAGCGTGGCATGGTTGTTGGTGCCAGACGGGCCGGTCTGAGTATTTCACAATCTGCTCAGTTACTGGGATTTTCACACACAACCATTTCTAGGGTTTACAAAGAACGGTGTGAAAAGGGAAAAACATCCAGTATGCGGCAGTCCTGTGGGAGAAAATGCCTTGTTGATGCTAGAGGTCAGAGGAGAATGGGCCGACTGATTCAAGCTGATAGAAGAGCAACTTTGACTGAAATAACCACTCGTTACAACCGAGGTATGCAGCAAAGCATTTGTGAAGCCACAACACACACAACCTTGAGGCGGATGGGCTACAACAGCAGAAGACCCCACCGGTACCACTCATCTCCACTACAAATAGGAAAAAGAAGCTACAATTTGCACAAGCTCACCAAAATTGGACAGTTGAAAACTGGAAAAATGTTGCATGGTCTGATGAGTCTCGATTTCTGTTGAGACATTCAGATGGTAGAGTCAGAATTTGGCATAAACAGAATGAGAACATGATCCATAGACATTCAGTTGAAGACTGGAAAAAATGTTGCCTGGTCTGATGAGTGATTTCTGTAAACATTCAGAATGCGTCAGAACATGGACCCATCATGCCTTGTTACCACTGTGCAGGCTGGTGGTGGTGGTGTAATGGTGTGGGGATGTTTTCACTGTGCAGGCTGGTGGAGGTGGTGTAATGGTGTGGGGATGTTTTCTTGGCACACTTTAGGCCCCTTAGTGCCAATTGGGCATGGTTTAAATGCCACGGCCTACCTGAGCATTGTTTCTGACCATGTCCATCCCTTTATGACCACCATGTTCCCATCCTCTGATGGCTACTTCCAGCAGGATAATGCACCATGTCACAAAGCTCCAATCATTTCAAATTGGTTTCTTGAACATGACAATGAGTTCACTGAACTAAAATGGCCCCACAGTCACCAGATCTCAACCCAATAGAGCATCTTTGGGATGTGGTGGAATGGGAGCTTCGTGCCCTGGATGTGCATCCCACAAATCTCCATCAACTGCAAGATGCTATCCTATCAATATGGGCCAACATTTCTAAAGAATGCTTTCAGCACCTTGTTGAATCAATGCCACGTAGAATTAAGGCAGTTCTGAAGGTGAAAGGGTCAAACACAGTATTAGTGTGTGTTCTAATAATCCTTTAGGTGAGTGTATGTATATATATATATATATATATATATATATATATATAGTTTTCCATGAGGAAAGTGGAATCTGGTAGATTATGATGCCATATATGACACTGACAATAATAATGCAAATTTGACAACAAACCTGAGTGGGTTTGTTGATTAGACCACAGTGATTAGACCACAGATCAGTTAATACTTTAATAACAATAATACATATATATATATAAATATACATTTTGGTATTTACTCCGGGAAATCTATGCAGTAATGAGAAGAAAAAGCTTTCATTATTCAGCATAACATAATCACAAGATGCAGAAATGTTTACTAAATATCAAATACACTTCTTAGAATGATATGTATTTCATAGTGACAGAGATATTCTGTGTTGAACACAAGGTCTGTCATTGTTTAGGAGATAATTCTTCAAAACTCTTTCATCTTCAGATTTAATCTTCTGGATCAAAACACTCAAATGCAAACATGATCCTCCAATAGTTCCTGACACAGACACACAGCTCTCTGTTCTGAATGTGTCTCATTTCTGTATCGTGTGTGTGTGTTTCCTGTCACTGTGGGCTGTAGGGCGCAGTAATACACAGCAGAATCAGCTAATGCAGTGCCAGGGATCTCCAGATACACACGAGTCTTCTCCTCATTTAATCGAGCAGATATTCCAGGAACTGGAGGGTCAGCCGGTTGCTTAAACTGAGCTTCATTAACCAGAAACAGGAAGTCTGGTCTGGATCTTGGGTACTGGCGGTACCAATGGAGAGAGTCTGTAGCAGCCGATCCATTGTAATCACAGGACAGGGTGATTGTTTGACCTTCTGAGACTAATTCATTCAGAGAGACTGGTGCTATTCCCTCACTAGAGGCGTCACCTGGAGAAAGAGTGCAGATTGAGTTCTCTTCTCAGGTGTGTTTATTTGATTAAATGCATTTATCTTACCTGTTGAGAGGGAGGCGAGCCACAGACACAGAAAGATCATCATTTCTGACAAGGAACACATGCGCAACTGTCTCTCTCTGAAACCTCTGGAGCAATCACCTCGTGTCTTCTCCTCCTCTCGTGTGTCCTCTGAAGAATGGGTTTTGGGTTGTAGAGCGCCCTTGTGGATCGTTTCAGACATCGCATCACATGTTTCTGCCAACTGTAGAACTTTGACATTGGCCTGTTGAAAACACATTTCAGTAAAATATTCAATCTAATTCAGTGTTCATTGTGAATATATTATCATTTTGATGCTTTTCAGGTGCCAGAGAATGATCTGACTCCAGTTACCACTCATCACAGCACATCACAGTGCACACTGCCAGCTGCATGGTTCAGTTTAGGTTTATTTATTGTTTTGTTTATTTGAAATATTATTCAGTGTACTTGTAGCCCAAGACTGGTTTCCCCCTGAAGCTAAGCAGGGCTGAGCCTAGTCAGTACCTGGATGGGAGACCAACTGGGAAAACTAGGAGTCTGCTGGAAGAGGTGTTAGTGAGGCCAGCAGGGGGCGCTCACCATGTGGTCTGTGTGGGTCCTAACACCCCAGTGTAGTGATGGGAACACTGTCCTTCAGATGAGACGTTAAACAGAGGTCATTAAAAATCCCATTTGGTCTCTGAATTTGCCCAATCATGGCCTCCGATTGGCACCATCACTCCGGCCTCGTCCACCAATCAGCTGATGTGTGGAGCAATATGTCTGCCGTCGCATCATCAGGTGGTGCTGCACATCGATGGTGGTTGAGGAGATCCCCCCCTTCAATGTAAAGCACTTTGAGTGCCTAGAAAAGCGCTATATAAATGTAACAAATTATTATTATTACTGCTTTACAGTACACATACTTATACACTATTTTTAGAACTTCATGTAACTATTAAATGTTTTAATCAAGCATTTATATTTTAGAGCCATTGTATATATAGTTATAATATATAAGGAAATCATATTTTATAATCACAGCTGTGAGTTCCTGCACTAAAACAATAATCTGTAGAGTATAAGCAGGGCCATGGAGTTTAGTTGGAAGAAGCTAGAAATGATTTGAAATAGTGATTTAATTTCAACACCATATGAGATACAGTGTGTTTGGAGGTTATTGTACAGTGTGTGTGTGTGTTTCCTCAGGTTATTGTGCAGTGTGTGTGTGTTTCCTGTGACTGTGGGCCTCAGAGCGCAGTAATACAGAGCAGCGTCTGACACAGATGCAGAGGAGATCTCCAGATACACAACCCTATCTGCAATGTTCACTCTGCCATCCAGTCCAGGAATAGGGGGATCTGCATGTATTACAGCCTTCTTGGCTGACTCAACAACGATGAGCAGAAACTCCGGCCTGATCCAGGATACTGCCGATACCAAAGTAAATTCTGCACTGACGTCATATTTGCATGACAGATGGACTGGCTCGCCCTCAGTGACTTGTGTTGTGCCCTGCTGTGGTGTTATTGTCTGCGCAACACATTCATCTGCAAAATGTGAGTAGAACATGAGGATAAAAATCACAAAACAGACATTTGCCAATAACAGGTGCATTACAGTTATAAATATATTTAAACTGGTCTCTTACATACCCTGAGTTACTGTCAGCAGAAGCAGAGAGCACAGGAAC
This sequence comes from Gobiocypris rarus, assembly GCA_023029165.1. Lineage (NCBI taxonomy): Eukaryota > Metazoa > Chordata > Actinopteri > Cypriniformes > Gobionidae > Gobiocypris > Gobiocypris rarus. The sequence goes on along the minus strand of CM040915.1, from coordinate 32,671,355 downwards.
ATCATGACTGCACTGTAAGATGAGTGTGTGAATACTGAGATTGAGACATGCAACCCACACATCTCATCATCAGCTCCACCCACACATCTCATCATCAGCTCCACCCACACATCTCATCATCAGCTCCCACACATCTCATTATCAGCTCCAGCCACACATCTCATCATCAGCTCCACCCACACATCTCATCAGCTCCAACCCACACATCTCATCATCAGCTCCTCCCACACATCATCAGCTCCACCCACACATCTCATCATCAGCTCCACCCACACATCTCATCATCAGCTCCACCCACACATCTCATCATCAGCTCCACCCACACATCTCATCATCAGCTCCACCCACACATCTCATCATCAGCTCCTGAACTCCAAACTGAATGTCAGAATGGGAAAGAAAGGGGATTTAAGCAATTTTGAGCGTGGCATGGTTGTTGGTGCCAGACGGGCCGGTCTGAGTATTTCACAATCTGCTCAGTTACTGGGATTTTCACACACAACCATTTCTAGGGTTTACAAAGAACGGTGTGAAGAGGGAAACACATCCAGTATGCGGCAGTCCTGTGGGAGAAAATGCCTTGTTGATGCTAGAGGTCAGAGGAGAATGGGCCGACTGATTCAAGCTGATAGAAGAGCAACTTTGACTGAAATAACCACTCGTTACAACCGAGGTATGCAGCAAAGCATTTGTGAAGCCACAACACGCACAACCTTGAGGCGGATGGGCTACAACAGCAGAAGACCCCACCGGGTACCACTCATCTCCACTACAAATAGGAAAAAGAGGCTACAATTTGCACAAGCTCACCAAAATTGGACAGTTGAAGACTGGAAAAAATGTTGCCTGGTCTGATGAGTCTCGATTTCTGTTGAGACATTCAGATGGTAGAGTCAGAATTTGAAACAGAATGAGAACATGGATCCATCATGCCTTGTTCCCACTGTGCAGGCTGGTGGAGGTGGTGTAATGGTGTGGGGGATGTTTTCTTGGCACACTTTAGGCCCCTTAGTGCCAATTGGGCATGGTTTAAATGCCACGGCCTACCTGAGCATTGTTTCTGACCATGTCCATCCCTTTATGACCACCATGTGCCCATCCTCTGATGGCTACTTCCAGCAGGATAATGCTCCATGTCACAAAGCTCCAATCATTTCAAATTGGTTTCTTGAACATGACAATGAGTTCACTGAACTAAAATGGCCCCACAGTCACCAGATCTCAACCCAATAGAGCTTCTTTGGGATGTGGTGGAACGGGAGCCTCGTGCCCTGGATGTGAATCCCACAAATCTCCATCAACTGCAAGATGCTATCCTATCAATATGGGCCAACATTTCTAAATAATGCTTTCAGCACCTTGTTGAATCAATGCAGTGTAGAATTAAGGCAGTTCTGAAGGTGAAAGGGGGTCAAACACAGTATTAGTGTGTGTTCCTAATAATCCTTTAGGTGAGTGTATATATATATATATATAGTTTTCCATGAGGAAAGTGGAATCTGGTAGATTATGATGCCATATATGACACTGACAATGATATAATAATAATGCAAAATTTGACAACAAACCTGAGTGGGTAAAGTACAAGTGATTAGACCACAGATCAGTTAATACTTTAATAACGAATAATACATATACATTTTGGTATTTACTCCGGGAAATCTATGCAGTAATGAGAAGAAAAAGCTTTCATTATTCAGCATAACATAATCACAAGATGCAGAAATGTTTACTAAATATCAAATACACTTCTTAGAATGATATGTATTTCATAGTGACAGAGATATTCTGTGTTGAACACAAGGTCTGTCGTTGTTCAGGAGATAATTCTTCAAAACTCTTTAATCTTCAGATTTAATCTTCTGGATCAAAACACTCAAATGCAAACATGATCCTCCAATAGTTCCTGACACAGACACACAGCTCTCTGTTCTGAATGTGTCTCATTTCTGTATCGTGTGTGTGTGTTTCCTGTCACTGTGGGCTGTAGGGCGCAGTAATACACAGCAGAATCAGCTAATGCAGTGCCAGGGATCTCCAGATACACACGAGTCTTCTCCTCATTTAATCGAGCAGATATTCCAGGGACTGGAGGGTCAGCCGGTTGCTTAAACTGAGCTTCATTAACCAGAAACAGGAAGTCTGGTCTGGATCTTGGGTACTGGCGGTACCAATGGAGAGAGTCTGTAGCAGCCGATCCATTGTAATCACAGGACAGGGTGATTGTTTGACCTTCTGAGACTAATTCATTCAGAGAGACTGGTGCTATTCCCTCACTAGAGGCGGTACCTGGAGAAAGAGTGCAGATTGAGTTCTCTTCTCAGGTGTGTTTATTTGATTAAATGCATTTATCTTACCTGTTGAGAGGGAGGCGAGCCACAGACACAGAAAGATCATCATTTCTGACAAGGATCACATGCGCAACTGTCTCTCTCTCTGAAACCTCTGGAGCAATCACCTCGTGTCTTTTCCTCTCGTGTGTCCTCTGAAGAATGGGTTTTGGGTTGTAGAGCGCCCCCTTGTGGATCGTTTCAGACACCGCATCACATGTTTCTGCCAACTGTAGAACTTTGACATTGGCCTGTTGAAAACACATTTCAGTAAAATATTCAATCTAATTCAGTGTTCATTGTGAATATTTTATCATTTTGATGCTTTTCAGGTGCCAGAGAATGATCTGACTCCAGTTACCACTCATCACAGCACATCACAGTGCACACTGCCAGCTGCATGGTTCAGTTTAGGTTTATTTATTGTTTTGTTTATTTGAAATATTATTCAGTGTACTTGTAGCCCAAGACTGGTTTCCCCCTGAAGCTAAGCAGGGCTGAGCCTAGTCAGTACCTGGACGGGAGACCAACTGGGAAAACTAGGAGTCTGCTGGAAGAGGTGTTAGTGAGGCCAGCAGGGGGCGCTCACCATGTGGTCTGTGTGGGTCCTAACACCCCAGTGTAGTGATGGGAACACTGTCCTTCAGATGAGACGTTAAACAGAGGTCATTAAAAATCCCATTTGGCCTCTGAATTTGCCCAATCATGGCCTCCGATTGGCACCATCACTCCGTCTCGTCTCCACCAATCAGCTGATGTGTGGAGCAATATGGCTGCCGTCGCATCATCAGGTGGTGCTGCACATCGATGGTGGTTGAGGAGATCCCCCCCTTCAATGTAAAGCACTTTGAGTGCCTAGAAAAGCGCTATATAAATGTAACAAATTATTATTATTACTGCTTTACAGTACACATACTTATACACTATTTTTAGAACTTCATGTAACTATTAAATGTTTTAATCAAGCATTTATATTTTAGAGCCATTGTATATATAGTTATAATATATAAGGAAATCATATTTTATAATCACAGCTGTGAGTTCCTGCACTAAAACAATAATCTGTAGAGTATAAGCAGGGCCATGTAGTTTAGTTGGAAGAAGCTAGAAATGATTTGAAATAGTGATTTAATTTCAACACCATATGAGATACAGTGTGTTTGGAGGTTATTGTACAGTGTGTGTGTGTGTTTCCTCAGGTTATTGTACAGTGTGTGTGTGTTTCCTGTGACTGTGGGCCTCAGAGCGCAGTAATACAGAGCAGCGTCTGACACAGATGCAGAGGAGATCTCCAGATACACAACCCTATCTGCAATGTTCACTCTGCCATCCAGTCCAGGAATAGGGGGATCTGCATGTATTACAGCCTTCTTGGCTGACTCAACAACGATGAGCAGAAACTCCGGGCCTGATCCAGGATACTGCCGATACCAAAGTAAATTCTGCGCACTGACGTCATATTTGCATGACAGATGGACTGGCTCGCCCTCAGTGACTTGTGTTGTGCCCTGCTGTGGTGTTATTGTCTGCGCAACACATTCATCTGCAAAATGTGAGTAGAACATGAGGATAAAAAAATCACAAAAACAGACATTTGCCAATGACAGGTGCATTACAGTTATAAATATATTTAAACTGGTCTCTTACATACCCTGAGTTACTGTCAGCAGAAGCAGAGAGCACAGGAACATCATGACTGCACTGTAAGATGTGTGTGTGAATACTGAGATTGAGACATGCAACCCACATATCTCATCATCAGCTCCACCCACACATCTCATCATCAGCTCCACCCACACATCTCATCATCAGCTCCAGCCACACATCTCATCATCAGCTCCACCCACACATCTCATCATCAGCTCCAACCCACACATCTCATCATCAGCTCCTCTCATCATCAGCTCCACCCACACATCTCATCATCAGCATCAGCTCCACCCACACACCTCATCATCAGCTCCACCCACACATCTCATCATCAGCTCCACCCACACATCTCATCATCAGCTCCACCCACACATCTCATCATCAGCTCCTGAACTCCAAACTGAATGTCAGAATGGGAAAGAAAGGGGATTTAAGCAATTTTGAGCGTGGCATGGTTGTTGGTGCCAGACGGGCCGGTCTGAGTATTTCACAATCTGCTCAGTTACTGGGATTTTCACACACAACCATTTCTAGGGTTTACAAAGAACGGTGTGAAAAGGGAAAAACATCCAGTATGCGGCAGTCCTGTGGGAGAAAATGCCTTGTTGATGCTAGAGGTCAGAGGAGAATGGGCCGACTGATTCAAGCTGATAGAAGAGCAACTTTGACTGAAATAACCACTCGTTACAACCGAGGTATGCAGCAAAGCATTTGTGAAGCCACAACACGCACAACCTTGAGGCGGATGGGCTACAACAGCAGAAGACCCCACCGGTACCACTCATCTCCACTACAAATAGGAAAAAGAGGCTACAATTTGCACAAGCTCACCAAAATTGGACAGTTGAAGACTGGAAAAAATGTTGCCTGGTCTGATGAGTCTCGATTTCTGTTGAGACATTCAGATGGTAGAGTCAGAATTTGGCGTAAACAGAATGAGAACATGGATCCATCATGCCTTGTTCCCACTGTGCAGGCTGGTGGAGGTGGTGTAATGGTGTGGGGGATGTTTTCTTGGCACACTTTAGGCCCCTTAGTGCCAATTGGGCATGGTTTAAATGCCACGGCCTACCTGAGCATTGTTTCTGACCATGTCCATCCCTTTATGACCACCATGTTCCCATCCTCTGATGGCTACTTCCAGCAGGATAATGCTCCATGTCACAAAGCTCCAATCATTTCAAATTGGTTTCTTGAACATGACAATGAGTTCACTGAACTAAAATGGCCCCACAGTCACCAGATCTCAACCCAATAGAGCATCTTTGGGATGTGGTGGAACGGAGCTTCGTGCCCTGGATGTGAATCCACAAATCTCCATCAACTGCAAGATGCTATCCTATCAATATCGGCCAACATTTCTAAAGAATGCTTTCAGCACCTTGGTGAATCAATGCCACGTAGAATTAAGGCAGTTCTGAAGGTGAAAGGGGTCAAACACAGTATTAGTGTGTGTTCCTAATAATCCTTTAGGTGAGTGTATATATATATATATATAGTTTTCCATGAGGAAAGTGGAATCTGGTAGATTATGATGCCATATATGACACTGACAATGATATAATAATAATGCAAAATTTGACAACAAACCTGAGTGGGTAAAGTACAAGTGATTAGACCACAGATCAGTTAATACTTTAATAACGAATAATACATATACATTTTGGTATTTACTCCGGGAAATCTATGCAGTAATGAGAAGAAAAAGCTTTCATTATTCAGCATAACATAATCACAAGATGCAGAAATGTTTACTAAATATCAAATACACTTCTTAGAATGATATGTATTTCATAGTGACAGAGATATTCTGTGTTGAACACAAGGTCTGTCGTTGTTCAGGAGATAATTCTTCAAAACTCTTTAATCTTCAGATTTAATCTTCTGGATCAAAACACTCAAATGCAAACATGATCCTCCAATAGTTCCTGACACAGACACACAGCTCTCTGTTCTGAATGTGTCTCATTTCTGTATCGTGTGTGTGTGTTTCCTGTCACTGTGGGCTGTAGGCGCAGTAATACACAGCAGAATCAGCTAATGCAGTGCCAGGGATCTCCAGATACACGAGTCTTCTCCTCATTTAATCGAGCAGATATTCCAGGAACTGGAGGGTCAGCCGGTTGCTTAAACTGAGCTTCATTAACCAGAAACAGGAAGTCTGGTCTGGATCTTGGGTACTGGCGGTACCAATGGAGAGAGTCTGTAGCAGCCGATCCATTGTAATCACAGGACAGGGTGATTGTTTGACCTTCTGAGACTAATTCATTCAGAGAGACTGGTGCTATTCCCTCACTAGAGGCGTCACCTGGAGAAAGAGTGCAGATTGAGTTCTCTTCTCAGGTGTGTTTATTTGATTAAATGCATTTATCTTACCTGTTGAGAGGGAGGCGAGCCACAGACACAGAAAGATCATCATTTCTGACAAGGAACACATGCGCAACTGTCTCTCTTTCTGAAACCTCTGGAGCAATCACCTCGTGTCTTCCCCTTTCGTGTGTCCTCTGAAGAATGGGTTTTGGGTTGTAGAGCGCCCCCTTGTGGATCATTTCAGACATCGCATCACATGTTTCTGCCAACTGTAGAACTTTGACATTGGCCTGTTGAAAACACATTTCAGTAAAATATTCAATCTAATTCAGTGTTCATTGTGAATATTTTATCATTTTGATGCTTTTCAGGTGCCAGAGAAGGATCTGACTCCAGTTACCACTCATCACAGCACATCACAGTGCACACTGCCAGCTGCATGGTTCAGTTTAGGTTTATTTTTTTTTATTTTTATTTGAAATATTATTCAGTGTACTTGTAGCCCAAGACTGGTTTCCCCCTGAAGCTAAGCAGGGCTGAGCCTAGTCAGTACCTGGATGGGAGACCAACTGGGAAAACTAGGAGTCTGCTGGAAGAGGTGTTAGTGAGGCCAGCAGGGGGCGCTCACCATGTGGTCTGTGTGGGTCCTAACACCCCAGTGTAGTGATGGGAACACTGTCCTTCAGATGAGACGTTAAACAGAGGTCATTAAAAATCCCATTTGGCCTCTGAATTTGCCCAATCATGGCCTCCGATTGGCACCATCACTCCCTCTCGTCTCCACCAATCAGCTGATGTGTGGAGCAATATGGCTGCCATCGCATCATCAGGTGGTGCTGCACATCGATGGTGGTTGAGGAGATCCCCCCCTTCAATGTAAAGCACTTTGAGTGCCTAGAATAGCGCTATATAAATGTAACAAATTATTAGTGGTGCTTGCTGGTAAGCAAGGCATCACTATTGTTATTGTGCATACTTATTATTATTCTTCCACACAAAAGTTCGGCGCGCTTCTCCTCCCACACCGTTTGTCACACACCCATGAATGAGGCGTCAAAACGTGCGGATTATTCGGGAATGGTGTGCTATATCTTTTCTAAGGGATCGGGGGTGCGATTTTCGCCCGAAGGGCGAAAATCTAAAATCGCATAGACTTAACATTACGGCAAAGTTTGACCACTCGTAGCTCCGAGCGAGGATTTCGGAGAAACTCGTGACTTACCACATTTGGAGAGGCTGACAGGATCTCTCAAAACACACATCTCAAAGGGGTGTGAGTTGTACCCCTGGGGCGCAGGAGGGCCCGAATTTTTACATTGACTTAACATGGGAGGGACGTCCCATCAAACGCATGCTTTGTCCTCCAATGGTAAATTGCATAGGGATTTTGTATTGACCATAGATCTGCTTCACAGAGTCACAGAGACAAGGGGTGGGCTCAACTTACTCAGACAACCAATCACTATCTCAGGATCATCGTGATGCTGTCAAGCCACGCCCTAGCAACCATTTAGAGCTCCCTAGCAACTGATCCCATAGACTTCCATTGAAAGAGATCAAATGAATATCTTTGGATAGAAGTGTCATAGAAACATGAGGGTGGGTTTGTTTGACTCGGGGCATCAACGGCCAATCACAAATCACCTTCAACACGTCCTAGCCACGCCCTAGCAACCGTTATTAAGCACCTTAGCAACCCAAATCAGCAGTGTATATCTTCACATCTGAATGTCATAGAGGAATGGGGGTTGATTTATATCATTCATACTGACAAGGAGCTTTTGCTGTATCGTCATTGGATGCTGCCAAGCCACTCCATAGCAACCAAACGGAGTACCCTAGCAACAGTTTAACAAGACCTATATCTCTGGATTAGAAAATCATAGAGGAATGGGGGTTGGTTTATATCATTCATACTGACAAGGAGCTTTTGGCATATCATTATGGGATGTTCCCAAGCCACTCCATAGCAACCAAACAGAGTACCCTAGCAACCGTTTATCAACCCCTATATCTCTGCGTCAGAACATCATAGAGACATGGGGGTTGGGTCTTTGACTCATGCTAGCAAACGGCACTTTGCTACACATGCTAGCAGTGAATAGCTACATGCTAATAGCGATTAGCTAAGCGTTAAATCAGCCTAAGAACGTACTAAGAACTCTATAAACACTACATAGTAACCATCTGTGACAACTAGCAACACCATAGCAACCTACCAGAATACCTTGGCAACTGCCTAGCAACCACCCAGAACACCTTAGCAACCACCTAGCAACTGCATAGCAACGCCCTAGCAACCACCCAGAACACCTTAGCAACCACCTAGCAACCACCTAGCAACGCCCTAGCAACCACCCAGAACACCCTAGCAACCACCTAGCAACGCCCTAGCAACCACCCAGAACACCCTAGCAACCACCTAGCAACCACATAGCAACGCCCTAGCAACCACCCAGAACACCTTAGCAACCACCTAGCAACCACCTAGCAACGCCCTAGCAACCACCCAGAACACCCTAGCAACCACCTAGCAACCACATAGCAACGCCCTAGCAACCACTCAGAACATCCTAGCAACCGCCTAGCAACCATCCAGAACACCCTAGCAACCATTTAGACCACCCTAGCAACCGTACAAACACATGAATAAGCCATATCTCAGCTCCACAACATCGTACAGACATGGGGGTGGGCTTTTTGCAGTCACTTGCACGACCGGGCCCCGAGTTTTGCCACTGCAAGCACCACTCACATTTTCTTCTGGAAATGTACATTCTAGTTATTATTATTATTGCTTTACAGTACACATTCTTATACACTATTTTTAGAACTTCATGTAACTATTAAATGTTTTAATCAAGCATTTATATTTTAGAGCCATTGTATATATAGTTATAATATATAAGGAAATCATATTTTATAATCACAGCTGTGAGTTCCTGCACTAAAACAATAATCTGTAGAGTATAAGCAGGGCCATGTAGTTTAGTTGGAAGAAGCTAGAAATGATTTGAAATAGTGATTTAATTTCAACACCATATGAGATACAGTGTGTTTGGAGGTTTTTGTACAGTGTGTGTGTGTTTCCTCAGGTTATTGTACAGTGTGTGTGTGTTTCCTCAGGTTATTGTACAGTGTGTGTGTGTTTCCTGTGACTGTGGGCCTCAGAGCGCAGTAATACAGAGCAGCGTCTGACACAGATGCAGAGGAGATCTCCAGATACACAACCCTATCTGCAATGTTCACTCTGCCATCCAGTCCAGGAATAGGGGGATCTGCATGTATTACAGCCTTCTTGGCTGACTCAACAACGATGAGCAGAAACTCCGGGCCTGATCCAGGATACTGCCGATACCAAAGTAAATTCTGCGCACTGACGTCATATTTGCATGACAGATGGACTGGCTCGCCCTCAGTGACTTGTGTTGTGCCCTGCTGTGGTGTTATTGTCTGCGCAACACATTCATCTGCAAAATGTGAGTAGAACATGAGGATAAAAAAATCACAAAAACAGACATTTGCCAATGACAGGTGCATTACAGTTATAAATATATTTAAACTGGTCTCTTACATACCCTGAGTTACTGTCAGCAGAAGCAGAGAGCACAGGAACATCATGACTGCACTGTAAGATGTGTGTGTGAATACTGAGATTGAGACATGACAATCTCACAGAGCTCCAACCCACACATCTCATCATCAGCTCCACCCACACATCTCATCATCAGCTCCACCCACATATCTCATCATCAGCTCCACCCACACATCTCATCATCAGCTCCACCCACACATCTCATCATCAGCTCCCCCACATCTCATAATCAGCTCCACCCACACATCTCATCATCAGCTCCACCCACACATCTCATCATCAGCTCCACCCACACATCTCATCATCAGCTCCACCCACACATCTCATCATCAGCTCCACCCACACATCTCATCATCAGCTCCACCCACACATCTCATCATCAGCTCCACCCACACATCTCATCATCAGCTCCACCCACACATCTCATCATCAGCTCCACCCACACATCTCATCATCAGCTCCACCCACACATCTCATCATCAGCTCCACCCACACATCTCATCATCAGCTCCACGCACACATCTCATCATCAGCTCCCCACACATCTCATCATCAGCTCCACCCACACATCTCATCATCAGCTCCACCCACACATCTCATCATCAGCTCCACCCACACATCTCATCATCAGCTCCACCCACACATCTCATCATCAGCTCCCCACACATCTCATCATCAGCTCCACACATCTCATCATCAGCTCCACCCACACATCTCATCATCAGCTCCACCCACACATCTCATCATCAGCTCCACCCACACATCTCATCATCAGCTCCCCACACATCTCATCATCAGCTCCACCCACACATCTCATCATCAGCTCCACCCACACATCTCATCATCAGCTCCACCCACACATCTCATCATCAGCTCCACCCACACATCTCATCATCAGCTCCATCTACACCTCATCATCAGCTCCACCCACACATCTCATCATCAGCTCCACCCACACATCTCATCATCAGCTCCTCCCACACATCTCATCATCAGCTCCACCCACAGATCTCATCATCAGCTCCACCCACACATCTCATCATCAGCTCCTCCCACACATCTCATCATCAGCTCCACCCACATCTCATCATCAGCTCCTCCAACACATCTCATCATCAGCTCCACCCACACATCTCATCATCAGCTCCTCCCACACATCTCATCATCAGCTCCACCCCACACATCTCATCATCAGCTCCACCCACACATCTCATCATCAGCTCCACCCACACATCTCATCATCAGCTCCACCCACACATCTCATCATCAGCTCCTCCCACACATCTCATCATCAGCTCCACCCACACATCTCATCATCAGCTCCTCCCACACATCTCATCATCAGCTCCACCCACACATCTCATCATCAGCTCCTCCCACACATCATCATCATCAGCTCCTCCCACACATCTCATCATCAGCTCCACCCACACATCTCATAATCAGCTCCACCCACACATCTCATCATCAGCTCCACCCACACATCTCATCATCAGCTCCTCCACACATCTCATCATCAGCTCCACCCACACATCTCGTCATCAGCTCCACCCACACATCTCATCAGCTCCACCCACACATCTCATCATCAGCTCCTCCCACACATCTCATCATCAGCTCCACCCACACATCTCATCATCAGCTCCTCCCACACATCTCATCATCAGCTCCACCCACACATCTCATCATCAGCTCCACCCACACATCTCATCATCAGCTCCACCCACACATCTCATCATCAGCTCCACCCACACATCTCATCATCAGCTCCACCCACACATCTCATCATCAGCTCCTCCCACACATCTCATCATCAGCTCCACCCACACATCTCATCATCAGCTCCACCGTCACACATCTCATCATCAGCTCCATCTACACCTCATCATCAGCTCCTCCCACACATCTCATCATCAGCTCCACCCACACATCTCATCATCAGCTCCTCCCACACATCTCATCATCAGCTCCACCCACACATCTCATCATCAGCTCCACCCACACATCTCATAATCAGCTCCACCCACACATCTCATCATCAGCTCCACCCACACATCTCATCATCAGCTCCACCCACACATCTCATCATCAGCTCCACCCACACATCTCATCATCAGCTCCACCCACACATCTCATCATCAGCTCCACCCACACATCTCATCATCAGCTCCTCCCACACATCTCATCATCAGCTCCAGCCACACATCTCATCATCAGCTCCAGCCACACATCTCATCATCAGCTCCACCCACACATCTCATCATCAGCTCCACCCACACATCTCATCATCAGCTCCACCCACACATCTCATCATCAGCTCCACCCACACATCTCATCATCAGCTCCACCCACACATCTCATCATCAGCTCCACCCACACATCTCATCATCAGCTCCACCACACACATCTCATCATCAGCTCCACCCACACATCTCATCATCAGCTCCACCCACACATCTCATCATCATGCCTGGAACGCAGCATTAATTTCCACACATTGTCAGTTAATCAGATGCACGTGTCCATAGAGCACTTGTTGATGCTTTCATCCCGGAATTAGGCACCTAGTGACCTTCCAGGTCTGGAGCAGGCGCCAGTTTGCCCAGAACAACAAGTCCACCCATCTCTTAGGATGCCCGTAATCCACCTCCAGTCCTGATCTATAACACAGAATACTGCGCACATACACAGATACACAGTCTCTCCAAGGTTGGAGTTGATTAAGCTCCACTTCTGACCAGAAAGTTTCCCAAAACATACTGATAAGATGGGCTTTCTCTCAGAGGTACAGACACCATAATTATTAAGTATTTCAGTAAAAGAAAATATAAAATGAATAAAATATAATATAAAATGAAAGATCAATCCATATTTCATCTCTGGAAGCCGGGCTAAGTGAGCAAGCACTGTTACTGCACTCCTGGCATGTTAGGGGCGTGTGATACCTCCACAATGCAAACACACAACATGATCTGCTAGCAAGTGTTTAGCAACACGTCACACATCTCTAGGCCAGACCCTCAGCCACCACTCAGAGACCAAACACACACCAAACACAAACATATGCAGAAACAAACACTCAGTGTTTATCATAACTGGAAAGAATCATTAGAAATCATCATAATAAGATAGGAGGAAGGATATTGATGAATTCTTTGGTTGAAAATTAAATTAAGATATATAAATGTATATTTCAGGTTTTCTTTTGGTGCCCCTCAGCACTTGGTTCCCTACATGCAGCACGTGGTGGGAGCGGTGGCGCTGCAAATGATACTCGAGTGCCAGTCACTTTAATGGTCCAATGGAGAATAATGAAAATCATGACATATTCATCACTTCATAAAACACTGCCAGGACGGCCAGGCCAGGACTTGAAAACAGGATGTTTGGTCACCCTAATATAGATATAGAAAATTCCTTTATTAATTCCTTTTAAACATGGTAATGAATCATTGATAATCTACCAAATTTTGACAAACAAAACATTAATGACTGTTTTTCTTTCAATTTTTAAAGAGCATTTCTAATTACTTTATCTCAAGTGTTCCCCTTTTCCACATAGAGCTTTAACCTACAGGTCTATTTTAGTGTCAGACACCTGCAGGTTTCACACACACACACACACACACACACACACACACACACACACACACACACACACACACACACACACACACACACACACGTGATTCCTCTGCACTAATGCAGTCACAGATGATATCAGCTCCAACCAGAACTGCTAAAAATAAATGTTTCTTGAACAAGAAGAAGCCACAACCAACACTTATAAGATTAGGAGATGCAGCTTAACAACATTTTACTTTGTGCAATAAAATACATTAATAAACATAAGCACAGCGATGCACAAGTTCAACTGAACTGATTTAACAGTGGTTATAATATAACAAAGTATAAACTTGTGTTGTTTTCAAAGAAGCATATGCTTATATTTTGTGTTTAAAACTATCACAGTGCTCCACTTAAAGTGTTATTGTGTATCCTCAGGTTATTGTACAGTATTGTTGTGTTTCCTCAGGTTATTGTGCAGTGTTGTTGTGTTTCCTCAGGTTATTGTGCAGTGTTGTTGAGTATCCTCAGGTTATTGTGCAGTGTGTGTGTGTCTCCTCGGGTTATTGTGCAGTGTTTGTGTTTCCTCAGGTTATTGTGCAGTGTGTGTGTGTTTCCTCAGGTTATTGTGCAGTGTGTGTGTGTTTCCTCAGGTTATTGTGCAGTGTGTGTGTGTTTCCTCAGGTTATTGTGCAGTGTTGTTGTGTTTCCTCAGGTTATTGTGCAGTGTGTGTGTGTTTCCTCGGGTTATTGTACAGTGTGTGTGTGTTTCTCAGGTTTTTGTACAGTGTGTGTGTGTTTCCTCAGGTTTTTGTACAGTGTGTGTGTGTTTCCTCAGGTTATTGTGCAGTGTGTGTGTGTTTCCTCAGGTTATTGTGCAGTGTGTGTGTGTTTCCTCAGGTTATTGTGCAGTGTGTGTGTGTTTCCTCAGGTTATTGTGCAGTGTGTGTGTGTTTCCTGTGACTGTGGGCTCCAGAGCGCAGTAATACACAGCAGAGTCTGACACAGATGCAGAGGAGATCTCCAGATACACACGCTTTGTGTTTTTATGAACTCTTGGTGTTAAGTGCTGTGGCATGTTTTCACTCATTAGCCCACTTTCATAGATGTAGAGGAGGTACTGTGGTGTCGATCCGGGATGTTGAGTGTACCACTGTAGAGTATCAGGTACTCCGCTGTAGTTACACGAGAGAGTTACGCTTTTACCCTCTAAAGCATGTATTTGAGAGTCATGAGCTGTTATCATGTTTGCCAAGATGTCACCTATGAGAAGCAATAAATTAAAATAACAAACAAGACATAAAATTGCATAGTAAAATAAGAAGTATATTGCAATCTCTGCGAAAAGCAATTCTGATAAATACAATTATTAAATAAGTCAATAATTCTGAGAAATGAATCAAAACTCACCTGTATGAAGAACCAAAATCACAAAGACATGAAGGCTCATGTTGGCTGATGCTCTAGAAGGAGTGACAGTGATGTGATTCCTCTCCGCAGCAGAAAACAAGCCAAGGCAGGCTGATCAGAGAGCGCCACCTGTTGACTCAATGGTGTTCCTACTGAGGGGAAAATACTCCCATGATCCCAATATTGCAGCTCTCATTCATCTCTGACAGGAGCTGATGCACACCCAGAGAGCAAGCCACCATCGAAATAATGATAAATCTGTGTTAATGTGTCAATGTTAACTGCACTGAATCAACATCACGTTTGCACTCGCAATTAATGATGAAAAATGAAACGTTTCATCCAAAAATCTTTGGTAATGGCATTGAATCAATGTTTGCATGTGAGGTTGGTTCAGAAAATGAATTACAGCTGACATAAAGCCACACAGCCTGAAATCAACTGAAGATAAAAGAAGACTATACATCTCTCAAGAGGGTTAGATGTTGTTTTATTGAATGTATGGTGACCAGTGTTTGCTTTAGTTGGGCAGTTTTGTTCTTTTTCGTGTCTTAAGAGATCAATGTGTTGCCACGAGCCTCAGGGTTTAATATGGATTCATATGTCTGTGTGTTTTTACTCTCATAGGAATAGATCCCACTCACATGCATTATACGAGCAACGGTTATAGTTAAAAATCTTCATTTGTGTTCTACTGAAGAAACAAACAATGAACTGACTTGGTCATGCACTGGAAGATGAATTTGAAGTAGAATATCAGGAAGTGGAATGACAATCCATACAATTAATGTTTAGGTTACACTTTATTTTTAGGTGTACTTATACATTTAAGAAATTTCAGAAAATAAACATGTTTTTATGGCCATACAATCTGCATTCTGAAACATAATAAAAACCTAATATTTCTCAGTACTTACAACACAGATTTAATTCAGTTTTACACAGGTGTCACAACATATTGTATTACATTCATGCTGGATAGATTGGGGTTTTGATTGTGGTTTTCACTAGATCGGTTCAAAGTGTAAAGAGCTTCAGGTTTTTGTACGACATGTTTCATGTTTTGTGTCACTGGGCTCCAACTCTCAGAGCACAATAATAGAGAGCTGAATCTGACAGAGTTACACTGGTAATAATGAGATCAGTGGAGCTGCGGGATGTAGTCGACTGAAACCGAGGGTCAGAGGTGTGTTCATTAGAACCAGATGACCGTGCATATTTGCGTAATAAATACTGAGGTTCTGTGTTTGGATACTGTCTGTACCAGTAAAGCCAAACATATTCACTACTTGTACTATATGAGCAGCTCAGCTTGACAGTTTCTGTTTCTTTAGTGTTTTCTGTCCCTTTATCTGGCTCAATGCTGTCTCCAGTCACCAAACCTGTCAACAATAAAAGTGAGTTTTGATTTGTGAATGAAAGTTGACAAATAATACTGCAAACACATTTCATAGTGCAAATTATTAAATTAATATAAATGTAACAAAAACACAGTAGATCTTTATGTACAGAGTTTCATGAGTTACTCTGTAAATAGTGTACCTGTTCCCACAATGAGAATAAGAATGTGTGTCCATGTTGAATGAGATCAGCTCCTCTCTGTGAGGCTCTCAGTGCTCTGAGCTGGAAGAGACTTTACACACACACACACACACACACACACACACACACACACACACACACACACACACACACACACACACACACACACACACACACACTTCCTCCTCACTGAACTTCCGCTGCTATTCACTTTCATCCATATGCTGCTGTATACTGTATAATATATTGTTTGTATTTAACTGTTAATTACATTATTACACAATGTTGCGTATAAAATGATTCTTTAAAAGTGACATTTAATTTCATGACCTGGGGGTATTCCAGAAAGCAAGGTTACCTTACCGTCACATATCGCATAAATTTTAAAATCTTGCTTATTACTTATAAAGCACTAAATGGTTTAGCTCCCAGTACTTAAGTGAGCTCTTAACACATTATACTCCATCACGTCAATTGCGGTCTCTAAACTCTGGCCAGTTGAAAATACCTAGAATATCTAAATCAACTGCAGGCGGTCGATCCTTTTCCTATTTAGCACCTAATCTCTGGAACAGTCTTCCTAGCATTGTTCGGGAAGCAGACACACTCTGTCAGTTTAAATCTAGACTAAAAACACATCTCTTTACTATGGCATACACATAGAACATTTTTAACTTTCTTTATTCAAATCAAATGACTGATTGTTAGGCTGCATTAACTAGCTCAGCCGAACCGGGAACACTTCCCATAACACCTGATGTACTCGTTACATCATAAAAAGAGTGGCATCCACACTAATGTTAGTCTCTCTGTTTATCCCGAGGTTTACTGCAGTCGGCCGGATCCAGGCCGTGTCCGGATCGGATGGTGGACCTGCATCTGGACATGACCAGCTCATCCTGGAGTGTCTGCTGAGACCGTGTCCATTAGTGTCTCCTCTGAATTTGCCTCACCGAACGTCATCCTCAATTATCCCGCCTCCGCGCAATAACTCCGATCTTTCAAGTATTCATATTCTGTGTAATCGACGCCATCCTAAATGAGCCCGCCTCAAGGCCATACCCAAAATTTCGAATATTCCTATCTAATATGATTTATGACCTGCAAGGTTGCCAGAGTAATAATTATACACTGTTAATAATAGGCCAGAGGAGAACTGGCACCCCGACTGAGTCTGGTTTCTCCCAAGGTTTATTTTTCTCCATCATGCCCTGATGGAGTTTTGGTTCCTTGCCACTGTCGCCTTTGGCTTGGCTTGCTCAGTTGGGGACACTCAAATTATGATCCAAGTTACTCAACTAAATATACAAATAGAATTTATTAATTTGGTCATATATAATTCTATAAACTATCCAAATTAATCTAGCCAAATCAAATTTTGTTGCAATGTTGTCCTGTTTAACACTGTGAAGCTGCTTTGAAACAATCGTCATTGTAAAGCGCTATATAAATAAAGTTGATTGATTGATTGATTGATTGACATATACCTTGAACTCTCGGTTGATTAACCCAAACCTTTCTTACTCGAGGTGTGCTGGTTCCAGAAAACTAGTCCTGGAGTAAGTTTAGACAACTCCGAGTATGTTCCCAGTGAACACACAAGACATTCTCAACAGAGCAACCATGGGAACAGACTCTAAGAAAAAGCCATTCTACTTCCTCCTTCTTTTGTTTTATGGCGATTTACATTTAGTGCACATCAACCCCTATTTGATGGACACGCAATAATGTTTTCAATCTCTTCGTTTAATAAGTAATCTTTATTTCCTGAGAATAAGGTTAATATTATTTGTTTGATGCCAATTAAATTTAATTGAATGCAGATTTGAATTTAATTAACATTTAAACATTACCCACTTACATCATCGGTTGAGGTTATCCGCTCGCACTCTTAAACATACCCGGATCTGTCACATAACCTGCTTTCTGAACCCCAGGTGATATTAGATCATGAGCCTATATTAAAAGATAATGAATTTCAAACCTGAACTAAACACATTTTTATTTAAAGATCAACAGTCTGTCATTAGTCTTTAGTCTGCCAAAAATCACTGTAGCTAATCAATGCATATCTAAATTCACAGCCGCTTACGGTATTATTTTACAACTTAGAAAAAAGATTCTGCCGCCAATGAGCAGCCGGCTCAACCTCCGCAGACAGTTTCTAATGTTTATCAGACAATAACTACTCAAGATTTTGCTTTAGTATAATTTTCGAGACAATTAGGGCCAGATTCGGGATTCGGGATAACAGTTTAGATTTTGGGACTGTCCTGTATTTTTTCCCTGTAAACATGAACGTTTTTTGACTATATAAACACAACAAATAACCACACTGTATAAAACTACAACAACTTGCAACATATTGCAATTTATTCTGTGTAAACAAACAAGAATTGTAGCAGGTCAGTGTTAAAAAATACATATAAAAACAGTGAGAATACAGAAACTTGCACCCCAGACTGATTTCGGAGAGCTACTCATCGGTGGATATATCCTCGTGAGCACAGATAAAATTTACATCAAATATTTAAAAATGTGCTGGTCTGTGTGAAATTACAATCACTGCTTATATTTCTGGATTTCATAATCAGATTCATTACTTACCCCGTTCACAAAGAGAGGAACTATTCGTTTTAAGACAAAATACTTTTTTAATTTTGTCTTAAAAATGCTCAAAGACACAAACTGATGGTCTTCGATTATGATTCTCTCATTTTCATCTAATACAGCACTGGAATAACATCGGCCAGCCGTACAGTCATTTCACCAATGAACAGATTAAAAGTATTGGTAACACTTTACAATAATCTTCCATTAGTTAACATGTGTTAATGCATTATCTAACATTATAAAAGAAAAAAAGAGCAATGCATTTGTTTTAACATTAAAACACACACAACTGTTCATTAGTTCAGTTTAGCTCAAATCCATTAAAAAATATTAACAGATTCAACATTAGATTTTAATAATGTATTGGTAAATGCTGAAATTAACATGAACTAAGATTAATAAATGCTTTAGAAGCACTTTTCAAATGAACCCTTATTTAAAATGTTCCAGTGTGTAAGTGGAGTGAGATGAGAACAGGTTAAACGTATATTCAACAGGGTTAGTATATTTCTCAGTGCTTGAATTCCCTGTGTCAGGCCAGATTCAGGTTTTTGTACGGCGCTGACGGGTTTCCTCTCACCGTGGGCTTCAACGCACAGAAGTACACGGCAGCGTCTGAGACTTTCACAGAGGAGATCTCCAGATCCATAGAGCTTCTCTTTAACTTCACAGACATGCCCGGCTCCAGGGTTTCAGACTCGCCGCTGTTTTGTAGTATTAGAAGAAGGAACTGTGGAGCTGACCTTGGATACTGACGATACCAGTACAGAGAAAGGGCTGACGAGTAGTTGCAAGACAACGTGACTTTATCCCCACTCTTCATATAAACCTCAGTTTGGTCAGGAGTGATGAGATCTCCACAAATGCCACCTGAGAAAGAGAAGTGAGTTCTTGTGTAGGTTCATTAAGGTCTTGTACTTTAGCTGATCTTCATGAACCTGTCCTCTGGAGGATTTATTGTACAGGGATAATAAAGATCTCATCATGTAAAAGCTGAAAAGTTTGTGGTTACAAGATGGAAGTTATTAAAATGAAGAAATATTGAGTTACTCACCTCTGAATGTAAATATAAAGCTGAGTAAACAGAGGAGCATTGTTCAGGCTGATGCTGTGACTGACAGCTCCGTCTGTAGCTGATCTATGTCTAAACCACATCCTCAGGATGGCCTAGATGGAGCCGGAACACCAAAGCCCCTCCTACTGACCCCAAACACACACGCTTTAGGGTTAGAGCTGGTCCAGTTTTTAGAGACAGACCCTACATCATTAGCAGAACAAACGTAAGACATGTAAGGTGTATATTCTTATTCAATGTGACTTTAGACAGTAAACAAACTCAACTCAAAGCCCAAACTTACAGCGCCAGTGGCCAAAATGAAGAAGAATGTTTCGGGTCATTGTCCACTTGGAAAATAAATCCAGGCCCAATAAGAGACTCCCAGATGCATGTTCTAATCATTTTGGCCAGCACTGTATATGCAAAATAGGATATCTTTAAACATACCCGCGGTCCTCAGATCAGACTTAAGCTAGTCCCAGACTAAAACACTTTGAGCTGTTTTCACTGAAAGCATGTCTCAAAATATGTTGGTGGCAATGCTATTGTTTTGTCTCAAGATGCACACCAGTAATGTTTTTATTCTGAAGGCTCTTTCACACTGGACGCATAGTGGAAAAGCGAAGTGAAAAAGTGAAAATTTCAAATTAAAACCATTCACATCAGCCGCGACGTCTGTGACGTTTCAGAGCTCCAGCATTCCAAAACATTCACGGCGACAGCTCAGAGAACATGGACACTTCAGCATCCAGTGAAGACGAGCTTTTCATTTTTGTTAAAAGACCGATAAGAAGGTTTTGGATGCACTCAGTCTTAAAGAACAGAGAGTCTGAAGTCAAGTCAAGTCAGCTTTATTTATATAGCGCTTTTAACAATGCAGATTGTTTCATAGCAGCTTCACAGTGTTAAACAGAAACATAATGCAACAGAATATATTTTGATTCTCATACAGTAACAATGTGGGCTTTAGATCAGTAATTAGATCAGTAATTTGGTCTGTATGGTTAATTTAGTTTAATAATTAGATTTATTTGGAAATATATTTGAAAAATAGTTTTTCCCAACTGAGCGAGCCAAGCCAGAGGAAACCCAAACCCCATCAGGAGACCTAATGGAGAAAAATAAACCTTGGGAGGAACCAGGCTCAGTCGGGGGGGCAGTTCTCCTCTGGCCAATTAACAAACAGCGTATTATTATTATTCTGGCAATTTTAAAGGTCAGAGGTCATAATCGATCTGAATATTCGAAAGATCTGAGGCAACACGACGGAGACGGGTTTATTGATGATGATGTAATCGATTGAATAAATATTAAAAATAAATAATTTGAAATATCGGAGTCATTACGCCGGAGACAGGTTTTTATTGAGGATGATATATCGATTAAACAATTACTAAAGTGATATATTCGAAAGATGGGCGGCAACACGCTGGAGACGGGTTGTTTTGAGGATGACATCGATTTAAAGAATTGTTAACTAGGAATATTCAAACTGTAATGAAGCGGAGGACTCGGGGAGATCCATTTGCAGCTTTATTAAATACTCGTGGTCGTACAGGCAGGGGTCAAATACCAGCAATCCCAATGTCAGAGGCTAGACGAAGACAATCACAATGCCAGGCAGTAGGTCGGGACAGGCGGCAGACAAGACAGGGTGATCGGTAGACAGGCAGAGATAACAAGGCAGGCAGGAAACAGGGTGAATAGACAGTCCAATGTAAGCAACGAGTAATAGTAAACAGCGTAAACGCTCAGAAATGTAGCCAGGGCAATACAAGACTTCGCGATGGATGTGTGTGTGTGCTGAGTATATATGTGCCAGGTAATGAGTGTCAGGTGATGAGTAACAGGTGTGCAGTGCTCAGTCCTGGTGTGAGGGTACATGGGAAATGGAGTCCAAGAACAGTCTAATACTCAGGTGAGGGTGCCCTCAGGTGGCGATCAGAGGGAGCCACAGAGACCGGGTTCGTGACACAAACAACCGGAGTCATCCCGCCGGAGACAGGTTTATTGAGGATGCCGTGTGGATGAGGCAGCTTTAGGGGGAGTCTAAATGACACAGTCTCTGCAGACACTTCAGGGTCATGTGTTGGTCACATCTGGGTGCAGGTCCACCGTCTGATCTGGATACGGCCCGGATCCGGCTGACTGCAGTAGACCTCGGGATAAAACAGAGACACTAACATTATCGTAGATGCCATTCTTCTGATGATGTAACGAGTACATCAGGTGTTATGGGAAGTGTTCCCGGTTCCGGCTGACCTAGATAATGCAGCCTAATAATCATTTAATTGAAAAGGGGAGTATGGGGAGTATGCTAATCTTGTACAGGAGCTAAAACTTTATCATGGCCAGTTCCACACTTACTTTCGAATGTCCTTGGGACAATTTGAGGAGCTCCTCCAGAGACTGTAGCACCACATCTGACAAACCACACACTTCAGAAACCAGTCGATCCGCAGTGGGTCACCATGTAAACATTTAAGTGCCACAGTCATACTGACGGAAACACATTCACGTCATGGACATAAGGTTTAGAAGAAAAAATCAATGAGTTTCAACATAAAAGGTTATGTTATTGTTGTCTGTAGCCTACAGTGGGCAAACACAGCAGCATCTGTACAGCTGTAATCTCCTGAGAAAAGCCATACCTGGCAATGGTTAATGTTGACTGAATAGCTAGGGACATCAACTGGGCAGTTTGTAACCTTTGTTTCCTTGTATGTGATTGGTTGAAGCCTTTTCTGTTGGTGCAAGAGTAAAAAAAAAAAAAAAAACTGAAGCGGAAAAAGTAACTTCTTTTTTTCCCTCCACCGCAACACATTCCCGTTCAGTGTGGAAGCACATTACTCAAACAGCTGATCAAAAAATAAAACCACAGCGCAAATTATTTGTGCGTCAAAATCACGTCCAGTGTGAAAGGACCTTTAGGCATGTGTATTACAGTTACTTAATGACCTAATTGTACTACAGCCTAATCCTGGCTTAATCTAAACCCTGTCTGGGAATCCAGGTTATAATGTTACTAACCTCAGGAAACAGACACTAAGTTTTATTAACGCATTTAATTCCTTAGGCTTATTATTATTGTTGTGGGTTCACTCTAATACTGACAACAAGGATTGCATCTTTCAGAGTGATGACATTTTAGATGAATAGGTCTACTGTATTTCAGAAACATGATCTGCATCTCAACACTGCCGTGTTCACAGAACAGATGCAGCTTCAATAAATCATTACTCTTCTGGTTTTGGCTACTGTATCAGTCGCAGGTGTTCCCACATACAGTAATGCTTATGGCAGATAATTCATCTGGGTTTGGCTAATACTTTGATGTTTGTGAGTTCAAAGAATGTGTGTTTTTGTACAGCTCCTCATAGACTTTGTATCACTGGGTCCTTCCAAAGAGCACAGTAATAGAGAGCTGAATCTTTCAGAGCAACGGCTTTGATAATCAGTTGAGTGGATGATCTGGATGTAGAAGATTCAAAATGAGCATCTGGTATATTACTCTGGTCATCTCTTGATCGGGCACCTTTCCACAGTAAATACTGTGGCTCACTGTTGGGAAACTGTCTGTACCAATAAAGATCAACATATTCACTGCTTGTTTCATATGAGCAACTCAATGTCACCCGGTCGGTTTCTTTACTAATAACAAAAGCTTCATCTGGTCCAATGCGATCACCAAGAGCTACTGGAAAGGAAATTAAAGTGTTATGAAAGCTTTGATATAAATTCAGTCTTATTAAGCTTTGAAAATATACATTCATATTAAAAACTCATATGTTTGATATGAAATACCTGATGTAGCAATGAGAAGTAGTACTAGTGATCTGCTCATCTTCTGTTCCCAGGTGTTGATATGTGTTTCTGTGTCGTCTCGAGTACATGACTTTAACTTTGAGCACATGAGAGCGGTGAGAAGTGCTGTCCTCTTGTGGCGTGTGTGCAGACTCTCTGATCTCATGCTTTCTAACATCTTTCAGCTTTGAGCAGGTTTTTGTAAGTGCACATGGTGTTTCCTGCCACTGTGGGCTGCAGTGCACAGTAATACATGGCAGAATCCTCCACATCCGCAGGGAAGATTTCCAGATTCACAGTCTTGTTTCCTTTATGCACCGAGGCTGTCAGCCGAGGGTGAGGAGGCGTAGCGGTCTGTATTTGTCCCGACTCCATGATTAGGATCAGGAATTCCGGCACAGAGTTGAGCTGTTGTCGATACCACTGTAGATTGTTCATTGACACGGTGTACTGGTATTTACAGGAAATAGTGGCTTTTTCTTTGTCCTTTATATGGACAGCAGGAGATGTCGGAGTAATGCTGTCTTGTTCACTGGCACCTGAGATGAATGTGGAATTAGAGCAAGTCACATTCATAACTCTTTAGATTGTGTCAAAGTAAAATAAACAGGAAAATAACAGTTGCAAAACTAATCAATTATGAAATAACAGCTTTAAAGCAGCTCTACAGAAGGCAATCAATGAATCATTGATTCAGTTCAGGTCATTAATGTCAATGTTGCAAATCCAGTAAAGTTAGCATCAAATATGCACTGCTAATGTGTAAAGAAAGCTAATGCATGTATAGAACAGAAATCTTACCAATGAATGCCATTAAAACTAGGAACATACAAAAATACATTGTTTAAATGATAGTTTCCTCACTGAGCTTTGCAGAACTACCAACAGCTTCCTTCAGACAACTGGAGCTCCCACTGCTTTCAACAGCCAATCACAGTGCAGTGATGTCACTGCTTTCAACAGCCAATCACAGTGCAGTGATGTCACTGGCAGGTGTCATCCAATGCTATAGACTCTAGACAGAAAAAGGTCTGTTACAAACTCATGTATTGATGTTCTTGTCATCTCCAGTGGTCTAACGTAAATGTTATGTAAATTAATGTACCCGGGATATACAAAATCAGGCATAACAGCTGAAGTGAATAACACTTATTATTTCTTCATCACAGCACCTGTTAGTGGGTGGGCCATGGGCGGCCCAGGCTCATTGATGCACGTGTGGAGCGAAGGCTGACCCGTGTGGTCCGATCAAACAGACGAGCTACTGGAGCTCAAACTGCTCAAGAAGTTAATGCTGGTTCTGATAGAAAGGGGTCAGAATACACAGAGCATCGCAGTTTGTTGCGTATGGGGCGGCATAGCCGCTGACCAGTCAGGGTGCCCATGCTGACCCCTGACCCCGCCGAAAGCACCAACAGTGGCACGTGAGCATCAGAACTGGACCACGGAGCAATGGAAGAAGGTGGCCTGGTCTGATGATCACGTGTTCTATTTGACAGTATTAGCGCAGTAAGACGACTTAGTCCAGTAATCCCGTGTTTGACAGGCGTTTAGTGCTCGCGCTCTGAAAAGCGCATGTTAAAACAGTGCACGCCAATGAAACATATGATGAACTCTGGTGATTGTGAATAACTATAGTGTCCCGTGAGTATAACTCTACCGCTAACCTGTGATGTGAATGTATGTCGTGTTGTTCAGTATGTTGGGATGGAGGCAAATTATAGAATGTGTGGAAAAATAATTTATTAAATGCGAAACCGAGAAAAACACAATTCACAAGCGCGTATTGAACCGTGAATGCCGAACGGTTCAATATTATATTGAAAATTGTGGCATCCCTAGTAATTATATACCTTATGTACTACAAATAGTGTGTGTGTGTGTGTGTGTGTGTGTGTGTGTGTGTGTGTGTGTGTGTGTGTGTGTGTGTGTGTGTGTGTGTGTGTGTGTGAGGTTCAGGTTTTTGTCAGAAAACTCAATATCCCGTTTTTACACCGAAGTACACAGAAGAGTCAGACAGACGAAGGTCCTTGACCATCAGTGTAATTCTTCTGGAATCCAGCCGGGACTGAAAGGGGAAGTGTTTGGAATTACTTCCGTTTCCAAGATGGTGTCTTATTAATATATAGTGTGGAGGTGAATGCTGAGTGTGCCTGTACCACAGCAGAGCAGGCCTCGTGTCTGGTGTGTTATATTCACAGCTCAGGGTCGCCGTCTCTACCAGAGTTAACCCTAACCCTCCCAGGGTTAACCCTAACCCTAACTCTCCCAGGGTTAACCCTAACTCTCCCAGGGTTAACCCTAACTCTCCCAGGGTTAACCTAACTCTCCCAGGGTTAATCCTAACTCTCCCAGGGTTAACCCTAACTCTCCCAGGGTTAACCTAACCTAACTCTCCCAGGGTTAACCTAACTCTCCCAGGGTTAATCCTAACTCTCCCAGGGTTAACCTAACCTAACTCTCCCAGGGTTAACCCTAACCCTAACTCTCCCAGGGTTGACCCTAACCTAACTCTCCCAGGGTTAACCCTAACCCTAACTCTCCCAGGGTTAACCCTAACCCTAACTCTCCCAGGGTTAACCCTAACCCTAACTCTCCCAGGGTTAACCCTAACCCTAACTCTCCCAGGGTTAACCCTAACTCTCCCAGGGTTAACCCTAACTCTCCCAGGGTTAACCCTAACCCTAACTCTCCCAGGGTTAACCCTAACCCTAACTCTCCCAGGGTTAACCCTAACTCTCCCAGGGTTAACCCTAAGCTGCAGGCGCTGTTGGCTGTGACTGTTGACTGTGTGTTGTCCTCTGCTTTCTGTGGAGAGCACATACTGTTCATTATTTAACCGCCTGTCACGTCACATTCCCACAAAACATTCTCATAAAATAATGAAATAAAAGCTTCTACATCATCCAGACAGAATAAAACAATGAGGATATCCCTCAGCCAAGTCCTCATGATGGAGCTAATCGATCCGCTTTAGACATCTGACCCCCAGCTCTCTCAGTCTGTCCAGCTTCTGGACATCAGGCTTGGGTTTCCCACTCCGTGTGCTCCTGCTGGTGTCATGGGGAAGTGCAGAATCATTCCCATGATCACTTCTCCCTATTTTCCTGGCTATTTGTTTTAATATAAATAAACAGTTTTCGCCACGTTTGATTAGATGACAGTAATATTTTACATTTTGACTGCTTGATATGATATAATAAAGCCTCAGAAAAGATATTTGATGTGTTTGTGCCCAGTGTACCGAGCCTACAGGACCACTAGATAGCAGATCAATCACAGATGGACTTGATCAGATATTAGTTGTTATGTTCGCCACTGTATATTGGGTTAGGGCTGTGACACTGGTATATGTCTGAGTGTTGCAATGTTTGAAGTGGTTTTAGGAGAACATGTTTGTCTTCAGAGGCTTGAAAGCATTTGTTTACATTAAATAAATGAGAAATTATGAAAATTTTTAGGGAAATGTTTGGCTTGGAGAAACTGATATTGGGGCATGAAGACTTTGCCTTTTTGCAAACTACGATGACAGGAAAGAGGAAAGGACCTGTTTGTTACGGGTTTATGTGTGTGTGTGTGTGTGTGTGTGTGTGTGTGTGTGTGTGTGTGTGTGTGTGTATCCTCAGGTTATTGTGCAGTGTTGTTGTGTCTCCTCAGGTTATTGTATGGCGTGTGTGTGTGTGTGTGTGTATCCTCAGGTTATTGTGCAGTGTGTGTGTGTTTCCTCAGGTTATTGTATGGCGTGTGTGTGTGTGTGTGTGTGTTTCCTCAGGTTATTGTACAGTGTGTGTGTGTTTCCTCAGGTTATTGTACAGTGTGTGTGTGTGTGTGTGTGTGTGTGTGTGTGTGTGTGTGTGTGTGTGTGTGTGTGTGTGTGTGTGTGTGTTTCCTCAGGTTATTGTGCAGTGTGTGTGTTTCCTCAGGTTATTGTACAGTGTGTGTGTGTTTCCTCAGGTTATTGTGCAGTGTGTGTGTTTTCTCAGGTTATTGTGCAGTGTGTGTGTTTCCTCAGGTTATTGTACAGTGTGTGTGTGTTTCCTGTGACTGTGGGCTCCAGAGCGCAGTAATACACAGCAGAGTCTGACACAGATGCAGAGGAGATGATCAGATCCACACGGGTTTTCTTTTCATTTAGTCTCACCGAAAACCGAGAATCCAGATTCCCTGCACTCTGGACCCGTCCTGAGGTTTGCAGGATTAATGAAAGATATTCAGGAGCTGATCTGGGATATTGGCGGTACCAATGCAAACTAATCGCCGTTGAGTAGCTACAGGACAAAGTGATAATGTCCCCCTCCTCGTGAAAGACCTCTGTTTGGTCTGATGTAATGAGACTCTCAAACTTTCCTCCTGAAAATGATGAGAAACATAATTAGAAGATAAAGTAAGTCTACCATCATTTACAGTATAGTTATGTTAAAGAATTATTAAGCCTCGTCACACTCACTCCCAGCAGCCCCGAGCAGGATCACTGTGAGGAGCAGCATTATGCTGAATGGCACGGCTGTGATGGCTCCTGAGGTCTTTAAACGGCTTGAAGCTCCTCCTCATATCTAACAGAGATCTCACGAGGTCAGGTTTCTGTACAGTAATGCTGGATTTCCTGTCACTGTGGGCTCCAGGGCGCAGAAATACAGTGCTGAGTCTTGTACGGTGGAAGCGGGGATTTCCAGATCGACACAATTCTTCTCCGCATTCAGTTTTCCTGACAGGCGCTTGTCTGAACTCTGTATTACTTTTCCAGAGCTCTGTTGGATGACCATGAGGAACTGAGGAGCGGATGTGTGATGCTGTCGATACCAAAGGAGACGGTATGCCGAGGAAAACCTGCAGGACAGGGTTACGTTCTCAGACTCGTGTCCATGCACTTCTGTGTGTTCTGGGGTAATGGCATCTGCAAGAGTGACAGCTTAAAAATACAAAATAGGAGAAATATGTTGATTTCCACAGCCTGGGATTAAAAAAACATATTTTCAGTAATACAGTAACACACACTTGGTAAAGAAAACATACACTCACCTGCAAGGGTTAAGATCCAAAGGACTGTGTGCAGCAACATGGTGAGCCTAGCCGAGCATAACAACACAACATGAGAAGAGAGGATCTGAGTCTCTGGAAGCACCGCCTCCGTCCTCAGTATCTGCACATCTGATGTGGTTTGAAGTATTTCTCTACTTTTCTACTTTATCAGCCAGCCATAGACCTGTAGGGATTATTGATTAATCGATCGATCTAATCGCAATTTGACATAAATACAATAATTGTGCGGTTAAAATTTCAATAACATTTTGCCAAAGAATACAAAAAACACTGTTGTAAAGTATATGAAGACAGTCAAAGGTCTTCATTCCTACACAATGATTTTGTGGATTTAATCAGACTGCATTATATTATATTATATTATATGATATTTAGGACTGTCAAACAATGAATCGCAATTAAAAAAATTAAAAATCCTACTTCCCCTCAGGCTGTGACCATTGGAAATATACCCAAAATCTATATGATCTAAAAATGAACAAATACTAAACAATATATATGTGTTTGATATCATTGGAAATGTCTTAGTGCGACTGGTACAAATATCTAATCCACAAAAGCAAACAAGAACATGTTAAAGGTTTTAAGAGTTTAAAGAGATGTTGCATAGTATGGTAGGTGTGGCTTTCAACCATTTGGTCTTTGTCAATACAGGTCTGAGAGAGTGATTAAATGTAAATTCCTTTGTTAACATATGTTTCCATTTGAAAGAAGTTATTGTCAGGTCTGAATACTTAAGGCAGCGTAGCAGAAAAGTCAGGGCACAATACTGTAATCAGATTCGCCCGTAACGTTGTGTCCAGCCAACGTTACGTAGCCTATGGAAAGTCAGGAACATCTCTCACTCTTTACTTAAGAGTATTTTATATTATGTATGGAGAATCTTTGAATTGATTATGTAATTGGAATTATACATGTCCCTGACTGTTTAATAAACTGTTACATTTTGATTTATTCTAACTTACTCTGGAATTATTAATGGGTACTTTCCACAAAGGGTTAAACGGAATGAATAAATGTGTGGCTAACTATTAAATATGAATGACCAAGTAACCAAATTGGCATTACAATCTAAATTCTAAATTATGATAAAATGGAGTCAGATAAAGAGGAATTGGAATTAGATCCATTTTGCCCAGCTGAGAACATCGACCACGCAAATCCCTTCACCCGCTCTTCACTGCCGCCATTGGAGCGATTTCAGCGGCCTTACAATGTTAATCTAAAAATTCTTAAATATATACATGAATGTATATTTATATATACATAATAATTATACACATTACTCACAAGGGTTTTATTTTAAAAATGTTTTTATCTTTTTATATTTAAAATATTATTATTTTTTTATTTTGAATGTGATTAATTGCAATTAATCCTTTATTATATTATTTTATATTATATTAATTTTCACAGCATTAAAGTAAATCTTAGGCCTAATTTATTATAAATAACCATCAGCCCTAAATGCATGATCATGACAGGCCTATAGGGTTACACCGTACATCTGTAATCTTCATTTCCCAGGTGTAACCACATCTCTTGCTGCTCTTGATTTACTGTAGGGAAGTTAAACACCACAGGTTTGTACTCGAGTTTCTGTGCAGCACACAGTAGAGGGAAGCACTGTCCTCCAGCTTCAGATTGTGAATGATGAGAAAAGCTGCAGAATCATAGCGAGGATCTATGCTTTAAAGCGTGTCTCTGATAAGAAGTGATGTAGACATCTTGTGCAATAATTATACTCAGAACTTTTGAGCGACTCCTATGTGTTGTCAGCTTTTATAAATGCAAGGGTTTTACTGTTAGTGTTTGATTGGCTCATCCCATCATGAAGTCTGTTACCACATCACAATGCAGTGCAATGACAAGTGAGTCATTAAATTATTAATTCACCTGACTGTAGTAATAATAATATAGCGGGCTCTGTATAAGGAACAGGTCTATTTAGCTCAAATAAATGAATTAATTCATTCCTATGGAAATTTGATCGGGCCGTAAGTATCAACTCTGCAGCGTATATTAATATCCACAGAATAGTGAAACACTATTTAATAGCCAGGTAACTTAGATCAGCAGTTCAAGACATTAAAATTGTAAGCACATAACACAAGAACACTTATCTTTAATAAAAAAAAAAAAACATTATTGATTATTCTAACACGTAAAACTAGTATCTAACAAAAACAAACACACACACACATTCACAGCGTTGCAGAAAGGAGGAAAATGAGGAAAGAGTGAATTTAAAGAGAGAGAAGGATGAAGTCCCAAGCTTCTAGCAGTATCTGCATTTATAACACATGACCTGAATGAACCACCGATCATTGACTTAACCCTCCTATCGCTTGCTTAGGCAGGGTTATTCACTTTGATATCAATGCACCAGTTCAGTTTACAATCTGAAGTTTCCTTGCGTTTGTTGCGCGTGTCGTCATTGAATGGGGATTCCCTTTCGGTCCTGGCTGGAGAGGGTTTGCGGAAGGCCTTGTCGTGTCTTTGATGGACGTTGTGGGAAGCCAATCACGTGGCGTGTTGGCTGCTGGATGAGAAGGTCTCGTGGCTGTTTGTAGTTGAAGCGCTCGCTGGAGATTCGTTGAGAGAAACTTTGCGAAACTTAACTTAGAACACGAGACTCGTGGAAAGAAAATAAACTTAGGTAAAAGAAAGGAAAGTGAGAGTTCTAGATGGCTTGAATGAATTTAACCCATTTTCTCTGGTCTGCCACGATCATCCTTGGAGTTCTCCGACTCCTTCTTCAACAGAACGACTGTAACTCGATGAACTAGCCTGGAGCTAGCTGGAACAGGCAGCTGCCAGCCTTTCTGGTGCGGCAGAATGCCGGTGGAATAAGCAAAGAGTTAACGGTCATGCTCTGCTTTTATAGACGAGATGGGCTGACACCCGATCTTGAGATGACCCAATCACGTATGGGAGGCGCAAATCTTCCTTTGTCTGTTGAATGTAAAATTTTTTCTGTTGAATTTATTGTGGTCACAGAGCTGGACATTAGAGACCAAATTCGCTCATCCATGTCTTTATGGAGCGACGCTTTGTGCACTGGAGCGCAGTCATGTTGGGACAGGAAGGGCCGTCCCCAAACTGTTCCCGCAAAGTTGGGAGCATGAAATTGTCCAAAGTGTCTTGGTGAAGCATAAAGAGCTCCTTTCACTTGAACTAAGGGGTCAATCCCAAACCCTGAAAAACAACTTGGCACAATGCAGTCAGGCAAGTCCCGTTCCCCTGGCAACCGCCAAACCCAGACTCGTCCATGGGATGGTCAGACAGAGAAGCGTGATTGGTCACTCAGAGAACACGTCTCACTGCTCTAGAGTCCAGTGGTGGCGTGCTTTACCCCACTGCATCCGCTTTGCATTGCTCTTGGTGATGTAAGGCTTGGATGAGCTGCTCGGCCATGGAAACCCATTCCATGAAGCTCTCTCTTCCTAGTGAGGAAATGTCAGGAATGGCCTTATTGCACAGGTGGCAACCTATCCCGGTCCCACGCTTGAGTTCACTGAGCTCCTGAGAGTGACCCATTCTTTCACAAATGTGTGTAGAAGCGTCTGCATGCCTAGTGCTTGATTTATTAATATCCAGAAGCATGCTGATAATAAAACATACAAATTAATCACTAAAATTACCTGATTTAACCATTTCAGATCATGTTCACTGTATGCCACATGCAACTCGTTGTTTATTTCCAGCAGGTGTTACCAAATACTGCAGTTTGGCTCTATGGTAAATAAAGAAGAATGAGGTTTGATATATTCAAATGATAACATACAGTTCAAAGTTAGTTTTCTGTGTGAGTTTTGTAAAGCATCCCAGGTCTTTTGTAACACTGGCCACAGTGATAGTGAGCTTTATCTGACAAAGTTACACTTTTAATGGTCAGTGAGGTGGATGTGTGGGACGTAGTTGATGCAAATCGATGGTCTGGTATGTTCTCATATCTCTCTGATCGTCCACCTTTAAGCAGCACATATTGTAGCTGTGTGTTAGTAAACTGTCTGTACCATTAAAGGGAAATATAGCTTCTGCTTGAGTCATAGGAGCACTCCAGTGTCACAGAATCTCCTTCTGTACTGAGAACACTGGTCCAATCCGATCCTGACAGATAACACCTGAAGGAAATGCCTTTAATCAGACATATTTGTTGAAGATGTGTATAGATATTGAATAAGCATACACATGATGTATTGGAACAGTGGAGTGTACCTGATGCTATAGGGAGAATCACCAGATATGTTTCTATTTGTTGGCTGTCCATTTGGACTCTTTCCATGATCCCATCAGATGAGTCTGAATGTTTCTCGAGAGGTTGATCTTTAAATGTCTTGGGGAGAATGCAAACCAGGAAGTAATGATCAGCATTCTAAGACCTGAAGGTCCATCAAAGAACAAAAGATATTTCAATGAGTTAACTGTTTCTACAGTTTCCAGCAGGATCTCATATCATAAAGTGCTGTATTTCTGCTTAGCATAAAGGTATACATGTGTACTCTTGTACATGTTAGCCTATTACTAAACATTTTAGTAGCCCTAGTTGTTGAGTTATGGAGTTTTTCCATGATAACAATTCTAATACTATATCATAAAACAGTTTTATTGATTTATTGATTGCTTTCAAAAATATTTATTTAAAGGGGTGATGAATTGAAATCAACTTTCCTTTTGATATATAAAGGTCATGGTAAAATAAGAAAATCCTGTAAGTTTCAGAGCTGAAAACTTCCTTGTTAGTCAAAGAAAAGCTGTTATAGACACCAGGTCCAGAAAGCGATAGAGTGCTTCATACTGGCGTCATCGCGTGAAGAAACACGCCTCTACAGAAAAATAAGCACGTGTAATTCAGTAGCCCCGCCCACCGACTCATGGAGCTGTTCGGATCACTAGCCAGCAGCAATAAACATGCCGAAAAGATAGCAAGATATTGCACTATTCCTGGTTGTGGAAGAACACAGTCGCTGCATAAGCTTCCTTGGGATCCTAATATTAGGAATGAGTGGTTGAACTTTATTTTTAATGAAGTTCCAGCTCACGTGGGGAAGACCTGTACGTGTGTTCGCTTCATTTCACTGCGGAATCGTTAGTAAACAAATCTCAGGTCGATGCTGGATTTGCAGACATATTAAGATTAAAACACAATGCTGTTTCTTCTATATTGGATCCGACAGGAATGGTGCAACACACTTATGTGAGTAAAATTCACTTATGTGATTCGTCACTTCCGGTGTGAGAACGCTGGTGCGTCTGTGCTGCCGCTTCACACTGGTGCTGTATGTTTGTCTACTGCCTTTTTTAACGTTTTGGATATGTTCTCGGCTGGGACTCGACATACCGGATTATTTGGATTATTTTTCTGGACTACTTCACTTCACTCAGTAAACTTTGATGACTAACCTGGCCTTTTTGAGATCCTGTCACACTGATTGGCTGCGAGCTCTCTCCATCCGATCCGTATCCTTCTCGGCATCTGATACAGTGAGTCCCCACTCTCTTTATCATTTTGTGGTGTCAATCCTCGATATGGTTGGGTAGCCTTCCCTTTTGTGGATTGTTGTGGATAGTGGATTCGCATGCGGTTCTGGCTAACGTAGTTAAACCGATTAGTTGTTGCAGTGTGGGTCCCATTGGTCTTGTCATGTGGGCCGAAGCCACTTGCAGTTTTGTTTGTTGGTCTTTTTGTACTATGTTTGGCTGATGATAATAAAGTGAGTTCTCCAGAGATGGCTCTGCAATTTTCTTGGCTGAACTTTAAAGGGATCTTCTCGCTTGCTTACGGACACCTATACATGGTGTGAACAACTTGGGATTCTCGCAGACCCCTTACATACACCGTTAAATGGAAGAAACTTCAAATGTATCACTGTTCATCTTGAATGGTATTCCGGTTATCTGCACTAACACCCGTGCTCGGTGTTTCACCCCAGGAAAACCGTGTAATCAACTCTGAGAATTTGAAACTAGTACTCTTGATCCCGTCCTTGAAACTGTGACTTTGCTCCTTCAGATCGCGATATTGAACACTCGATCTTTAACTGATAAGGCATCAGTGCTAAATGACATTATCACTGACGCAAACCTGGACATGAACCTTTTGACAGAAACCTGGCAGGTGCCCAAGGATTTCCTTAATTTAAACCTCTTAACACCACCTGGGTACATTTATTTATCTCAACATCGTCTCCATTGTAGAGGTGGAGGGTTAGCTATAGTTTGTAGAGTATCAAAATATCTAAGATTGAGTTCCATGTTGCATCTTTTGAATCCCTTGTGTTGAAAATGACTGGCAAAACTTCAATGTCTGTAATCCTAATATATCGACCTCCAAAACTTAATTCTGATTTTCATCTGAGATTAATGAGTTACTTACTCTTGTCTGTGCTAGTCATTCATCTGTTATTTTTCTCTGTGATTTCAACATACACTCTGTGCAATACAACAAATTGATGTCGGTTCTGAAATATTTCAATTTAACTCAAAATGTTAATTTTGCTACTGACTCAAGGGTCATACATTGGATCTTATGTACATCTGGTTTAAATAACTTTCCTTGTTAGTGGAACAAATTTTGCTTTATCAGATCATAAACTCATAAACTTCATGTTTTAGTTTTCCAGCATCTATAACGCCTGTTAAAAAATTCTCACTTATCGTAAAGTTTGCTCTGTGGATCCTAATTCACTATGGGCTTCTACCTTGTCAGACTGTTTACTATTTAACTGTCCATCAGAAATCTGCAACATCTATAATAACACATTCTCCCAAAATACTTGACAAACATGCTCCTGTTAAAACTAGACTGGTTCCATCTGCACGTTTCTCACCCTGGTTCACTCCGAAGTCAGATCTATGAAAGCTATGGGTCGTCGCCTGGAAAGACTGCACAGGAAAACTGGACTTATTGTGCACTCTCTAGCTATGAAGGAACACTTGCTTAACTACCGTACAGCCCTCAATGCTGCTAGATCCTCATATTTATCTAACACTATTAATAATTCCATGTGTAGGCCAAAATCCCTGTTTGCTATATTCAACAATCTCATTAATCCTTCACAATATATTTCTGGCTCTGAGGTGGTAGTGAATAATTGTTCTAATTACTTTTCAGACAAATTGCAGTCAATCACTGCATCAATCCATTTCAAAGATACCTCTCATTCAACTGACTCAAATGTTCACTTGATGTCAGCTGATTCGCTCCACAAGCTCTCTCTCTGCCTTTACTCTCACTACTTCTGCTGCCATAAGATGATCTAATTGTGAAGTCTAACTCTACATTCTGCCAGCTTTACCCTACTCCGACTGTTTTACTCAAGATGTGTGTTGTGAGGTTAAACCTTTCATCACACATATGATAAACACAAGTTTTACAACTGCTACTGTTCCAGCAGAATTAAAATTGGCTGCCGTGACCCCCAATCTTAAAAACGGGCCTTGACCATCTAAATATGAATAATTATAGGCCAATTTCAAACTTACCATTCTTGAGTAAAATCCTTGAAAAGTTGTGGCTTCACAACTGTGATCTAATCTAAATGCCAACAGCCTTTTCGAGCCTTTTCAGTCAGGTTTTAGCATGTCACATAGCACTGAAACCGCTCTTCTTCATGTAGCAAATGATATTCTTCTATCTATGGATTCAGGGTTAATAAACATCTTGATTCTGGATCTAAGCTCTGCATTGACACAGTCTGCCATGAAATACTAATTACTCGCCTTTCTGACATCGGCATCAGTGGTTCTGCTCTTTCCTGGCTCATCTCCTACATCAGTGACAGAAAATATTATATCACCATACAAGGCTATAAATCCGCCACTGCTCCGCTTTCACAGGGTGTTCCTCAGGGCTCAGTTCTTGGTCCACTTCTGTTTATCATTTATATACATACACTTGGTAACATCATACGCAGGCATGGACTTCGATTTCATTGCTATGCTGATGACATCCAAATTGAACCTCACTACCAGCTCGGATAGGCCATCATTGCCAAACTCCCTTACTGCATGCATCAGGATATCAAGCATTGGATGTCCCTGAATCTCCTTAAGCTAAATAATAGAAAAACTGAATTCCTGATGATTGGCTCTGGAACATCAATCAAAAGGATTGACCTGTCCTTTAAAATGGGATTTATCTTAAACCTTCTTCATCTGCTTGTATTCTTGGTGTCTTATTTGACTAATCTCTAACTTTTGCCTCTCATATTTCTTCTGTTGTTAAAAACTCTTTTTCCATTTCCGTAATATTGCTCGTCTTTGATCTTCTCTCACTCAGGCTGATGCTGAAATATTAACTCATGCATTAATCACATCCCTTATGGATTATTGCAATGCTCTATTTTCTGGTCTTCCTAATAAACTGATTGCTAGGATACACAGTATGTTCAAAACTCAGCACCCAGAGTTCTCACCTCCACCAGGCGCTCTGCTCACATAACTCCAATCCTGCATGATCTTCACTGGCTACCTGTGGCATCACGCATTCACTTTAAGGTACTAATTCTAACATTTAAAGCATTAAATGATCTCACCTCCATATCTGTCTGACTTACTCCACCCCTACTCTCCTGCCCGGTCCCTCAGATCATCTGAGCTTGGTCTCTTGTCCAATCCTCGTTTTAGGTTGTCCAGTAAGTGTTAGGGCATTAAGTGTCAATGCTCCTAAATTATGGAATTCACTTCCCTTAACATTGTGTAATTTATCTTCTCTGTCTACCTTCAAGACCCAGCTAAAGACATATCTATTTAATTTGTATTTTTGATTAAAGGGTTACTTCAGCGATTAGCATTGAGCTTTGTATCAGTAGAAACCGGGATTATATTCAAATTATCGAACTTTCCCCCTCATATGACCCTGAGGCAGAGAGAATAATGTATTTTATTTCTGGAAAAATTCCTCCGATGACCCAAATATTGTCATTTTGAGTCATCAGAGGAGTTTTTGTCCAGAGGCTGGAGACTACAGCCAGCAGGAGGCGCTATTTCCACATGTTTTCAACATCGCACTCACAGCGCTCAGCTCGGGAGCTGCGGAGATTCATTGAGCGGAGCGGTGGAGAGCAAAGTGAGCATTTCAACTTTTCAAATGAACTTCCTAGGAAAGTTAAGCTTCCAAAGACATGAACTGAACACACGCCAGACTGATCACGCGTGTGAATGCAGCCGCAGCGAATCCCGTGATTACCTCAGCTCATGTGATGAATGAGATCCGATCCTGCTGCATTTGTGCCGTGGCCCACGACACTCGTTCGCTCACCCACAATATATCGAACAGATACGTTCAGTTTTTAATTGTAGTGTCTCTAACTGAACTGATTTTATGAAAATTAACGTGATGGACAAGTGATCCTGTAATCCAGTAGCCGTGACTAGAGTGGCCTCGTAGGGCAGCGAAGCAGTGCATTCTGGGAGTTGTTGTCTTTCATCCCCATGAGACAAAAATACATTCTCTGTGTTTTCTCAGTGTAGAAGGCACCAAATTCAAAAATAATTTCATATTTCTACTACAGTAATGACCGAGTTTAAATACAGATTCATCTTCCCAGCGCTGAAGTACCCCTTTAATGTGGCTATAAAAGACCTGTGCTTGTCTGGTGTATGTGGCCATGCAAATGCTCTGTCTTATCAATCAATCAATCAATCAATCAACTTTATTTATATAGCGCTTTTACAATGACGATTGTTTCAAAGCAGCTTCACAGTGTTAAACAGGACAACATTGCAACAAAATTTGATTTGGCTAGTTTAATTTGGATAGTTTATAGAATTATATATGACCAAATTAATAAATTCTATTTGTATATTTAGTTGAGTAACTTGGATCATAATTTGAGTGTCCCCAACTGAGCAAGCCAAGCCAAAGGCGACAGTGGCAAGGAACCAAAACTCCATCAGGGCATGATGGAGAAAAATAAACCTTGGGAGAAACCAGACTCAGTCGGGGTGAAAATGCTCTGTCTAACACTATGTAAAGCGACCTTGAGCTTCGGGAAAGGCGCTATGTAAATAAAACTTCTTCTTCTTCTTCTTTAATATATGTTTTTTATATGTAATAGTATTGCATTGTTATAGATCGTTTTGATTATGTGTACGTGTCTATAAGTACATACCTTTAGCACGCTGAACTCAGACAAGTATGGGCCAGGGCTCGCAAAGCCAATCGTCCCGGGGCTTTGTGTTTTCAGACGGGCTACCAAAACGAAAGCCTGTTGGCAGGCCGATGAATCTCAAATACTGAAATAATATTCCTTTCTTGATCTGTTTACTCTCTCTTGACTTGACATTTGAAAGGCGCACGATCGCGTGTGTGTGTGTGTGTGTGTGTGCGGTTTGTGCTTATATCCACTGATCGGGCGGGCCATGTAATACAGAAATAATATTCCAATCAATCTTGGGTGGATGAGAAATAAATTATTGTGTTTTTTATATAAAGACATTTACGAGCCTGTAATCGAGAGAATCATTCCAGTTGCCGCTTTCAAAACGAACCCTCCCTCATGTGAACTGAACTGACAGGGGAGCTGAAGCTCATTAAATATGCAAAAAAATAAAAAAAAATTATTTATTTGCAGGTATTTTATGAAGACATGCAATGCATTGTACACTAAACTACAGTGTTGCGGTTGAGAGTGTTTCTGTGCAGTGTGTGTGTGTGTGTGTGTTTCTGTGCAGTGTGTGTGTGTGTTTCCTGTCACTGTGGGCTCCATGGCACAGTAATACATCGCAGAGTCTGTCACTTTAGCAGAGGAGATCTCCAGATAGGTTTGGGTTTTCTCTTTATTCAGTTTTCCAGAGAATCGAGGGTCTCGATCCACAATTTCTGACTTTTGTGAAACTTCTCCTGTGGAATGAATAATGAGCAGAAGGAATTCTGGAGCCGATCCGGGATGTTGTCGATACCACTGTAGTGTGGATGCTGAGGAGTAGCTACAGGACAGAGGAACATGTTCTCCCTCTTTCTCATAAACCTCCGTCTGGACTGGCGTGATGTTCGCAAAACTGCCACCTTCAAAATCAACAATCAAACTCAAGGAAATGTAATGTACATGAAACAAACTAACACAAGCAACACACTTATTAATAGCAAGACACAGTAATAGAAGAGACAAACACATATTCTGCCTTTAACTGAATGCTTACATATAAGAGAACAGATCAGGCCAGTTAAGAGGAGCAACATGATGATCGCGAGCAGGAGGAAGTTCTAGCTCAGCACAAACTGTTGTTCAACTAATCAATGCGTTCCTTCCTTGGCAAACAGAAGCTGTCTCAAGCAAGCTCCTCCTTAAAGCTGCAATAGAGAAGCAGACTGAGAGACGGTATAGAGTCAACATGAACACACAGGTCAGACGTCTTGTTGAGGAGCTGATCAGAATGGCTTATAATATAAAGCTCATAACACACTCCTTAAGGGACTCTTTAAAGCAATTATAATTTTTTCTTTGCTTTACTTATCTATCTTTGCAAATGTATTAAAAATAGAAAATGAAAGAAATCACATGTCCATCAGTATTCCCAGCCTTTGCTCAATACTCTGTTGAAGCCCCTTTGGCACCGATTACAGCCTCAGGTCTTTTGACTTTGATGCTAAAGCTTCTCACACCTATTTCTGGGCAGTTTCTCCCATTCTTCTTTGCAGGAGCTCTCAAGCTCCATCAGGTCCACAGCCCTTTACAGATCTCTCCAGAGAGGTTCAATCAGGTTCAGGTGCCTGACGTGTGGCGCTACACGGCTGAGTGACAATAACTTACTATATTTTTCTTTGCGCGAGACTGCGCGTGATGCACGGTGCGCATTTTAGCTAGCCTATGTCTTTTAACTATTATAGTATTTTGAAGGAAATAAACTTTAACTAGCTTTTTACATCAAGTCATCTCAAGTCATTCTCAGAGGTTCTTTTGTGGGAAGGGTTATTGTGTCATTACAGAAACACAATCTTCCTTTATAGTTTCCTCCTAAGAGTGCAGTTTTTTCTTCCAACAGGTGTCAGAGTATTGTGTGTTGTGGTTCACACAAGATAAAGCTGTGGTTTAATTCTTATTTTAATCATTTTTTTAAAGGCAAAAACTGCATGTGAGTTTTTGTAAAGCGTCTCAGGCACTTTGTGTCACTGGGCTTCTACATAAAGTGCACAATAATAGAGAGCTGAATCTGACAGAGTTACACTGGTAATAATGAGATCAGTGGAGCTGGGGGATGTAGTCGACTGAAACCGATGGTCTGGTATATCATCATAGATGCTCCATGATCGAGCACCTTTAAACAGTAAATACTGCAGTTCTCCATTAGGATACTGTCTGTACCAGTAGAGATAGATGTATTCGCTGCTTGCACTGTACGAGCAGCTCAGCGTCACACGCTCTTCTTCATTTCTGTTAATATTAGTTTGCTTGTCTTTTGGTTCAATGCTGTCAGACAAAAACCCTGCAAGAGAAATGACAGATTTCACCACGGGTCAGATGACTTGTCAACTTATCCACAAATGTTAACATTTATAAATGAAAAAT
Organism: Gobiocypris rarus; assembly: GCA_023029165.1. NCBI lineage: Eukaryota > Metazoa > Chordata > Actinopteri > Cypriniformes > Gobionidae > Gobiocypris > Gobiocypris rarus. The sequence continues at coordinate 32,629,922 of CM040915.1, read as the reverse complement.
ACAATCTCAAAAATAGTTTCTTCAACAGAATATGGTTTCATTATTGTAATATAGAATATAAAAATATATGGTTCAAATATTTTGATGTACATTATATTTGAGTCTGTTTAGATGAAAGGTTGTGTACCTGGTGTGGATATAAGAATCAGTAGAAAGCATCTCTCCATGTTGAGAAGGAACTGGCTTTATGAACTGAAGGCAAACAGTAAATGTATGATTGTAGTTGTATATTGTGAAGCTTTCATGTGGGTGTGGTTTATTTAGACCTCCGTCTTTCCTTATTTCCTTCAGCTGAGATGATGATTGTGCCCCCAGTTTATGAATATCTAAAATAAAAAATAAATAAAGTATCTACCTCCACTAATATGTGACTTATGTTCATGTCATTACTGTAAGGTTCATTCGAAGCTAAACTAAATAGAGGCTATTCAGTGGAGTTAGAGTATTCAGTATTTGATAGTGGGGTTTGTGTCTGTGAATATTATCACAGTCTACTGTCACATTTTGTCATGGGATGTTTATTGATAACTTTATAAATTATTGATCAAGTGGGTAGGCGGGCGGGTTCACTAACGCAAATCAAATGCATCATGCGTATGGTAGGAGCGCCGACGCTGCAACTAATACTCGACTGCCAGTCTATTTAAAGCAGCAGTCCGTAACTTTTTTGGGTTAAAAATTATCCAAAATAATTTTTTGAGCAAGTACATAACCAGCCAGTGTTTAAAACTATCTGCTTACTTTAGCTCGATTTACATTGGTAAGCTTGTAATAATGTTTGTAATTGCAGTGGCACTGGTGGATTTGCGTGGGAGATTCGAGCATATCTTTGTGTCATTGCGTCACATCTGTACACATACAGAAGGAGTCTCGGCTAGTAGGCTACATCGCATGTGAGGCTGTTGGAGGTGGAGAGTTATAGTCTTTTCTCACAGTGCTTGATATAATTAAACTTATCAATTTGGTAGCGGATCCTGAAAGGTTGAATCGTCAGTCAGTGACAGTGACATCCGGAGATTTGCTCATTGTAAAATGCAAAAGACTTTGCACTTTCGGAATGGCTACAGAAAAAAAGAGACTTCAACCGAGCCGATGCGAAAACAAGGATAAAAAGGGCTTTTGAAAGGTGGTGTGAACTCGGATGTGGTTCAAAACGGATGCATAGACTGCTGGACAGGTCAGACATCTCAATGGTTATTATGAAACAGTAGCACACTTCGCTTAATTCATACAGTTAAAGCTACGGAGTTTCCTTTGTTGTGCCTTTCTCTTTTTGCTATGTGCATTATAGTAATTATTTTGTGCTAGCTATGAGATGGAGCACATTAATCTTTACTCCACATTAATTTGTTGGTATAACGATTAGAAATGAGACTGCACAGAAATGGAAACTGAACTACAGGTAACCATAGTCCTAATACACATTTAGTGTAGTCACGCAATGCTGATGTTAACTTTAAACATTTTATAACGAAGTATAATTTGCATGGTTTGATGTGATATTGTAAGCGATCGTTAGATTTAATCACCGCGATTTATTGCAATGCTTTTCCCCCGTAGGCCTAGTTGGTCAGCACAAAAGTGGATGTTAGCTAGTTACTTGTTCAGATGCCATTCTTATGTTGGTCATCCGTTTAAACAGTAGAATCTGTGATACCGAATGACAGGATCGACCCCGGCGAGGTGACTGACAGCCCTTCTCCTGACAGACGCACATTCTCCTCAAAACACTGTCTTCAAACGCGCTGTGCTGTGCCGAGGCTCGTCTCACGTAGAGTTGATCATTTGGCGAATAACTGCAATTGCAGATTTAAAACAGAGATGGCGACAAAGAGGAAAAACTACGGACTGCAGCTTTAACTGCCCAATGGAAAATTATGAAAACCAGAACATTTTCATCACTTTCAAAAAACCAGGCAGGACGGCCAGGACAGGACTTGAAAACAGGACGTTTGGTCACCCTAAGAATGTGTATTATTTATCTTTTAATTGTATTATTTATCTTTTAAAAGTGTATTTTATCTCTTTTAATTTTTTCTCTAATTTACTTTTATAACTTGAACTAAATGTTCTTCTGTAAACACACACAGGTGTTTCCAAAACTGTAATTATCTTGTGTGAATTTTAGATTGTGGGTTTGATGTGGCTTGAGGCGAAATGAAAACTGCATTTGAGTTTTTGTAAAGCGTCTCAGGCACTTTGTGTCACTGGGCTCCAACTCTCAGAGCACAATAATAGAGAGCTGAATCTGACAGAGTTACACTGGTAATAATGAGATCAGTGGAGCTGGGGGATGTAGTCGACTGAAACCGATGGTCTGGTATATCATCATAACCGCTGTATGATCGAGCACCTTTATACAGTAAATACTGCGGTTCTGTGTTTGGATACTGTCTGTACCAGTAAAGCCAAACATTATTGCTGCCAGCTTCATATGAGCAGCTCAGGGTCACAGACTCTCCTTCTCTCATGATTATATTAGTATTTCCTTTCGGTTCAATGCTGTCAGCAAACACACCTGCAAGAGAATCAATTATATTTCATTAAAGTTTAACTAATCCCCTTTTCCTTCTGTTGTTACAGTAACAGTGCTATAAATGAACATTGAAATGAACAATAATGTCAGCATTATCTATTAAATATTGTGCATTAACACTTGAATCCTCATCATATTTTAGTGCTGATGTATGAAGTGCACTTTACCTGGTGCTGTTATAAGAATCAGTAGAAAACATCTCTCCATGCTGGCACAGTTACTCAATAGCCCTGTCAGTTTATGCTTTATGATTTTAAATGTATGACTGTAATGAGAGTCATGTGTGCAGATATAATGTCTGTAACTGTGGGTGTGGTTTGGGTTTCTGATATTTAAACCCCCTTCTGTCTTGCCACATTAAAACTGAGATCAATAACTGTCCATTACTGGGATTGTCTCTTGATCTATTATAGCTCAGAGTCTCTCTCTCTGTGTGTGTGTGTGTGTGTGTGTGTGTGTGTGTGTGTGTGTGGACTGCTAATCCCTTCGGTATGGGGACAAAATGTCCCCACAAAGATGGCAATATCCAAAATCCTTGTCCTTGTGGGGACATTTTTTGGTCCCCATGAGGAAAACATCTTATAAATCACACTAAGTGATGTTTTTTGAAAATGTAAAAATGCAGCATGTCTCCTGTGATGGGTAGGTTTAGGGGCAGGGGCAGTGTAGGGGGATAGAAAATATGGTCTGTACAGTATAAAATGCATTACGCCTATGGAATGTCCCCATAAAACGTGGAAACACAACATGTGTGTGTGTGTGTGTGTGTGTGTGTGTGTGTGTGTGTGTGTGTGTGTGTGTGTGTGTGTGTGTGTGTGTGTGTGATATCTCTGATCATTCTGGCGTCTGTATTCTGTGTGTTGGGAAAATCCCATTAGCATTTGGAGAGTAAAGACTGGTTCAGTTCAATCTGTGGTTATTGTCGTAACTTCACCCCCTAGTGGCAGATGACAAACACTTACATGTGTCACAGAACTGATGCGTTCATAATGCAGAATAAACATTTGCAGAATTGCTGTGGGAATAATATCAGAAGCCAAAACTGAGGCGGATGTGATGCCCAATCTACCGGCTGAGTAATAAATATATAACTAGTGTCGTTTATTGAATTACAAAAGGCTGTATTACTGTAATAGCGAACATTATTTTGCAACATATTGTATCGTTACCACAATTGATGTTTTTTATGTTGCTTTTTTCCCCTTATAATATCTGATAATACTCTTATGGATGTAATTAGTTTTTCACATGTTTAGTTTTTTCTTTCAGCCAATATATCCAATTGTTGGTCATCTTTACTGAGATTTCAGGAGCCATCCGAATGTAAGGGGATGTTGAGATTACAGTAATAATAAATACTGCAGTAATGCATGACAGATTCAGACACGCTTTCCCAGGTTTATATTTTATTGCCATTCATGGGGAAAATATTCATTTAAAGAAGACTGTAAAGGAAAAGCATGACGGATGGTTCAGGATAAAGTGTGATTGTTTTCCCGTCTCTGGAAATTTTTGTCATTTTGTCTAATCATTTCATTTTAAAACTCATGAACATCACCATTGCATTTTCATCAACAGTCCATCTGTGTTTCAATACAACGCTCAGTAAATTAACAATTCAACAGTTATTCAATAGCACAATTTATATATTCTAAAGATATGCCTTCACATCTATAATTTGTATAATAGTTTCCTCAGGTTATTGTGCAGTGTGTGTGTGTGTTTTCCTCAGGTTATTGTGCAGTGTGTGTGTGTGTTTTCCTCAGGTTATTGTGCAGTGTGTGTGTGTGTTTCCTCAGGTTATTGTGCAGTGTGTGTGTGTTTCCTCGGGTTATTGTGCAGTGTGTGTGTGTTTCCTCAGGTTATTGTGCAGTGTGTGTGTTTCCTCAGGTTATTGTGCAGTGTGTGTGTTTCCTCAGGTTATTGTACAGTGTGTGTGTGTTTCCTCAGGTTATTGTGCAGTGTGTGTGTGTTTCCTCAGGTTATTGTGCAGTGTGTGTGTGTTTCCTGTGACTGTGGGCCTCAGAGCGCAGTAATACACAGCAGAGTCTGACACAGATGCAGAGGAGATCATCAGATCCACACGGCTTTGCTCTTTTCTGTGAATGATGGATATTCCAGAAACTGGAGGATCAGCTGGAGTAACGTATCCTGAATAATCCAGTATGAGGAACTGTGGCGGTGATCCTGCATATTGGCGATACCAGTGAAGGCTATCAACAGACCCCGTGTAGTTACAGGAGAGTTTCACACTCTCAGTCTCAGTGGCAAATGCTGCATCTCTGTCTGGAGTGATGGCATCTGTAGCTCTGGTACCTGCAACACAAACCTCTTTAAGCATGTTTAAAATGAGATACTGGGATGTCATGACACGTGTAAGATTTTACCTTGAGCTAAAGTCAGCAATATAAGAACACAAGAGAGCATGATGAGCTGGTTCCTGCTTCCCTCAGTGTCTGTGATGAACTGAACGAGTCTGTGTTTCACAGGCCTGTGTTAAGCTCCGCCTCTTTCAGAAATCACAGACAGTTCAACCCAAAAACACTCGAGGAATGGAGAAATTAACCAACATTAGATGGCCAAAGGTTAGGTTATTGATGAATCAATGTTCTATACCTCCATAATTAAAACAATAAAAGATGCAGCGTTTAGCCTGTAGTTAAAATAACATTTAATTGATCACCAGATGATGGATCTTGAAAGAGCAAAATCCATCATCTGGTGATCAATCTGATACTGTACTTTATTACTGTATTACTCTAGTCCTCCAGATCTAATCTCACTGAAGGAAGACCACTGCTACTTTTACTATCCTCACTTATTATTCTCTTAATTACATTAGATCAGAGTAGTGGTGTTAGGTAGTTTATATATGTTAAACATGTATTCTCAGTTCCCTTTCAGTCGGTCACGTTCGGCGTCGTGACGTCACCGGCAGTGATCACTTCAGGAGCCCCTATCAGCTTCGAGATAAAGAGAACTGGCCAATGGTCATTGGCGTGCGTGTTTGCATATCGCACCCCGCCCCGCGGCGCGGGTATAAAGCGGATGCAATCGCCACGCACCATTGTCATTCACTTGGAGCGAGCAGCGTTCAGGTCGAAGACAAAACACTGCTATTCAGCAAGAGAGAGAGAGAGAGAGAGAAGACGCTCGTGTTGGCGTTACAGCACACAACAGCGCGACCGCATGCTCACAGCTGCAGCAAACAACTGCTGTTCTCACAGCACTTTTCAGTGAGTGCAGCACACAGGCTGCACTATTCCTGTGTGCTGCGCGGTTTTCCCTGCGTGCTTCAGCACAATAAAGAGAGCGTTTCCTCACAAAAAGAGCAACACGGGTGTGACACTGCGTCTTTTTCAAGGTGTCATTCCACCCGTGCGTTTCTGGATGCGGTCGTTCCCTCTCGCCGCTGACAGTCTGTCGCTGTCTCACGTGTTTGGGCGTTCAGCACCCTGAGGCAGCGTTTGTGGGTAGTTCATGTTCTCACTGCGGGAACATGACTATCGCGGAGCTTAGATCGAGACTCGCCTACCTTCGGGAAGGTGGGGTCCCCCTCCGCATACCTCAAACTAGTGCTATTCCTGCCCAACAGCAGGACAGACCTACTTCGACGGATGCCCGGGGTGATCTGAGGATTACGGTCAGGGCAAACCCGCCGGCGAGCCTCTGCGGGCCCCTGATCCCTCACAAGCTCCGCGGCCGGTGGTGCTTCGAGAGAAACTGCTGGCCCCTCCTTGGGCGTCCAGTGGTGACTTTGGGGCACCCGCGGATGAGCAGATGTCAATCGCTGCATCGGAGGAGTTTCAGTCCTTGGAGGATGAAGACTCAGCTGTACTGCCTCCCTCTGGGAGAGTGGCAGCGGTTGAGTCAGACCCGAGTTGGACGGCTATGCTTTCTCGGGCGCCGAGAAGGTCGGGCTTGAGTGGAACCCTCCACCACGTCCGAACCTTCAAGCGTTGGATGATTGGTTTCTCGGGCGGCTCGCGCTGGTTCTCAGCGTCCCGCCCCGGTGCCATTCTTCCCGGAGGTGCATGATGAGCTGACTAGGTCGTGGGCGGCGCCTTTCAGCGCCAGAAACAGACCTAGCGGCTCCTCCCTCCTCACTACCCTCGACGGCGGACAGGCCAAGGGTTACGTGGGGATCCCGCCGGTTGAGCGGGCCGTCGCGATGCAACTGTGTCCGGCGACCGCTTCCAACTGGCGTGGTGACCCGCGTCTCCCGTCCAGGGCCTGTAAGTTCTCTTCCAACCTGGTTGCGAAGGCTTACAGGTCCTGTGGACAGGCCGCGTCCGCCCTGCACGCCATGAGTTTGCTCCAGGTGCACCAGGCCCAGGCGCTCATGGACCTGCACAAGGCTAGGCCTGACTCTCCTCCGGGAGCTCCGGACGGCGACGGACCTTGCCCTCCGGGCGACGAAAGTCACCGCCCGTTCCATTGGTCAGGCGATGTCCACCTTAGTGGTCCAGGAAGCGGCATCTCTGGCTCAACCTGGCGACGCCGAGGGAGACCGACAAGTATCGGTTCCTGGACTCCCCATTTCACCGGCGGGTTGTTGGCGGCGCGGTCGAGAGCTTCGCCCAACAGTTCTCGGCCGCCCAGAAGCAGGCGGAGGCTATCAGGCACATCTTGCCCCGACGACCAGCGGCTGCTCCCGCTCCGCCTCGGCCGCAGCACCTCCGCCTGCCGCCGCCGAGGCGTCCACCTGCCGCCGCCTCCGCTCCCGCCCGGCCCAGCAGCAGCCTACATCGCGCCGTGGGCGTGGGCGGCAGCGGGAAGGGCGTCCAGCCCGCTCAGGCGCTGCCAAGCCAGGTGGCAAGCACCGTCGTAAGAGACCCTGAGACGGGCCGCCCAGAGATGGAGGAAAATGCTCTTCAGGAGATGGCTGCAGCACCACTCCTTCCCCCGGAGGAGGGCCGGGGGAGAATTTTTTGTTCTGTATTTTCTGTTCCGCCGCTGGTCCCAGCGGCAGCGGTACAAATTGTCCAGAATAGAGCAGTTTCCAATATCTCTGGGTGCCAGAGAGTGCGTCTGTCGGTGGGCGACGCTCCCATGCCTTGTCACCCTCGGACGCCTCTCTGTTCGCCAGCAGGGGATGCCGGCTGCTGGGACGCACTCAAGAGGCCTTCCTGAACTCGCACATCCCCTCAGCGGAAGCAGGTGAGTGTTGCACAGCACACACAGGTCCCACTGTGAGCCGCCACCAGGCCGTTTGAGTCGGATCCCTGCATGCCGCCTCGCTGCCCGCTGCGGAGTGCGTCAGTGGTGCCGATGGTCCGCTTGCACGGTCCCTGGGAGCCTGGCTAGCGCTTCCCAGGCCGTCTCGCTAGCTCATCCGTACCATCAGACTCGGCTATGCGATTCAGTTCGCCCGGCGTCCCCCAAGTTCAGGGCATCCACTTCACCTCCGTGTCGAAGGAGGATGCTCCTGTGCTCCAGGGAGATCGCGGTCCTACTGGCGAAGGGCGTGATAGAGCCGGTCCTCTAGCCGATATGAAGACCGGCTTCTACAGCCCGTACTTCATTGTACCCAAGAAAGGCGGCGGGTTACGGCCAATCTTGGATCTGCGGCTCTTGAACCGGTCCCTTCACAGGCTGCCGTTCAAGATGCTCACGCAGAAACGCATCTTCAGGTGCGTCCCTCCTCAAGATTGGTTTGCAGCGATCGACCTGAAGGGCCAGCGTACTTTCATGTCTCGATTCTCCCTCGACACAGGCCATTTCTTCGCTTTGCGTTCGACGGACGAGCATATCAGTACAAAGTCTTACCCTTCGGGCTAGCCCTGTCGCCCCGCGTCTTCACGAAGGTTGCGGAGGCAGCCATTGCTCCCATGAGGGAGCAGGCGTTCGCATCCTCAACTACCTCGGCGACTGGCTGATTCTGGCGCGGTCGCGAGGGCAGTTGTGCGAACACAGGGACAGGGTGCTCAGACACCTCAGCCAGTTGGGGCTTGGGTCAACTGGGAGAAGAGCAAACTCTGCCCTACGCAGAGGATCTCTTTTCTCGGGATGGAGCTGGACTCGGTCGCCCAGACAGCGCGCCTCACAGAGGAGCGCGTCCAGTCGGTGTTGAACTGCTTGAATTCGTTCAAATGCAGAACAGCGGTACCACTGAAACAGTTTCAGAGGCTCCTGGGGCATATGGCATCTGCAGCTGCGGTAACGCCGCTCGGATTGCTTCATATGAGACCGCTTCAACGCTGGCTACGATCGAGTCCCGAGATGGGCGTGGCACAGCGGTTCCCTCCGTGTCCAAGTGGCGCCGAGTTGCCGCCAAACCTTCAGCCCGTGGTCGGACCCTTTATTTCTACGGGCAGGAGTGCCTCTAGAACAAGTGTCCAGGCATGCTGTTGTCTCCACGGATGCCTCTTCCACGGCTGGGGTGCCAGCACGTAACGGGCTTGCCGCTCCCCGTCGCATGTCACAACTCGCCCGCCATCTCCTGCTGTGGAGTCAGAAGCATCTGAGGTCGCTTCACGCCACTCACATTCCGGGCCTGCTCAATCGTGCAGCCGACGAGCTCTCACGTCAGCAGGTGCTCCGGGAGAGTGGAGACTCCATCCCCAGGTGGTCCAGCTGATATGGAGCCGGGACCGCACAGGTAGACCTGTTTGCCGCCCGGACTCGGCCCATTGCCAGTTGTTTTACTCCTGACCGAGGAACCCTCGGCTCGGACGCCCTGGCACACAGCTGGCCCGGGGCCTATGCAAGTATGCGTTTCCCCAGTGAGCCTTCTCGCACAGACACTGTGCAAAGTCAGGGAGGATGAGGAGCAGGTCCTGTTGGTAGCTCTGTATTGGCCCAGCAGGACTTGGTTCCCGGAACTAGTGCTCCTTGCGACAGCACCTCCTTGGCCCATTCCTCTGAGGAAGGACCTCCTGACTCAGAGGCAGAGCACCTTTGGCACCCTTTGGCACCAGCGTCCGGACCTCTGGTCACTCCATGTCTGGTCCCTGGGCGGGCGCGGAGGTTCTAGGTGGGTTACCACAGACTGTGGTAGACACCATCACTTCCGCTAGAGCCCCGTCTACGAGGCGACTCTATGCGTTGAAGTGGAACCTGTTCGTCGACTGGTGCTCCTCTCACCGAGAGGACCCCGAAGGTGTTCGGTCGGTCAGTGCTTTCCTTCCTACAAGAAGGGTTGGAGGCGAGGCTGTCTCCCTCCACCCTCAAGGTGTATGTTGCCGCTATCGCGCAAATCATGACTTGGTAGAAGGTAAGTCCTTGGGAAAGCACGATCTGATCGTCAGGTTCCTGAGGGGGGCAAGGAGACTAAATCCGCCTCGCCCCCCCTCTATACCCTCTTGGGACTTAACGCTGGTGCTTACAGCACTGCCCTTTGAGCCCTTGCAGTCAGCTGAGTTGAAAGTCCTGTCTTTGAAAACAGTTCTCCTGGCTGCATTGGCCTCCATCAAGAGGGTAGGGGACCTGCAGGCATTTTCAGTCGGCGAATCGTGCCTGGAATTCGGGCCGGTAACTCTCATGTAATCCTGAGACCCGGCCGGATATGTGCCCAAGGTTCCTACCACTCCCTTTCGGGATCAGGTGGTGAACCTGCAAGCGCTGCCTTCGGAGGCAGACCCAGCCCTGGCTTTTCTCTGTCCCGTCCGTGCCCCTACGGATGTGCGTGGACAGAGCATAAAGCTTTAGGACCTCAGAGCAGCTCTGTTATGGAGGACAGCAGAAGGGAAAGGCTGTCTCCAAGCAGAGGATGGCCCACTGGATAGTGGATGCTATCGTCTTGGCGTATGATTCCCAAGGCGTGCCCTGCCCGCTCGGGGTTAGAGCCCACTCCACCAGGGTGTGGCCTCTTCCTGGCGCTGGCTCGTGGCGCCTCGCTGACAGATATTTGTTGAGCTGCGGGCTGGGCGACACCCAACACGTTCGCTAGATTCTATAGCCTACGTGTAGAGCCGGTAGCTTCCGTGTGCTCGCTTCCCATAGCCAGTAACACCGAAGTGCCCGTTCTAGTGTCGGCTTGCTGCGCCACTCCTTCCTTGGAACGGATATGTGCGCTTATATGCTCCAGTCGAGTTTCCCAGAATGGCGAACCCTGTCGAGTCCTCTGCAACCCTCGGCAGTCGGACGTGGCGGATCGTCAGGCGCCAGGTCTAACACTCGAATGCATTGGTGGAGCTTGTGTTAGGCTGGGTTCCATATGTTATGACCCCTCGCCGGTCCCATATGTGTATTCTTCCACGGTAGTGCTCCTACGGCAAGCCCGTGTCCTTCCCTCGGCAGAGCCCGCTCTGCCGTCGCAGTCTGGTGTTGTTCCCCGCCTACTTGGCGGGGCCACCCTGGGACTTGTATGTTGTACTGCCCACGGCCAGTCCATTCTCCACATGGAATTCCCTCTGGGTGATGTGGCCTCCATGGCGGTCCTCGAACGCGCTTTCCCAGCGTTATCCAATAGTCTGCTGAATGGGTCTTGCGGAACAGCAGTGTGACTCCCCTGCGTGAGTTCCGCCCGGTGCAGGCGAGGTCTGAGGGCTTTCGCGGGCGCTGGAAGTGGTAGTAACTTTGGCGTTTTCAAGGGATCCCAATTCGTCGGTGGCGTCCGGCGTCGTCGAGCGTGACCGACTGAAAGGGCGTCTCGATTCGTGTATGTAACCTCGTTCCCTGAAGGAGGAACAGAGGCGTCGTCCGTCGCCACAGTTGCTGTACCATCACTACAGGGCGAGTCACTGGTTCGGCTCCTCGTGAAAAACAATGGTGCGTGGCGATTGCATCCGCTTTATACCGCGCGCGGGCAGGGTGCGATATGCAAAACACGCGCGCCAATGGCCATTGGCCAGTTCTCTTTATCTCGAAGCTGATAGGCTCCTGAAGTGATCCTAATTAAATCGGTGGCGTCAGGCGTGCGTCTCCGTTCCCTCCTTCAGGGAACGAGGGTTACATACGTAACCGAGACGATATCTCCTGACCCCAGTGTGTGTTGATTCAGTGTCTTGAGCTGCAGACGCTTTTTGAGCCTCAGTTTTGAATCCCATACGCAAATACAGCATTTAATTATCCAAAATTGGCACTGTAGGGTATCAGAAACATGAGATTTAATTGTATTTTTCCACTGGGAATGGATTGGACTGGAGCACACATGGATAAATTGGATTGACAAATAAACTTATATAATATGAAATGCTGTTCCTCTCTATTATGTTCCTATGGTTAACACTTAACATATTTTCCCAGTATTTCTGCCGGTTTATTGTGATGTTGGCAGTGTCTTAGCCATAGGGAGTGTTTCTGTGCAGTGTGTGTGTGTGTGTGTGTGTGTGTGTGTGTGTGTGTGTGTGTGTTTCTGTGCAGTGTGTGTGTGTTTGTGTGTGTGTGTTTCTGTGCAGTGTGTGTGTGTGTGTGTGTGTGTGTGTGTGTGTGTGTGTGTGTGTGTGTGTGTGTGTGTGTGTGTGTTTCTGTGCAGTGTGTGTGTGTGTGTGTGTGTGTGTGTGTGTGTGTGTGTGTTTCTGTGCAGTGTGTGTGTGTTTCCTGTCACTGTGGGCTCCATGGCACAGTAATACATCGCTGAGTCTGTCACTTTAGCAGAGGAGATCTCCAGATAGGTTTTGGTTTTCTCCTTGTTCAGTTTTCCAGAGAATCGAGGATCTAGATCCACAACTTTAGACTTGTGTAAAACTTTCCCAGTTCCATGCAGAATGACGAGAAGAAATTCAGGAGCCGATCTGGGATACTGGCGATACCAATACAGACTCACTGCCGAGGAGTAGTTGCATGACAGGGATATCATTTCCCTTTCTGTTCTATAAACTTCAGTCTGAACCGGCGTGATGACATTCCCAAAAATATCACCTGCAGAAATAACATGTTCATCTTAAAAGGGAAAAAGGACAAACAAGCATTGAACTAAAATCCTGACTGACTAGAAAACATACCTGCAAGGGAAAAGAGCACAATAAGAACAAATGGTGTCATTTTCCCGGAGGATAGAGTTAACCTGCAGCAGCTGTGACTGAAGAAGCGCTTCATCTGTCTCTCGCTCGCCCCTCCCCTTACAGCTGTCACTCAGAAACGGCAACGCATGGACACACATGGCTAAATATCAACATATATATTAATATTTAATATTAATATTAAGAATTTATTTTTAGACACTTAAAAATTACCTGTCACAATAATCAATGTTTGACAATGTATGGAAACACATGTCCAAATATAAACAGTTCATTGTGAATTTAAGTCTAAATTTTCAACTGTTGTTTAAATATCTCAGATGTGACTTTATTTTCTTATTTTAATCTCCCAAAGTTGCTTCTGTTACACTTTAATATTTGTAGATGCCACTAAAGAAATGCTTTTTGCCAACACACAGTTTTGTTATTAATTATATTATAAGTTCTCAAGAACACGTTTGAGGAATGAAGAGGTGGAGCTAACCAACAAAAGAGCTGAAGGGGTGCATTTCATCTCTCTCTTCGGCAGGTGTATTGTGCTTTAAGACACACAGATGTAGTGGATAATTGTGTGTGTGTTTTTGTAAAGCGTCTGTGGACGTTGTGTCACTGGGCTCCTTCTTCTAAGAGCAAAGTAATAGAGCACTGAATCTGACAGATTCACATCATTAATAGTGAGTGAAGTGGATGTGGAGGATGTAGTTAACTTATAACGGCTCTCTGATACACTCCCTTCATCGGACGAGCGGGCACCTTTAAACAGCAAACACTGCGGTTCTGTGTCAGGAGCCTGTCTGTACCAGGACAGGTACACATGAGTTCTGCTTATATATGAGCAGCTCAGGGTCACAGACTCTCCTTCGCTCCTGCTTTTATTGGTACCTGCTTCTTTTGGCACGATGCTGTCAGCAAACACACCTACAGGAACATCTTTACATTACAAATAACTCTGAATAATACTTATACTATAGCATACTAATGAAATCATTTATATAAAAACAGAATGTGTAATGTTGTAAAGAAGTCTCTTCATTTATTTGATCAGAAATACAGTAAAACAGTAATAATATCGAATATAACAATAGTTTAACATCATTAAAAAGACTCTTTATCTCAGCGTCATAACTCCAGTCTTCAGTGTCACGTGATCCTTCAGAAATCATTCTCATCGGCTTTATTTGAAGTACAAATCTTTTTAACATTATAAATGTATTTATTATGTCAGGTATATTTCCTGACTATAGGGGTTAATTTCTTTGAAAGCATCACACTGACCCCAAACTTTTGAACAGTAGTGTATATATAATCACACTAAAACAGTACCTGTCATGAGAATCAGCAGTTGGCATCTGTCCATGTTCATATCCCGAGGGATTTATTTAGTTCTAAGCCAAATCATCTTCACAGTGATAAGAGAGACTGCGATAAAGGACTATCCCTTTATTTAATGTGAATGAAGAAGAGACGTTTCACTGACACTGCAGTGTGAAGGAATGAAGAAGCGCTAATGTGTGTTTGTAAAGTGGGTGTGGTTAGTGACATCCAACAGGTGTTTGAGGCAGTCACCCAAGCCCACAAGAGAGCACTCTGGTCAGTCAGAGAAGCTGGATGGGTCCCTCTGGAGGAAAGGGAACCAGGGTGTTTGAGGCAGTCACCCAAGCCCACCAGAGAGCACTCTGGTCAGTAAAAGAAGCTGAATGGGTCCCTCTGGAGGAGTGGGAACCAGGGTGTTTTAAGGCAGTCACCCAAGCCCACCAGAGAGCACTCTGGTCAGTAGAAGAAGCTGGATGGGTCCCTCTAGAGGAGTGGGAACCAGGGTGTTCAAGGCAGTCACCCAAGCCCACCAGAGAGCACTCTGGTCAGTAGAGGAAGCTGGATGGGTCCCTCTGGAGGAGTGGGAACCAGGGTGTTCGAGGCAGTCACCCAAGCCCACCAGAGAGCACTCTGGTCAGTCAGAGAAGCTGGATGGGTCCCTCTGGAGGAGAGGGAACCAGGGTGTTTAAGGCAGTCAACCAAGCCCACAAGAGAGCACTCTGGTCAGTAGAAGAAGCTGGATGGGTCCATCTGGAGGAGTGGGAACCAGGGTGTTCAAGGCAGTCAACCAAGCCCACCAGAGAGCACTCTGGTCAGTCAGAGAAGCTGGATGGGTCCCTCTGGAGGAAGGGAACCAGGGTGTTCAAGGCAGTCAACCAAGCCCACCAGAGAGCACTCTGGTCAGTCAGAGAAGCTGGATGGGTCCCTCTGGAGGAGAGGGAACCAGGGTGTTTAAGGCAGTCACCCAAGCCCACCAGAGAGCACTCTGGTCAGTCAGAGAAGCTGGATGGGTCCCTCTGCAGGAAAGGGAACCAGGGTGTATAAGGCAGTCACCCAAGCCCACCAGAGAGCACTCTGGTCAGTCAGAAAAGCTAGATGGGTCCCTCTGGAGGAAAGGGAACCAGGGTGTTCAAGGCAGTCAACCAAGCCTACCAGAGAGCACTCTGGTCAGTCAGAAAAGCTGGATGGGTCCCTCTGGAGAAAGGGAACCAGGGTGTTCAAGGCAGTCACCCAAGCCCACCACCAAAGAGCACTCTGGTCGGTCAGAAAAGCTGGATGGGTCCCTCTGGAGAGAGAGAACCAGGGTGTTTAAGGCAGTCACCCAAGCCCACCAGAGAGCACTCTGGTCAGTAGAAGAAGCTGGATGGGTCCATCTGGAGTGGGAACCAGGGTGTTCAAGGCAGTCAAGCAAGCCCACCAGAGAGCACTCTGGTCAGTCAGAAAAGCTGGATGGGTCCTCTGGAGGAAAGGGAACCAGGGTGTTCAGGCAGTCAACCAAGCCCACAAGAGAGCACTCTGGTCGGTCAGAGAAACTGGATGGGTCCCTCTGGAGGAGAGGAACCAGGGTGTTTGAGGCAGTCACCCAAGCCCACAAGAGAGCACTCTGGTCAGTCAGAGAAGCTGGATGGGTCCCTCTGGAGGAAAGGGAACCAGGGTGTTTAAGGCAGTCACCCAAGCCCACCAAAGAGCAATCTGGTCGGTCAGAAAAGCTGAATGGGTCCCTCTGGAGGAAAGGGAACCAGGGTGTTTGAGGCAGTCACCCAAGCCCACCAGAGAGCACTCTGGTCAGTAGAAGAAGCTGGATGGGTCCCTCTGGAGGAAAGGGAACCAGGGTGTTTGAGGCAGTCACCCAAGCCCACCGGAGAGCACTCTGGTCAGTCAGAGAAGCTGGATGGATCCCTCTGGAGGAGAGGAACCAGTGTGTTTAAGGCAGTCACCCAAGCCCACCAGAGAGCACTCTGGTCAGTCAGAGAAGCTGGATGGGTCCTCTGGAGGAGAGGGAACCAGGGTGTTTAAGGCAGTCACCCAAGCCCACCAGAGAGCACTCTGGTCAGTAGAAGCTGGATGGGTCCATCTGGAGGAGTGGGAACCAGGGTGTTCAAGGCAGTCAACCAAGCCCACCAGAGAGCATTCTGGTCAGTCAGAGAAGCTGGATGGGTCCCTCTGGAGGAGAGGGAACCAGGGTGTTTGAGGCAGTCACCCAAGCCCACAAGAGAGCACTCTGGTCAGTCAGAGAAGCTGGATGGGTCCCTCTGGAGGAAAGGGAACCAGGGTGTTTAAGACAGTCACCCAAGCTCACCAAAGAGCACTCTGGTCGGTCAGAAAAGCTGAATGGGTCCCTCTGGAGGAGAGGAACCAGGGTGTTTGAGGCAGTCACCCAAGCCCACCAGAGAGCACTCTGGTCAGTAGAAGAAGCTGGATGGGTCCATCTGGAGAGAGGGAACCAGGGTGTTTAAGGAAGTCACCCAAGCCCACCAGAGAGCACTCTGGTCAGTCAGAGAAGCTGGATGGATCCCTCTGGAGGAGGGAACCAGTGTGTTTAAGGCAGTCACCCAAGCCCAGAGAGCACTCTGGTCAGTAGAAGAAGCTGGATGGGTCCCTCTGGAGGAAAGGGAACCAGGGTGTTTGAGGCAGTCACCCAAGCCCACAAGAGAGCACTCTGGTCAGTAGAAGAAGCTGGATGGGTCCATCTGGAGGAGTGGGAAACAGGGTGTTCAAGGCAGTCAACCAAGCCCACCAGAGAGCATTCTGGTCAGTCAGAGAACCTGGATGGGTCCCTCTGGAGAGGGAACCAGGGTGTTTAAGGCAGTCACCCAAGGCCACCAGAGAGCACTCTGGTCAGTCAGAGAAGCTGGATGGGTCCCTCTGGAGGAAAGGGAACCAGGGTGTTTAAGGCAGTCACCCAAGCCCACCAGAGAGCACTCTGGTCAGTAGAAGAAGCTGGATGGGTCCATCTGGAGGAGTGGGAACCAGGGTGTTCAAGGCAGTCAACCAAGCCCACCAGAGAGCACTCTGGTCAGTCAGAAAAAGCTGGATGGGTCCCTCTGGAGGAAAGGGAACCAGGGTGTTCAAGGCAGTCAACCAAGCCCACCAGAGAGCACTCTGGTCAGTCAGAGAAGCTGGATGGGTCCCTCTGGAGGAGAGGGAACCAGGGTGTTCAAGGCAGTCACCCAAGCCCACCAAAGAGCACTCTGGTCGGTCAGAAAAGCTGAATGGGTCCCTCTGGAGGAGAGGGAACCAGGGTGATTAAGGCAGTCACCCAAGCCCACCAGAGAGCACTCTGGTCAGTAGAAGAAGCTGGATGGGTCCATCTGGAGGAGTGGGAACCAGGGTGTTCAAGGCAGTCAACCAAGCCCACCAGAGAGCACTCTGGTCAGTCAGAAAAGCTGGATGGGTCCCTCTGGAGGAGGGAACCAGGGTGTTTAAGGCAGTCACCCAAGCCCACCAGAGAGCACTCTGGTCAGTAGAAGAAGCTGGATGGGTCCCTCTGGAGGAGTGGGAACCAGGGTGTTCAAGGCAGTCAACCAAGCCCACCAGAGAGCACTCTGGTCAGTCAGAAAAGCTGGATGGGTCCCTCTGGAGGAAAGGGAACCAGGGTGTTCAAGGCAGTCACCCAAGCCCACCAAAGAGCACTCTGGTCGTTCAGAAAAGCTGAATGGGTCCCTCTGGAGAGGAACCAGGGTGATTAAGGCAGTCACCCAAGCCCACCAGAGAGCACTCTGGTCAGTAGAAGAAGCTGGATGGGTCCATCTGGAGGAGGAACCAGGGTGTTCAAGGCAGTCAACCAAGCCCACCAGAGAGCATTCTGGTCAGTCAGAGAACCTGGATGGGTCCCTCTGGAGGAGAGGGAAACAGGGTGTTCAAGGCAGTCAACCAAGCCCACCAGAGAGCATTCTGGTCAGTCAGAGAAGCTGGATGGATCACTCTGGAGGAGAGGGAACCAGTGTGTTTAAGGCAGTCACCCAAGCCCACCAGAGAGCACTCTGGTCAGTCAGAGAAGCTGGATGGGTCCCTCTGGAGGAGGGAACCAGGGTGTTTAAGGCAGTCACCCAAGCCCACCAGAGAGCACTCTGGTCAGTAGAAGAAGCTGGATGGGTCCATCTGGAGGAGTGGGAACCAGGGTGTTTGAGGCAGTCACCCAAGCCCACCAGAGAGCACTCTGGTCAGTCAGAGAAGCTGGGTGGGTCCTCTGGAGGACTGGGAACCAGGGTGTTTAAGGCAGTCACCCAAGCCCACCAGAGAGCACTCTGGTCAGTCAGAGAAGCTGGGTGGGTCCCTCTGGAGGAGTGGGAACCAGGGTGTTTGAGGCAGTCACCCAAGCCCACAAGAGAGCACTCTGGTCAGTCAGAGAAGCTGGATGGGTCCCTCTGGAGGAGAGGAACCAGGGTGTTTAAGGCAGTCACCCAAGCCCACCAGAGAGCACTCTGGTCAGTAGAAGAAGCTGGATGGGTCCCTCTGGAGGAAAGGGAACCAGGGTGTTTAAGGCAGTGACCCAAACCCATCAGAGAGCACTCTGGTCAGTCAGAGAAGCTGGATGGGTCCCTCTGGAGGAGAGGGAAACAGGGTGTTCAAGGCAGTCAACCAAGCCCACCAGAGAGCATTCTGGTCAGTCAGAGAAGCTGGGTGGGTCCCTCTGGAGGAGAGGGAACCCGCGTGTTCAAGGCAGTCACCCAAGCCCACCAAAGCACTCTGGTCGGTCAGAGAAGCTGGATGGGTCCTCTGGAGGAGTCATTTTTAAATAATATTTAAAACAACAAATGATAAAGTTTCACATGCCCCTATGTAACCTCTCATAATCTCCCATATTCACAGGTGTTGCCACACTGTCATATCCAGAGCTGTGGTTTACAAAACATCATAAATTGTGGTTTGATGCGATTCGATTAAAGACTGTTCAAAGCAAGAATGGTGTGTGTGAGTTTTTGTAAAGCATCTCAAGCACTTTGTGTCACTGGGCTTCTACATAAAGTGCACAATAATAGAGAGCTGAATCTGACAGAGTTACTCTGGTAATAGTGAGACCAGTGAAAGATCGGGATGTAGTCGACTGAAACCGCCGGTCTGGTATATTCTCATCACTCCGTGATCGAGCACCTTTGAGCAGTAAATACTGCGGTTCTGTGTTTGGATACTGTCTGTACCAGTAGAGATAGATGTCATTGCTGTCAGCTTCATATGAGCAGCTCAGGGTCACAGACTCTCCTTCTCTCATGATTATATTAGTATTTCCTTCACTTGGTCCAATTTTGTCAGCAAATCCGCCTGAAATTAACCACATTTTTTATACATCATGATCTGTTCCCTTTGAGAGTACTCTCGTATTGCGTTTGCTAACGCTACGGGAATTCCTTTCCTCGAGATATTGAAGCAAAATTTTTATCCTAAAAATTACCATATAACACGCAGTGCAGCTGCACAGCTCTCAGCAGGAAGCTGCTGCGTGCTGATTGGCTGTGCCGCTGCAACTGCAGCAACCTATGGCGAGACCGCTGGGCGGGACGGACCAATCGGGTCCCTCTATATTCCCGCCACAAGGCAGCAGAATTTGCATAGCCAAGGGTACATAACTCCTGTCTCGCTAGGTTAGTCAGATTAATTCTTCTTCAGCGACTCACCTCGCTGAGCTCTGGATTGAAGCCTGCGTCGACACCGCGCGCAGCGGAACTCTGCAGCCTGAGGCGTCGGAATCTCCGCCTTCAGCCTGCCTTCCAGCTGCGCCATCCGGCATATATCCTTTTTACAATTACTATGTCTCATTCTTGTGCCTCGTGCAGAGGTTTTCTTGCGGACGAGGATCGACACATCATCTGCGCATCATGTCTCGGGCGAGACCACGCGCGCAGGCTGCACTCAACCAGGGCGGCTGCCCGGTCACGGCGAACTGGCGCTGCAGACCCTTCGGCTCGGCTCGCCAGTTTCGACCAGAATCCCGTCCCTTGCTCTCAGCCTCTCGAGCCACGGAAAAAGCGTCGCGACCAGAGGCCCCGGGCGCTCTGGCGAGCACACGCCGGTCATTTCCCGCGTGCCTCGCCATCGCCTGTCATGTTCGTCGAGGAACAGCACAGCTCCCCTCGTTTGGCGGCTGCTGTTTCCTTGGCGGACCGGAGGAAGAGGAGGATGACAGCCTTTCTCTTGCTGCATCCGAAGCGGGTGGTCGGATACCGTCTCGGAGCACGCCGCCGGCCAGCGGACTGCCAGCGGCAAAACCTCGGTGGGCGCTGAGCTCATCGCCTGCTCACCAAGGCCGTGGGCGACCTCGGCATTGACTGGTCTCAACCGAGGAACCCACGAGAAGCAGACTTGGAGTGGTTTTGAGAACCGTCGCCAACCAACCGCTCAAAAACCCGCTCCCTTCTTTCCGGAAGTCCACGAGGAACTAACCAAGTCGTGGAAGGCGCCATTTTCTTCTCGCGCCAAGTCCTCCTTTTCTTCAGCGCTCTCGGTGGTCGATGGCGCTCAGAAAGAGGATATCAAGCCCTTCCTCCCCTCGAGGAAGCCGTCGCGCACACCTTTGCCCGCCCTCCGCCAGAGGATGGCAGTCTAAGGCTGTGCACCCTTCCAAAGCCTGCCGCACTACTTCCAACCTCGCCGGTCGAGCATCGCCTCCGCCCGGCCAGGCGCTTCACTCTATGGCGGTGCTTCAAGTCTTCCAGGCCAAACTCCTCCGTTCCTTGGATGAGTCTGTCCCGGATAACGAGGTTCTGAGGATCTGCGGCGCCACTGACTTGGCCCTACGTGCCACAAAGGCCAACGCCCAGGCGATCGGCAGATGTATGGCCAACAGCGGTATTGGGCGCCATCTGTGGCTTAACCTAACCGAGATGAAGGACTCGGACAAGACTGCTTTCCTGGACGCGCCCATGTCGCCTTCAGGACTATTCGGTCCCTCCGTGGTTGGATTCACGGGCGCTTCACTGAGGCACAAAAGGCTTCACAGGCAATGCAACATTTCCTGCCCAAGCGTTCCAGCTCCTCTACTAGCCGCCATGCTAAAGCTGGACCGGCCCAGCCCACCAAGGCGGCGCAGCCAGCTCAACAGCCTCGCGCGGGCTTCAAGCCCAGACAGCGCTCCCGCTCTACGAGCCGCAGCAAACCTCCGGAGCGTCGAGGTCCCCGACCCAGCAATGTGTCGAAACCTGAGCCGCCGAAGCCGTCCTAGCCAGAGGCACGAAGAGGTTGGATAATGCCGCCGGCCGGTTTACCACCTCGCTCTCTTCAAAAGCGTTCCCTAGCTCCCTTCAATCAGGTGGCTGGGAACATCACATACACAGTCAACGAGCCCGCAAGCAAGCGCGCTCGCCTGTACACAAAGCGCCGTTTTTACGGCGACCCATATGGGTCACGAAAGAGTTTTTCTCTGTAGGCAGTGTGCCAGCAAAAAGCATGTACCCTACACTCAATCACTCCCCATGTTCCCCAGCTCCCTGCACTCAGGTGGCTGGAAACACTATCCCACAGACAACGAGCCCGTGCTCAAAGCGCTCGCCTGTACCTAAGCACCTATATTCTATGTCCCCAGCCCCCTGTACTCAGGCGGCGGGAAACAATTCCCTCATAAGTGCCACTCTAACGCAACATTATCGGGCCACCGAGTCCCTGTTACTCAGCGATTCGACCCACAAATTAATCCAGCCCCTGGCTTGAAGGCGAGGCCTGGCAGGCCATCCCGGCATTTCAAAATGGGTGTTGAACATAATAAAACAAGGTTACTCGCTACAGTTTGCTCGCAGACCACCGCGCTTTCGCGCCGTGGAGAGACAACGGTGAAGCGACACAAGTCACGTGCTTGAACCGAGATATCAAAACTGTTAATAAAGGCGGTGGAAGCCGTGCACCCCTCACAGAGCGAGTCGGGCTTTTACAGTCGCTACTTCCTTGTACCAAAAAGGGCGGTGGTCTCAGACCCATCCTAGACCTCAGACACCTGAACAAAGCCCTTATGAAGCGCCCGTTCAGAATGTTGAGAACAAAACAAATCCTCGCGCCGTTCGCCGGGAGATTGGTTTTCACTGTGGATCTAGAGGATGCCTATTTCCACATACAGATAGCCCCTCATCACAGGCCATTCTTGAGATTCGCCTTGAGGAAAGTATACCAATACAGGGTGCTACCCTTTGGTCTATCTCTGGCCCCCTTGCGTTCTGAAGTGCATGGAAGCGGCGCTAACCCGCTGAGGCTTGGGAATGAGAATTCTCAACTATCTCGACGACTGGCTCATAATAGCTCAGTCAGAGATACAGTTATTAAACCACAGATCTTGGCTTCTCAACCATTTGAAATGTTTGGGCCTCAGAATCAACGTGGCAAAGAGCTCATTGTCTCCCACACAGAACATTTCGTTTCTGGGAACAGTATTGGACTCACTGCAGATGAGCAGCGGCTGGCGTCACAGCGCGCGCTCTCTGTTCAGAACCAGTGGTTTCCCTCAGGTCCGGTGCACTCACCCCTCTCAAACACTTTCAGAGGATGTTGGGTCTCATGGCCTCGCGGCCCCAGTTCTCAGACTTGGTCTGTTACACATGCGCCCATTACAGCGCTGGCTGAATCGCCGCGTTCGGACAGCAGGTCGGTGGTAGCTTATATAAATCGCCAGAGGCGGTCTAAGATCTTTCAATCTGCACGCAATGGCGGAAAAACTCTAATATGGGCAGGCGCAACCTGAGTTCGCTGAGGGCGACTCATGTGCCAGGCATTCTGAATTTGGGTCCGGACATGCTGTCCAGGGACAAAGTGTCCCCAGCAGAGTGGTCTCTTCACCCACACACAATTCAGACAATTTGGGGCAGGTTTGGAGAGGCAAAAGTGGATCTTTTCGCCTCACAAGACAATGCTCAATGCCTAACATATTTCTCCAAGCACAAGGATGCGTTGGCCCACGAATGGCCCAATCTTCCTCTTTATGCTTTTCCCCCAGTCTCAATGTTACCTCAGGTTATAGAGAGGATCTGGGAGAGCAACTGCGCTGTGCTTTTAATAGCCCGCTTTGGAGAAATCAACCATGGTTCTCACTGCTAAGTCAGATGTCAGATACTGCTCCGTGGCCGATTCCGCTGAGGAGAGACCTCCTCATGCAGGCGAAACGGCAGATCTGGCATCCCCGTCCCGATCTATGGGCGCTTCATGTCTGGCCCATCAACGGGTACATGAGAACCTCTCTGAAAATGTATTAAACACTATTGCTGAAGCTAGAGCCCCCGCGACCAGGCGGCTCTATTCAGGCAAATGGGCAGTCTTTTCAGACTGGTGTAAAACACGGACCCTGACCCCACACAATTGTGAAGTGTCAGAGGTGCTCATTTTTTTACAAGAGCTGTTGGGCGGTCGTTCCCCTCCACGCTCAAAGTGTATGTGGCCGCTATAGCAGCGCACCACATTCAAGTGAGCGGACTGTCACTGGGAAAGAAACGATCTTATCGTGCGCTTCCTTAAAGGGGCTAGAAGGCTTCACCCACCTCGCCCCCCTTCAGTTCCTATATGGGACTTGTCTACAGTCCTGGATGCCATGAAAGGTTCTAAATTCGAGCCTCTGCATTCGGTGAGCTTAAAGCTCCTGTCACTAAAGACCGCTTTTCTGCTGGCGATTGCATCAGTTAAGCGGGTGGGTGATCTGCACGCGCTCTCTGTGAGCGCCTCTTGTCTGGAATTTGGGCCAAACGATTCTAAAGTCGTCCTCAAACCAAGGCATGGATACGTACCTAAAGTGCTTTCAACTCCGTTCAGAGCACAGGTCATTTCACTTTCAGCACTTTCATCATCGTTAGATGAAGAGGATGCTAATTTGCTCTGTCCTGTCAGGCGCTGAGAATTACATAGAGCGTTCTGCTGTTTTCAGGCACACTGAACAGCTCTTTGTGTGCTTTGGCGGCGCACCATGGTGCGGTTTCAAAGCAGACCTTGTCACGTTGGATAGTGGATGCTATCTCACTGGCTTATGAGTCTAAAAATCTCAGCTGCCCTTTAGGCGACTAGAGGCATGGCCTCTTCGTGGGCTTGGTCTACTGGCATTTCTTTGAATGATATCTGTGCGGCGGCAGGCTGGGCCTCACCGTCCACTTTTATCAGGTTTTATAATTTAGAGGTTCCTGCCCTACAGGCTGGGCTTCTTGCTGTGTAAATACATCTGACCCATTAAGGCTCGGTATTCTGGCCTGGGTAAAGTATTTGTATAAAGGTCATTCACTATTCATGACCTGACTATGTCTGGTCTACTCATATATAGATATATATATATATATATATATAAATATATATGTATCTCTTATGTGTTACTTCATTAAATGGCCCGACTCAGGTCTGGCTTATATTGGACTTCATGATACCATGTTACGGCCCACTTAGGTCGGCTGGGGTATGGTGTCTCCGGGCTTCAGAGCCGTTAAGCAAGCACGGCGTTTTGCATTGGTTCCCCGTAGCGTTAGCAAACGCAATACGAGAGTACTCTCGAAAGGGCGCCGGTTACTAACGTAACCTCGGTTCCCTGAGAAGAGGAAGCGAGTATTGCGTTTGCTTGCCGTGCTTTGCTTTCTCAGGAGTCGCTTCAGTCGATTAACCTGACTAACCTAGCGAGACAGGGAGTTATGTACCCTTGGCTATGCAAATTCTGTTGCCCCTTGTGGCGGGAATATAGAGGACCCGATTGGTCCGTCCGCCCAGCGGTCTCGCCATAGGTTGCTGCAGTTGCAGCGGCACAGCCAATCAGCACGCAGCAGCTTCCTGCTGAGAGCTGTGCAGCTGCACTGCGTGTTATATGGTAATTTTTAGGATAAAAATTTTGCTTCAATATCTCGAGGAAAGGAATTCCCGTAGCGTTAGCAAACGCAATACTCGTTCCCTCTTCTCAGGGAACCGAGGTTACGTTAGTAACCGAGCGTAATCTCTGATCAGGAGGATTATGTTTCAATAAAACTTGTTATATATGTGTCCTTTCAATAGAACAATATGAAATTAAAACCTCACATGGTGATTGCTTTCATATAGAAACGAGATGTTGTTGGTCCAGATTATTTATAGGCTCTTTACCTGTAACTACAGTGAGAATCATGAGTAGCGCATATCCCTCCTGGCAGTCCAGACGTAGTTTGTATTTTTATTAAAATTATTTGTACCTGAATATTACTGTGTGTGTGTGTGTGTGTGTGTGTGTGTGTGTGTGTGTGTGTGTGTGTGTGTGTGTGTGTGTGTGTGTGTGTGTGTGTGTGTGTGTGAAATTGTGTGTGTGGTGTGTGTGTGGTTAGTGATGTCACACACACACACACACACACACACACACACACACACACACACACACACACACACAAACACACACACACACAGGTCAGGCACTGTCCAGTGATCTGTAATTCTCCCTCATGTTTCTCCAAGTGTGTTGATCTGTCCTATGATACGCTCCGGAATCCCAGATTGAGTGTCAGAAGTCTTCAGAATTAAAAACTATTAGCTTGAGGAGCCAAAATTTATTTATTTTTCTAAATGGAATATTCCGGTATTTATTTTACATGGTTTATCCTTTTATAAACATGTTTTTCAGACTTGCTTTCCAAGCTGTAGGCCTTATACTGGTGATAGATGAGGAGGAAAGTGTTCCAGACAAACACCGATGAGATCTGGAGGAGCATGTACAGTACATCAGGGAAATATCTGACCAATGGAAGGGAAATCTTCACTTGTGATAATATACTGCCCCCTTCTGCTAAAACACAGGACAGCATGTGTTGTTCAGTTGCTGTCTGTAGTAATGACTTACTAGGAGATGATTAGAGTTACAAATGATTTACTCTTATCATCTGATCGTGGTTGTATCTCTCTATTAGTGTTACTCGATCTTAGCGCTGCATTCGATACTATCGATCACAATATTCTTTTGAATAGACTCGAAAATTATGTTGGCATTAGTGGAACTGCATTGGCATGGTTTAAATCTTACTTATCTGACCGTTATCAGTTTGTAGCAGTAAATGAAGAGATGTCACACCGATCACAAGTTCAGTATGGAGTACCGCCAGGCTCAGTGTTAGGACCGTTGCTTTTCACCCTGTATATGCTACCACTGGGAGATATCATTAGGAAGCATGGCGTTAGTTTTCATTGTTATGCTGATGATACTCAGCTCTATATTTCTTCACACCCTGACTAAACTTACCAATTCACAAGATTAACGGAATGCATAGCTGATGTTAAAAATTGGATGAATAGTAATTTCCTGCAACTTAATTCAGATAAAACTGAATTTTTAATTATCGGACAGAAAAGCTCCACAAGTAGTGCCCTAGAATGCTGTCTAACCCTCGATGACTGCTCTGTCAAGCCCTGCGTCGTCAGTGAGGAACCTGGGTGTGCTCTTTGATACCAATCTTTCGTTTGAAAGCCACGTTTCTAGCATCTGTAAAACTGCATTCTACCATCTTAAAAATATATCTAAATTACGTCACATGCTTTCAATGCAAAATGCTGAACAATTAGTACATGCGTTCATGAGCTCAAGGCTAGATTATTGTAATGCTCTACTGGGTGGTTGCCCTGCTCGCCTAATAAATAAACTCCAGCTGGTCCAAAACGAAGCAGCTCGAGTTCTTACTAGAACCAGGAATCGATCATATTAGTCCAGTTCTGTCAACACTGCACTGGCTCCTATTAAACATCGCATACATTTTAAAATCTTGCTTATTACTTATAAAGCAATAAATGGTTTAGCTCCCAGTACTTAAGTGAGCTCTTAACACATTATACTCCATCACGTCAATTGCGGTCTCTAAACTCTGGCCAGTTGAAAATACCTAGAATATCTAAATCAACTGCAGGCGGTCGATCCTTTTCCTATTTAGCACCTAAACTCTGGAACAGTCTTCCTAGCATTGTTGGAAGCAGACACACTCTGTCAGTTTAAATCTAGACTAAAAACACATCTCTTTACTATGGCATACACATAGAACATTTTTAACTTTCTTTATTCAAATCAAATGACTGATTGTTAGGCTGCATTAACTAGGTCAGCCGGAACCGGGAACACTTCCCATAACACCTGATGTACTTGTTACATCATAAAAGAGTGGCATCCACACTAATGTTAGTCTCTCTGTTTATCGAGGTTTACTGCAGTCGGCGGATCCAGGCCGTGTCCGGATCGGATGGTGGACCTGCATCTGGACATGACCAGCTCATCCTGGAGTGTCTGCTGAGACCGTGTCCATTAGTGTCTCCTCTGAATTTGCCTCACCGGAACGTCATCCTCAATTAACCCGTCTCCGGCGCAATAACTCCGATCTTTCAAGTATTCATATTCTTGTGTAATCGACGCGCCATCCTAAATGAGCCCGTCCGCAAAATTTGAATATTCCTATCTAATATGATTTATGACCTGCAAGGTTGCCAGAGTAATAATTATACACTGTTAATAATAGGCCAGAGGAGAACTGGCACCCGACTGAGTCTGGTTTCTCCCAAGGTTTATTTTTCTCCATCATGCCCTGATGGAGTTTTGGTTCCTTGCCACTGTCGCCTTTGGCTTGGCTTGCTCAGTTGGGGACACTCAAATTATGATCCAAGTTACTCAACTAAATATACAAATTGAATTGATTAATTTGGTCATATATAATTCTATAAACTATCCAAATTAAACTAGCCAAATCAAATTTTGTTGCAATGTTGTCCTGTTTAACACTGTGAAGCTGCTTTGAAACAATCGTCATTGTAAAAGCGCTATATAAATAAAGTTGATTGATTGATTGATTGATGATGATGGTTCTACTGTATCTCACAGCACTTGAGCTGTACGCCTCCCACATCTCAGACCGCATCTCTCACTATATCACAGGATCTCAATATCAGAAGTATGGACTGCTCTAGATCGGCCAGTTCTTGCTGTGAGATCACCGCACACTTCCACTAAGGCATTTGCAAGGACCATCAGCTGTGCTTTCTGTCTGCCTTTAGTCTTAGGCGTTTTACCTTATGGACATTGCAGTTTATAGCTCTGTCCATCTGCGGTCCTTAAGTTTCCTATGGCATGGTCAGAAGCGATCAGGGTCATCTTTCACCTCTCAGAGTCTGTGGAAAGATCTCTTCAGTGTCCAGGCATTGGAGCTGTTAATCGTCTGCTGTCTGTAAACTGTGTGTCTTTAGGACCGTTCCACAGGTGCATGGAAAACATTGTTTAAACCCTCTCCAATAAAGATCTGTTAAGCTTATTTGGATTTTTACGAAATTATCTTTAATAGTCTCAACGTCACACGCTCTTCTTCATTTCTGTTAATATTAGTTTGCTTGTCTTTTGGTTCAATGCTGTCAGACAAAAACCCTGCAAGAGAAATGACAGATTTCACCACAGGTCAGATGACTTGTCTACTTATCCACAAATGTTAACATTTATAAATGAAAAATACAATACCAAAAATAGTTTCTTTAACAGAACGTGGTTTTGTTATTGTAATATAGAATATAATAAAATATTTTGATGTACATTATATTTGAGTCTGTTTAGATGAAAGGTTGTGTACCTGGTGTGGATATAAGAATCAGTAGAAAGCATCTCTCCATGTTGAGATGGTTTACTAACTGGCTTTATGAACTGAAGGCAAACAGTAAATGTATGATTGTAGTTGTACAGGTCCTTCTAAAAAATTAGCATATTGTGATAAAAAGTTCATTATTTTCCATAATGTAATAATAACAATTAAACTTTCATATATTTTAGATTCATTGCACACCAAATGAAATATTTCAGGTATTTTATTGTTTTAATGCTGATGATTTTGGCATACAGCTCATGAAAACCCAAAATCTCAAAAAATTAGCATATCATGAAAAGGTTCTCTAAACGAGCTATTAACCTAATCATCTGAATCAACTAATTAATTCTAAACACCTGCAAAAGATTCCTGAGGCTTTTAAAAACTCCCAGCCTGGTTCATTACTCAAAACCGCAATCATGGGTAAGACTGCCGACCTGACTGCTGTCCAGAAGGCCATCATTGACCCCTCAAGCGAGAGGGTAAGACACAGAAAGACATTTCTGAACCAATAGGCTGTTCCCAGAGTGCTGTATCAAGGCACCTCAGTGGGGAGTCTGTGGGAAGGAAAAGTGTGGCAAAAAACACTGCACAACGAGAAGAGGTGACCGGACCCTGAGGAAGATTGTGGAGAAGGACCGATTCCAGACCTTGGGGGACCTGCGGAAGCAGTGGACTGAGTCTGGAGTAGTCACATCCAGAGCCACCGTGCACAGGCGTGTGCAGGAAATGGGCTACAGGTGCCGCATTCCTCAGGTCAAGCCACTTTTGAACCAGAAACAGCGGCAGAAGCGCCTGACCTGGGCTACAGAGAAGCAGCACTGGACATTCGCTCGAATTTTGCATGTCATTCGGAAATCAAGGTGCCAGAGTCTGGAGGAAGACTGGGGAGAAGGAAATGCCAAAATGCCTGAAGTCCAGTGTCAAGTACCCACAGTCAGTGATGGTCTGGGGTGCCATGTCAGCTGCTGGTGTTGGTCCACTGTGTTTTATCACGGGCAGGGTCAATGCAGCTAGCTATCAGGAGATTTTGGAGCACTTCATGCTTCCATCTGCTGAAAAGCTTTATGGAGATGAAGATTTGTTTTTCAGCACGACCTGGCACCTGCTCACAGTGCCAAAACCACTGGTAAATGGTTTACTGACCATGGTATTACTGTGCTCAATTGTCCTGCCAACTCTCCTGACCTGAACCCCATAGAGAATCTGTGGGATATTGTGAAGAGAAAGTTGAGAGAGGCAAGACCCAACACTCTGGATGAGCTTAAGGTCACTATCGAAGCATCCTGGGCCTCCATAACACCTCAGCAGTGCCACAGGCTGATCGCCTCCATGCCACGCCGCATTGAAGCAGTCATTTCTGCAAAAGGATTCCCCACCAAGTATTGAGTGCAAAACTGAACATAATTATTTGAAGGTTGACTTTTTTGTATTAAAAACACTTTTCTTTTATTGGTTGGATGAAATATGCTAATTTTTTTAGATAGGAATTTTGGGTTTTCATGAGCTGTATGCCAAAATCATCAGTTTTAAAACAATAAAAGACCTGGAATATTTCAGTTGGTGTGCAATGAATCTAAAATATATGAAAGTTAAATTTTTAACATTACATTATGGAAAATAATGAACTTTTATCACAATATGCTTTTTTTAGAAGGACATGTATATTGTGAAGCTTTCATGTGGGTGTGGTTTATTTAGACCTCCGTCTTTACTTATTCCCCTCAGCTGAGATGATGATTGTACCCCCAGTTTATAAATATCTCTAAAAAATAAATAAAGTATCTACCTCCACTAATATGTGACTTATGTTCATGTCATTACTGTAAGGATCATTCAAAGCTAAACTAAATAGAGGCTATTCAGTGGAGTTAGAGTATTCAGTATTTGATAGTGGGGTTTGTGCCTGTGAATATTATCACAGTCTAATGTCACATTTTGTCATGGTATGTTCATTGATATCTTTATAAATTATTGATTAAGTGCATTGAGTGAGGAAAAGCTAAATATTTAGGCATATACCCATACCTTTAAAATCTGTCACAAAATGATCGCTTTTAGGTGAGAGTAGGAACGTAGATTGACCGGTAAATCGAGAGCTTCGCCTTACAGCTCAGCTCTTTCTTCACCAGGACAGACCGCATTACTGCAGAAGCTGCACTGATCCGTTGGTCAATCTCCCGTTCCATCCTTCCCTCACTCATGAACCAGACCCCGAGATACCTGAACTCCTCCACTTGAGGCAGGAACTCTCCACCAACCTAAAGTGGGCAAGCCACCCTTTTCCGACTGAGAACCATGGCCTCGGATTTGGAGGTGCTGATTCTCATCCCAGCCGCTTCACACTCGGCTGCAAACCGCTCCACTGCACGCTGAAGGTCCTGGCCTGAGGAGGCCAACACGACAACATTATCCACAAAAAGCAGCAACAAAATTGCATGGTCCCCAAACCGGACACTCTCAGGCCCTTGGATGCGCCTAGAAATTCTGTCCATATAAATTATGAACAGAACCGGTGACAAAGGGCAGTCCAGCATGCACCAGGAACAGGTCTGGCTTACTGCCGGCAATGCGGCCCAAGCTCCTGCTCCGGTCATACAGGGACCGAACAGCCCTAATCAGGGGCCCCGGACCCCGTTCTCCCAGAGCACCCTCCACAGGACGCCACGAGGAACACAGTCGAATGCCTTCTCCAAATCCACAAAACACATGTGGACTGGTTGGGCAAACTCCCATGAACCCTCCAGCACCCTGGAAAGGGTAAAGAGCTGGTCCAGTGTTCCACGACCTGGACGAAAACCACACTGTTCCTCCTCACTAGAGATAGTTGGGCTCACCTCCACGCACAGCTTGGGCTCTGGAAACACACGCCTTGAGAGAGGATGGACTCTCTACCACTCTGATTAATGTTGACTTTATTTATATTTGTTAAAACATGATGACTCCTGATCGATGGATTGCTCCTGATCGATTGCTTCAGTCTCCTGTCTGTCTCCTGCTCAGCTAGTGTTTGTAGCTCTATTTGATATATTTTCTTTGTTCTACTGCTAAATATAACTTACTCATCACCATATATTGTTTAATATAGCCTATCAAGTTAAATTTGACATCACTAGCTTTTGACATCACATACACAACCCTAGGTATTTATTCGATACAGTGGCTAAAATAACAAAGGATAAAGCTTCAACTTCTGACGTTTGTAAACAACACAGCAGTAATGACTCTATGAACTTCTTTACTAGTAAGATTGATAACATTAGGAATAAAATTATAACCATGCAGCCGTCTACTACAGTATCACTTCAGACAGAACATTGTAGTCTCACTAAAGAAAAATTACACTCATTCACTGCTATAGGAGGAGAAGAATTGGCTAAACTTGTTAAATCATCAAAATCAACAACATGTATGCTTGACCCTATACCGACTAGGCTATTAAAAGAGATGCTTCCAGAGGTCATAGATCCTCTGCTTAATATTATTAATTTATCCTTGACATTAGGATATGTACCAAAAACTTTTAAGCTGGCTGTAATTAAACCACTTATTAAAAACATAACTTGATCCTAAAGAATTAGTCAATTACAGACCAATCTCGAATCTACCGTTTCTATCAAAAATATTAGAAAAGGCCGTGTCTTCACAATTATGTTCCTTTTTAGAAAGAAATTGTATATGTGAGGATTTCAGTCAGGATTTAGACCGTATCATAGTACTGAGACTGCTCTAATTAGAGTTACAAATGATTTACTCTTATCATCTGATCGTGGTTGTATCTCTCTATTAGTGTTACTCGATCTTAGCGCTGCATTCGATACTATCGATCACAATATTCTTTTGAATAGACTCGAAAATTATGTTGGCATTAGTGGAACTGCATTGGCATGGTTTAAATCTTACTTATCTGACCGTTATCAGTTTGTAGCAGTAAATGAAGAGATGTCACACGATCACAAGTTCAGTATGGAGTACCGCAAGGCTCAGTGTTAGGACCGTTGCTTTTCACCCTGTATATGCTACCACTGGGAGATATCATTAGGAAGCATGGCGTTAGTTTTCATTGTTATGCTGATGATACTCAGCTCTATATTTCTTCACACCCTGACGAAACTTACCAATTCACAAGATTAACGGAATGCATAGCTGATATTAAAAATTGGATGAATAGTAATTTCCTGCAACAATTCAGATAAAACTGAATTTTTAATTATTGGACAGAAAAGCTCCACAAGTAGTGCCCTAGAATACTGTCTAACCCTCGATGGCTGCTCTGTCAAGTCCTCGTCGTCAGTGAGAACCTGGGTGTGCTCTTTGATACCAATCTTTCGTTTGAAAGCCACGTTTCTAGCATCTGTAAAACTGCATTCTACCATCTTAAAAATATATCTAAATTCGTCACATGCTTTCAATGCAAAATGCTGAACAATTAGTACATGCGTTCATGAGCTCAAGGCTAGATTATTGTAATGCTCTACTGGGTGGTTGCCCTGCTCGCCTAATAAATAAACTCCAGCTGGTCCAAAAGCAGCAGCTCGAGTTCTTACTAGAACCAGGAAATGCGATCATATTAGTCCAGTTCTGTCAACACTGCACTGGCTCCTATTAAACATCGCATACATTTTAAAATCTTGCTTATTACTTATAAAGCAATAAATGGTTTAGCTCCCAGTACTTAGCGAGCTCTTAACGCATTATACTCCATCACGTCAATTGCGGTCTCTAAACTCTGGCCAGTTGAAAATACCTAGAATATCTAAATCAACTGCAGGCGGTCGATCCTTTTCCTATTTAGCACCTAAACTCTGGAACAGTCTTCCTAGCATTGTTAGGAAGCAGACACACTCTGTCAGTTTAAATCTAGACTAAAAACACATCTCTTTACTATGGCATACACATAGAACATTTTTAACTTTCTTTATTCAAATCAAATGACTGATTGTTAGGCTGCATTAACTAGGTCAGCGGAACGGAACACTTCCCATAACACCTGATGTACTCGTTACATCATAAAAAGTGGCATCCACACTAATGTTAGTCTCTCTGTTTATCCGAGGTTTACTGCAGTCGGCGGATCAGGCCGTGTCGGATCGGATGGTGGACCTGCATCTGGACATGACCAGCTCATCCTGGAGTGTCTGCTGAGACCGTGTCCATTAGTGTCTCCTCTGAATTGCCTCACGGGCGTCATCCTCAATTAACCCGTCTCGGCGCAATAACTCCGATCTTTCAAGTATTCATATTCTTGTGTAATCGTAGCGCCATCCTAAATGAACCCGTCTCGTCGTCATACCCAAAATTTGAATATTCCTATCTAATATGATTTATGACCTGCAAGGTTGCCAGAGTAATAATTATACACTGTTAATAATAGGCCAGAGGAGAACTGGCACCCGACTGAGTCTGGTTTCTCCCAAGGTTTATTTTTCTCCATCATGCCCTGATGGAGTTTTGGTTCCTTGCCACTGTCGCCTTTGGCTTGGCTTGCTCAGTTGGGGACACTCAAATTATGATCCAAGTTACTCAACTAAATATACAAATAGAATTTATTAATTTGATCATATATAATTCTACAAACTATCCAAATTAAACTAGCCAAATCAAATTTTGTTGCAATGTTGTCCTGTTTAACACTGTGAAGCTGCTTTGAAACAATGCGTCATTGTAAAGCGCTATATAAATAAATTTGATTGATTGATTGATTGATTGATTTAATCTAAATCACTACCACGTGTTAGCTTTTGCTAGCCTGGTAGCTTTCCATCCAGCACCGGGTCTCCTGTTTCTGAGTTCATTAGACAACTGTGGTGAGTTGGATTATTAAATAGACTCCATCAAACAAAGTAAGTGGAGTAAGTTGTGTGGTAAGTTTTGGATTCATCAACAAATCGGTAAGCCATGTCTTCTTCTCTGTCATTGTCACTTGCACTGCATGCTACATGTTTAGCATATCTATCTCCGTTGGCGAACAGGGCTTCACATGTGTTAAATGTAAGAATTAATCAGGCTGTGGAGAAGATTTCAGATTTAGAGACACGCATCCAGACTTTATGTGAGTAGTGAGAATGTAACAGCTTTAGATACTGCTTTGGATGCGACTAGCTTAGTGAACACTCATTGTTTGGTTCCGGCTGAGCCCTTGCAGCAGGGCAATTGGGTGACTGTGAGACAGCATATTGCGGATCTAAAAACCACTCTTCCGTTCGATTAGAACATCAAACAGGTTCTCCCCACTCAGTGATGCACCCACTGAGGATCCTGTTGAAAGTGCCTAGTTATTGGCGATTCTATTACGGGCGTGAAAATAGAGACACCAGCCACCATAGTCACATGTTTACCGGGAGCCAGGCGCCTGACATCAAAGCAAATTTAAAAGTGCTGGCTAAAGCTAATCGTAAATTCTCTAAGATTATTATTCACGTCGGCACTAATGATGTTAAACCGTCAGTCGGAGATCACCAAAATTAACATTAAAGAGGTGTGTAAACTGCAAGTACAATGTCACCGGCAGTCTGTTTATCTGGCCCCCTCCTGTTAAAAGGAGTGATGAAATAGTTAGCAGATTATCATCACTCAATGGCTGGTTGTCTAAGTGGTGTCCACAAGATAACATAGGGTTCATAGACAATTGGAAAAGTTTTGGGCAGACCCGACCTGTTGAAGATAGGCGGTATTCATCCTTCCTGGGCTGGTGCTGCTCTTCTCTCTAGTAATTTGGCACATAGTCTTAGAGCTAAACCTTGACTCACTGGGGCCCAGGTCAGGAAGCAGACAAACTGGCTAAACCAACCGTCTGCTAGCTGTCTCACGTCACCAGAGTCAGCTAAATCCCAGCACACAGAGACGCTTTCACCTAGATATTATCACATAGAGACTGTGTCTGTTCCCCGAATCAGTAAATACAAAAAACCATCAAAACCATTCAACAGTAAAAATTTAATTGATGTCCAACAAATAAACAACAGATATAATACGGATGAACAATTGATAAATCTCGGGTTGCTGAATATTCGATCCCTTACGCCAAAAACGCTTATTGTTAATGATATGATTATAGATCATAACCTAGATGTGCTGTGTTTGACAGAAACCTGGCTAAAACCTGACTACATTACTTTAAATGAGTCCACTCCCCAAGATTATTGTTATAAACACGAGCCACGTCTGAAAGGAAAAGGGAGGTGTTGCTGTAATTTATGATGATATCTTCAGTATTACTCAAGTCTAGTTTCAAATATAATTCCTTTGAAGTTTTGGTGCTTTATGTAACGTTGTGTAGTGTAAATGATAAATCCCGTTTGACATTTGTGTTGGCTACTGTATACAGGCCACCAGGGCACAATACAGACTTTATCAAAGAATTTGCTGGTTTTCTATCAGAGTTAGTACTGGCTGCAGATAAAGTACTAATTGTTGGTGATTTTAATATCCATGTTGACAATGAAAAAGACGCATTGGGATTGGCATTTAAAGACATTCTAAACTCTATTGGAGTTAGACAACACGTGTCGGGACCCACTCATCGCCTTAATCATACTTTAGATCTAATACTGTCACATGGACTAAATGTTGATACCATTCAAATTCTGCAGCAGAGCGATGACATCTCAGATCATTACCTAATATCATGTATACTTAATTTAGCTAAAGCTGCAAAGCCATCCCCTACTTCAAATATGGCAGGACTATAACCGCTGCGACTAAAGATTGCTTTGTACATAATCTTCCTCATCAGTTCCATCTCCTCAGCATTACAGATAGCCAAGAGGAACTTGATGTTGCAACAGAAACTACTGACTCTCTCTTTACTAGCACTTTAGACATAGTTGCTCCTCGCTTAAAGAAGATTAAAGCAAATAATCCAACGCCGTGGTACAACGAGCACACTCGGGCCCTTAAAACAGCAGCCAGAAAAATGGGCGCAGCTGGAAGAAAACAAAACTGGAGGTTTTTCGCAATTTGTGGAAGAGAGCATGATTGCATACAGAAAGGCCATAAAAACTGCTAGATCTGCTTATTTCTCAACTCTTTTAGAAGAAAACAAACACAACCCTAGGTATTTATTCGATACAGTGGCTAAATTAACAAAGGATAAAGCTTCAACTTCTGACGCGTTTGTAAACAACACAGCAGTAATGACTTTATGAACTTCTTTACTAGTAAGATTGATAACATTAGGAATAAAATTATAACCATGCAGTCTACTACAGTATCACTTCAGACAGAACATTGTAGTCTCACTGAGGAAAAATTACACTCATTCACTGCTATAGGAGGAAGAATTGGCTAAACTTGTTAAATCATCAAAATCAACAACATGTATGCTTGACCCTATACCGACTAGGCTATTAAAGAGATGCTTCCAGAGGTCATAGATCCTCTGCTTAATATTATTAATTCATCCTTGACATTAGGATATGTACCAAAAACTTTTAAGTTGGCTGTAATTAAACCACTTATTAAAAACCGCAACTTGATCCTAAAGAATTAGTCAATTACAGACCAATCTCGAATCTACCGTTTCTATCAAAAATATTAGAAAAGGCCGTGTCTTCACAATTATGTTCCTTTTTAGAAAGAAATGGTATATGTGAGGATTTCCAGTCAGGATTTAGACCGTATCATAGTACTGAGACTGCTCTAATTAGAGTTACAAATGATTTACTCTTATCATCTGATCGTGGTTGTATCTCTCTATTAGTGTTACTCGATCTTAGCGCTGCATTCGATACTATCGATCACAATATTCTTTTGAATAGACTCGAAAATTAAGTTGGCATTAGTGGAACTGCATTGGCATGGTTTAAATCTTACTTATCTGACCGTTATCAGTTTGTAGCAGTAAATGAAGAGATGTCACACGATCACAAGTTCAGTATGGAGTACCAAGGCTCAGTGTTAGGACCGTTGCTTTTCACCCTGTACATGCTACCACTGGGAGATATTCATTAGGAAGCATGGCGTTAGTTTTCATTGTTATGCTGATGATACTCAGCTCTATATTTCTTCATGCCCTGGCGAAAATTACCAATTCACAAGATTAACGGAATGCATAGCTGATATAAAAATTGGATGAATAGTAATTTCCTGCAACTTAATTCAGATAAAACTGAATTTTTAATTATTGGACAGAAAAAGTTCCACAAGTAGTGCCCTAGAATACTGTCTAACCCTCGATGGCTGCTCTGTCAAGCCCTGCGTCGTCAGTGAGGAACCTGGGTGTGCTCGTCAGTGAGGAACCCGTCTCGTGCGTCATACCCAAAATTTCGAATATTCCTATCTAATATGATTTATGACCTGCAAGGTTGCCAGAGTAATAATTATACACTGTTAATAATAGGCCAGAGGAGAACTGGCGACTGAGTCTGGTTTCTCCCAAGGTTTATTTTTCTCCATCATGCCCTGATGGAGTTTTGGTTCCTTGCCACTGTCGCCTTTGGCTTGGCTTGCTCAGTTGGGGACACTCAAATTATGATCCAAGTTACTCAACTAAATATACAAATAGAATTTATTAATTTGGTCATATATAATTCTATAAACTATCCAAATTAAACTATCCAAATCAAATTGTGTTGCAATGTTGTCCTGTTTAACACTGTGAAGCTGCTTTGAAACAATCGTCATTGTGAAAGCGCTATATAAATAAAGTTGATTGATTGATTGATTGATGACACATCTGAGAATAGTTTGTTATTTCAATCACTTCAATGATCATTGAAATGCTCCAATACAATAATTATAATCAATATTTATAACCAGCGGTACACTCAAATGTTCAAATGTTAATTTTGGACCTTGGCTGCCACTAATATGAGACCCAAAACAATAAATAAGTCACGACGCAGAGGCGAAGGTATAATAAATAATAATGCAATGTTAAGTCATATTTCTTAAGCTGATCGTTATGTCGAAAAGTAATACAGGAAGGTTCTTGTAGAATGTGTATTATTTATCTTTTATATTGATCTCTTTTATTTTTTCTCTAATTTCCCTTTAATAGTTTAACTAAATGTTCTTCTGTAACCACACACAGGTGTTTCCACAAGTGTAATTATGTGAATTATAGATTGTGGGTTTGATGTGGCTTGAGATCAAATGAAAACTGCATGTGAGTTTTTGTAAAGCGTCTCAGGCACTTTGTGTCACTGGGCTCCAACTCTCAGAGCACAATAATAGAGAGCTGAATCTGACAGAGTTACACTGGTAATAATGAGATCAGTGGAGCTGGGGGATGTAGTCGACTGAAACCGACGGTCTGGTATATTCTCATAACCGCTGTTTGATCGAGCACCTTTAAACAGTAAATACTGCAGTTCTCCATTAGGATACTGTCTGTACCAGTAGAGATAGATGTATTCGCTGCTTGCACTGTACGAGCAGCTCAGCGTCACACGCTCTTCTTCATTTCTGTTAATATTAGTTTGCTTGTCTTTTGGTTCAATGCTGTCAGACAAAAACCCTGCAAGAGAAATGACAGATTTCACCACGGGTCAGATGACTTGTCAACTTATCCACAAATGTTAACATTTATTAATGAAAAATACAATCTCAAAAATAGTTTCTTCAACAGAATATGGTTTCATTATTGTAATATAGAATATACAAATATATGGTGTAAATATTTTGATGTACATTATATTTGAGTCTGTTTAGATGAAAGGTTGTGTACCTGGTGTGGATATAAGAATCAGTAGAAAGCATCTCTCCATGTTGAGAAGGAACTGGCTTTATGAACTGAAGGCAAACAGTAAATGTATGATTGTAGTTGTATATTGTGAAGCTTTCATGTGGGTGTGGTTTATTTAGACCTCCGTCTTTCCTTATTTCCTTCAGCTGAGATGATGATTGTGCCCCCAGTTTATGAATATCTAAAATAAATCAATAAAGTATCTACCTCCACTAATATGTGACTTATGTTCATGTCATTACTGTAAGGTTCATTCAAAGCTAAACTAAATAGAGGCTATTCAGTGGAGTTAGAGTATTCAGTATTTGATAGTGGGGTTTGTGCCTGTGAATATTATTACAGTCTAATGTCACATTTTGTCATGGGATGTTTATTGATAACTTTATAAATGATTGATCAAGCACATTGAGTGAGGAAAAACTAAATATTTACGTATATATACCCATACCTTTAAAATCTGTCACAAAATGATCGATTTCAGTAAATTTCACAATCCTATGGGAAACATGTCTAGTTTATACTTTACCAAAGGAATTATATTTTGCATTGAGGTCATGAAGCCTGTTCAGACAATTAAGATTTTTAGGTATTATTTATTGCCATGACAGTTAAGCACAGTTTCTCCAGATTAAAGATAAGGCAATGGGCTCGTCTTCTGTTGTTCTTCACGCGTGTGAATTCATTACAGCTGGGTATCGTCTCTCGGAAATGCTTTAATGTATACAGCGCCCCCAGTGGTGATGACAAACAGTTCATCATTCAATGACAGCATCCACAAGTCTAACCAGGATAAACATTTGTGGATCTGAAAAAGATGATGGATGATTAATGTTGACTTTATTATATTTGTTAAAACATGATGACACATCTGAGAATAGTTTGTTATTTCAATCACTTCAATGATCATTGAAATGCTCTAATACAATACTTATAATAAATATGTATAAACAGAGGCATAATAAAGGTATAATAAATAATAATGCAGTGTTAAGTCATATTTCTTAAGCTGATTGTGATGTACAAAAGTAATACAGGAAGGTTCTTGTAGAATGTGTATTATTTATCTTTTATATTGATCTCTTTTATTTTTCTCTAATTTCCCTTTAATACTTGAACTAAATGTTCTTCTGTAACCACACACAGGTGTTTCCACAAGTGTAATTATGTGAATTATAGATTGTGGGTTTGATGTGGCTTGAGATCAAATGAAAACTGCATGTGAGTTTTTGTAAAGCGTCTCAGGCACTTTGTGTCACTGGGCTCCAACTCTCAGAGCACAATAATAGAGAGCTGAATCTGACAGAGTTACACTGGTAATAATGAGATCAGTGGAGCTGGGGGATGTAGTCGACTGAAACCGAGGGTCTGGTATATTCTCATAACCGCTGTATGATCGAGCACCTTTATACAGTAAATACTGCGGTTCTGTGTTTGGATACTGTCTGAACCAGTAAAGCCAAACATTATTACTGTTAGCTTCATATGAGCAGCTCAGGGTCACAGACTCTCCTTCTCTCATGATTATATTAGTATTTCCTTTCGGTTCAATGCTGTCAGCAAACACACCTGCAAGAGAATCAATTATATTTCATTAAAGTTGAACTAATCCCCTTTTCCTTCTGTTGTTACAGTAACAGTGCTATAAATGAACATTGAAATGAACAATAATGTCAGCATTATCTATTAAATATTGTGCATTAACACTTGAATCCTCATCATATTTTAGTGCTGATGTATGAAGTGCACTTTACCTGGTGCTGTTATAAGAATCAGTAGAAAACATCTCTCCATGCTGGCACATTTACTCAATAGCCCTGTCAGTTTATGCTTTATGATTTTAAATGTATGACTGTAATGAGAGTCATGTGTGCAGATATAATGTCTGTAACTGTGGGTGTGGTTTGGGTTTCTGATATTTAAACCCCCTTCTGTCTTGCCACATTAAAACTGAGATCAATAACTGTCCATTACTGGGATTGTCTCTTGATCTATTATAGCTCAGAGTCTCTCTCTCTGTGTGTGTGTGTGTGTGTGTGTGTGTGTGTGTGTGTGTGTGTGTGTGTGTGTGTGTGTGTGTGTGTGTGTGGACTGGTAATCCCTACGGTATGGGGACAAAATGTCCCCACAAAGATGGCAATATCCACATTTTTGTCCTTGTGGGGACATTTTTTGGTCCCCATGAGGAAAACATCTTATAAATCACACTAAGTGATGTTTTTTGAAAATGTAAAAATGCAGCATGTCTCCTGTGATGGGTAGGTTTAGGGGCAGGGGCAGTGTAGGGGATAGAAAATGGTTTGTACAGTATAAAATGCATTACGCCTATGGAATGTCCCCATAAAACGTGGAAACACAACATGTGTGTGTGTGTGTGTGTGTGTGTGTGTGTGTGTGTGATATCTCTGATCATTCTGGCGTCTGTATTCTGTGTGTTGGGAAAATCCCATTAGCATTTGGAGAGTAAAGACTGGTTCAGTTCAATCTGTGGTTATTGTCGTAACTTCACCCCCTAGTGGCAGATGACAAACACTTACATGTGTCACAGAACTGATGCGTTCATAATGCAGAATAAACATTTGCAGAATTGCTGTGGGAATAATATCAGAAGCCAAAACTGAGGCGGATGTGATGCCCAATCTACCGGCTGAGTAATAAATATATAACTAGTGTCGTTTATTGAATTACAAAAGGCTGTATTACTGTAATAGCGAACATTATTTTGCAACATATTGTATCGTTACCACAATTGATGTTTTTTATGTTGCTTTTTTCCCCTTATAATATCTGATAATACTCTTATGGATGTAATTAGTTTTTCACATGTTTAGTTTTTTCTTTCAGCCAATATATCCAATTGTTGGTCATCTTTACTGAGATTTCAGGAGCCATCCGAATGTAAGGGGATGTTGAGATTACAGTAATAATAAATACTGCAGTAATGCATGACAGATTCAGACACGCTTTCCCAGGTTTATATTTTATTGCCATTCATGGGGAAAATATTCATTTAAAGAAGACTGTAAAGGAAAAGCATGACGG
Organism: Gobiocypris rarus; assembly: GCA_023029165.1. Classification (NCBI taxonomy): domain Eukaryota; kingdom Metazoa; phylum Chordata; class Actinopteri; order Cypriniformes; family Gobionidae; genus Gobiocypris; species Gobiocypris rarus. The sequence continues at coordinate 32,587,937 of CM040915.1, read as the reverse complement.
ATGGTTCAGGATAAAGTGTGATTGTTTTCCCGTCTCTGGAAATTTTTGTCATTTTGTCTAATCATTTCATTTTAAAACTCATGAACATCACCATTGCATTTTCATCAACAGTCCATCTGTGTTTCAATACAACGCTCAGTAAATTAACAATTCAACAGTTATTCAATAGCACAATTTATATATTCTAAAGATATGCCTTCACATCTATAATTTGTATAATAGTTTCCTCAGGTTATTGTGCAGTGTGTGTGTGTGTTTCCTCAGGTTATTGTGCAGTGTTGTTGTGTTTCCTCAGGTTATTGTGCAGTGTGTGTGTGTTTCCTCAGGTTATTGTGCAGTGTGTGTGTGTTTCCTCAGGTTATTGTGCAGTGTGTGTGTGTTTCCTCAGGTTATTGTGCAGTGTGTGTGTGTTTCCTCAGGTTATTGTGCAGTGTGTGTGTGTTTCCTCAGGTTATTGTGCAGTGTGTGTGTGTTTCCTCGGGTTATTGTGCAGTGTGTGTGTTTCCTCAGGTTATTGTGCAGTGTGTGTGTGTTTCCTCAGGTTATTGTGCAGTGTGTGTGTGTTTCCTCAGGTTATTGTGCAGTGTGTGTGTGTTTCCTCAGGTTATTGTGCAGTGTGTGTGTGTTTCCTGTGACTGTGGGCCTCAGAGCGCAGTAATACACAGCAGAGTCTGACACAGATGCAGAGGAGATCTCCAGATACACACGGGTTTGCTCTTTTCTGTGAATGATGGATATTCCCGAAACTGGAGGATCAGCTGGAGTAAAGTATCCTGAATAATCCAGTATGAGGAACAGTGGCGGTGATCCTGCATATTGGCGATACCAGTGAAGGCTATCAACAGACCCCGTGTAGTTACAGGAGAGTTTCACGCTCTCAGTCTCAGTGGCAAATGCTGCATCTCTGTCTGGAGTGATGGCATCTGTAGCTCTGGTACCTGCAACACAAACCTCTTTCAGCATGTTTAAAATGAGATACTGGGATGTCATGACACGTGTAAGATTTTACCTTGAGCTAAAGTCAGCAATATAAGAACACAAGAGAGCATGATGAGCTGGTTCCTGCTTCCCTCAGTGTCTGTGATGAACTGAACGAGTCTGTGTTTCACAGGCCTGTGTTAAGCTCCGCCTCTTTCAGAAATCACAGACAGTTCAACCCAAAAACACTCGAGGAATGGAGAAATTAACCAACATTAGATGGCCAAAGGTTAGGTTATTGATGAATCAATGTTCTATACCTCCATAATTAAAACAATAAAAGATGCAGCGTTTAGCCTGTAGTTAAAATAACATTTAATTGATCACCAGATGATGGATCTTGAAAGAGCAAAATCCATCATCTGGTGATCAATCTGATACTGTACTTTATTATGACTATTATTTATTATTAGGATATTTATTTATTATTATGACCGTATTGCTCTAGTCCAGCAGATCTTATCTCACTGAAGTGCAAATCGGCATTTAATTATCCAAAATTGGCACTGTAGGGTATCAGAAACATTAGATTTAATTGTATTTTTCCACTGGGAATGGATTGGACTGGAGCACACATGGATAAATTGGATTGACAAATAAACTTGTTATACACTCCCTAAAGGATTATTAGGAACACACACTAATACTGTGTTTGACCCTTTCGCCTTCAGAACTGCCTTAATTCTACGTGGCATTGATTCAACAAGGTGCTGAAAGCATTCTTTAGAAATGTTGGCCCATATTGATAGGATAGCATCTTGCAGTTGATGGAGATTTGTGGGATGCACATCCAGGGCACAAAGCTCCCGTTCCACCACATCCCAAATATGCTCTATTGGGTTGAGATCTGGGGACTGTGGGGGCCATTTTAGTTCAGTGAACTCATTGTCATGTTCAAGAAACCAATTTGAAATGATTGGAGCTTTGTGACATGGTGCATTATCCTGCTGGAAGTAGCCATCAGAGGATGGGCACATGGTGGTCATAAAGGGATGGACATGGTCAGAAACAATGCTCAGGTAGGCGTGGCATTTAAACCATGCCCAATTGGCACTAAGGGGCCTAAAGTGTGCCAAGAAAACACCCCCACACCATTACACCACCACCACCAGCCTGCACAGTGAAAACATCCCCACACCATTACACCACCACCACCAGCCTGCACAGTGAAAACATCCCCACACCATTAAATGGTAAATGGACTGCATTTATATAGCGCTTTTAACAGACCAATGGCCATCCAGAGCGCTTTACATCTTGCCTCACATTCACCCATTCACTCACTCATTCATACACCGGCGGCGGTGTCAGCCATGCAAGGCGCCATCCAGCTCGTCGGGAGCAGCTGGGGTTAGGTGTCTTGCTCATAGACACCTCGACACTTGGTCAGGTGGAACCAGGATCGAACCACCAACCTTCCGGTTTGTAGACAATCTACATGAACCACTGAGCCACTGCCGCCCCATTACACCACCACCACCAGCCTGCACAGTGAAAACATCCCCACACCATTACACCACCACCACCACCAGCCTGCACAGTGAAAACATCCCCCACACCATTACACCACCTCCACCAGCCTGCACAGTGGTAACAAGGCATGATGGATCCATGTTCTCATTCTGTTTACGCCAAACTCTGACTCTACCATCTGAATGTCTCAACAGAAATCCAGACTCATCAGACCAGGCAACATTTTCCAGTCTTCAACTGTCCAATTTTGGTGAGCTTGTGCAAATTGTAGCCTCTTTTTCCTATTTGTAGTGGAGATGAGTGGTACCCGGTGGGGTCTTCTGCTGTTGTAGCCCATCCGCCTCAAGGTTGTGTGTGTTGTGGCTTCACAAATGCTTTGCTGCATACCTCGGTTGTAACAGTGGTTATTTCAGTCAAAGTTGCTCTTCTATCAGCTTGAATCAGTCGGCCCATTCTCCTCTGACCTCTAGCATCAACAAGGCATTTTCTCCCACAGGACTGCCGCATACTGGATGTGTTTCCCTTTTCACACCATTCTTTGTGTGTGTGTGATATTGTGGGTGTGGTTAGTGATGTCACGGGTTCAGCAGCCACTCAAGATTCAAGATTCAAGATTCAAGAGTTTTATTTGTCACATACACACAGTTATATACAGAATATACAACTGGCAGTGAAATGTAAACAGGTCCGCTCTAAAGACAGTGCAAATAACAGTTACAAGAAAACACAAGGAGGAAATTAAAATAGAAATAGAATAAAAATAGAATAAAAAGTACTAAACATATGTAGAGTTATAAATAATCAAGTAGGAGATAAAAATATATATATAAAGTATAATGTGCAAACAATAGGTATAATGTAATGTGCAAACAGAAGTATAATGTGCAAACAGGTTTATAACAGGCTGTTACACAGTAACAATAGAACATAAAGTGCAGTGCAATGACAGTATGTGGATGTTAATGTTAAACTGGATGTTTATGTGTGTGCGGGGTGAAGTGAAGTCACGTGACTGAGTTCAGGAGTCTGATGGCCTGGGAAAGAAACTCCTCCTGAGTCTTTCAGTTTTTGCCATCAGGCTCAGCGTTACCAGATGGCAGTGGGGTGAAATGGGATTTTGCAGGGTGGTTAATGTCTTTGATGATATTAGCAGCTCTACCTCTGCAGCGTTTGGTGTAAATGTCCTGCAGAGGCGGGAGAGCTGACCCTGAGATGCGCTCGGATAAGCGCACAACTCTTTGCAGGGCTTTGCAGTCATGACAGTCATGCAGTCACTCACCGATCACATTCAGCAGATCTGATCACCGCACCTGTCACTCATCAGCACCTCATCAAACACCACATGACAGCACACACACACACACACACACACACACACACACACACACACACACACACACACACACACACACACACACACACATGTTTGTTTTGTGAAATGTGGGGACATTCCATAGGCGTAATGCATTTTATACCGTACAAACTGTATTTTCTATCCCCTACCCTGCCCCTAAACCTACCCATCACAGGAGACTGCAGTTTACTTTCTGTGAAAAAACTCATCCTGTGTGATTTATAAGCATTTTGAGAAGTGAGGACATGGGGAACGTCCTCATATTTCACCCTGTTTTTGTAATACCTATGTCGTACCCATGTCATTATACACATTTGTGTCCTGCTATTTCACAAAAACATGCCCACACACACACACACACACACACAGATTTTATAAACATGTTTTTCAGACTTGCTTTCCAAGCTGTAGGCCTTATACTGGTGATAGATGAGGAGGAAAGTGTTCCAGACAAACACCGATGAGATCTGGAGGAGCATGTACAGTACATCAGGAAATATCTGACCAATAGAAGGGAATTCTTCACTTGTGATAATATACTGCCCCCTTCTGCTAAAACACAGGACAGCATGTGTTGTTCAGTTGCTGTCTGTAGTAATGACTTACTGTAGGAGATGATGATGGTTCTACTGTATCTCACAGCACTTGAGCTGTACTCCTCCCACATCTCAGACCCAAATGAAGAATTATACAGAGAAATATGTTTTACCTACAGGTTTGTAAAGGAGAGTATTATTATAACATGTAGCATATACAAGTTTTTGGTTTGTTGGGCGTTTTATAACATCAAATAGTAAATCCTCTAAATGGCACATGGAATATCTGTATATGCTAAATGCATAGTAAGTGAGTGTTTCTGTGCAGTGTGTGTGTGTGTGTGTGTGTGTGTGTGTGTGTGTGTGTGTGTGTGTGTTTCTGTGCAGTGTGTGTGTGTGTGTGTGTGTTTCTGTGCAGTGTGTGTGTGTGTGTGTGTGTGTGTGTGTGTGTGTGTGTGTGTGTGTGTCTGTGCAGTGTGTGTGTGTGTGTGTGTGTGTGTGTGTGTGTGTGTGTGTGTGTGTGTGTGTGTGTGTGTGTGTGTGTGTGTGTGTGTTTCTGTGTGTGTGTGTGTGTGTGTGTGTGTGTGTGTTTCTGTGCAGTGTGTGTGTGTGTGTGTGTGTGTGTGTGTGTGTGTGTGTGTGTGTGTGTGTGTGTGTGTGTGTGTGTGTGTGTGTGTGTGTTTCTGTGCAGTGTGTGTGTGTGTGTGTGTGTGTTTCTGTGCAGTGTGTGTGTGTTTCCTGTCACTGTGGGCTCCATGGCACAGTAGTACATCACTGAATCTGCCACTTTAGCAGAGGAGATCTCCAGATACACAAGGGTTTTCTTCATTCAGTTTTGCAGAGAATCGAGGATCTTGATCCACAATTTTAGATTTTTGTAAAACTGCCCCAGTAATATGAAGAATAACGAAAAGAAATTCAGGAGCCGATCCGAGAGACTGGCGATACCAATACAGACTGTTCGCTGAGGAGTAGCTACAGGAGAGTCTTATAATGTCCCCTTCTGTCCCAAACATACGAGTTTCAGCTGGTGTGATGACATTCCCAAAGCTCACACCTGCAGAGGAAATTACCAACATTTAAAAATAATTTTATAAAGGAAAGAAATCACCAGATTAAGACCAATTTAAAGGGCTGAAATGAAATACTTACAAGCAACAGAACAAAGCAAAAGCAAAAAACAAAGCATCATTTATCAGGAGGATGTTTTAGTTCATCTGCAAGTCAAAGTCTTACTGAAATATCCATGTATTCATCATCTAGCAGAAGGTGTTTCCAGCTAGCACCGCCCCTTAAAGCACAGCCCTGAGTTTATGAAGCAGATCATCTCTATCTGATGAATGAATGAAGCATTAATACAGCTGTACATTCAAAGCATATTTCACTGGGATCGCAGTTTCCTCACTGGCATCAGTGAGCAGTGTCCAACCAGAGCCCCATTCACACACGAGTTACGGAAAATACACTGATGTCCCGGGTCGTGTTTCTTCTGGAATCTGTGCATGCGTTCACACACATCCCGTAAAGATCTCGTAAAGACACATTGGGATGTGAAGGGTTGTGGTACAACAGAGGAATTGTTTGCATTGCTTTGACAATATGTCAGCTAATCAGACATTAAACGAACACAAATTCCTTAACGAACACAAACTTTTGTTCTTTGTTAATGTTGTAAATGTTGATCTGCATTTAAAACCCTGGTCAAAGAGTCGCCCGATAACTACGTCATTACGACGGGCAAGCTAAAAACACAGAGCTAAGGATTTATAAGCTGTCGACCCAAAAAATGAGTGTTTAAGGACACAAAAGAGGGTAACGTAATCAGTGACAGGATATGCTTTAAAAAAACATCCTCATTATTAAAGGATTAAAGGATGTCAAAGGATTATTTTTACCATGTCGAAGGATAATTTCGCACCCTATGTGAACCTGAGAGGCACACGTAGACATACTGATGTCAGGATCCCTTAATTCCCCATTCTCCTGCTAATGCAATGCAACAACCTGAGGAAAACATAACAGCTATAATATGAGAACCCTCATGCCCTTATGTAACCTTTATAGCCTTCCAAATGCACAGCTGTTACCACATTCTCTGTTTGTGGTTTACAAAAACGTGATAATGATTGATTAAAAATTCTTCAAAGAATTAATATTGTGTGAGTTTTTGTAAAGCATCTCAAGCACTTTGTGTCACTGGGCTCTAACATCTCTCAGAGCACAATAATAGAGAGCTGAATCTGACAGAGTTACTCTGGTAATAATGAGATCAGTGGAGCTGGGGATGTAGTCGACTGAAACCATTGACGGTCTGGTATATTCTCATAACTGCTGTATGATCGAGCACCTTTCCACAGTAAAAACTGCGGTTCTGTGTTTGGATACTGTCTGAACCAGTAAAGCATAGCATAATCACTGTTAGCTTCATATGAGCAGCTCAGGGTCACAGACTCTCCTTCTCTCATGATTATATTAGTATTTCCTTCACTTGGTCCAATTTTGTCAGCAAATCCGCCTGAAATTAACCACATTTTTTATACATCATGATCTGTAATCTCTGATCAGGAGGATTATGTTTCAATAAAACTTGTTATATATGTGTCCTTTCAATAGAACAATATGAAATTAAAACCTCACATGGTGATTGCTTTCATATAGAAACGAGATGTTGTTGGTCCAGATTATTTATAGGCTCTTTACCTGTAACTACAGTGAGAATCATGAGTAGCGCATATCCCTCCTGGCAGTCCAGACGTAGTTTGTATTTCTATTACTGTTGGATTTATAAAAACGTGTGCCTGAATATTGCTGTGCTGTGTGTGTGTGTGTGTGTGTGTGTGTGTGTGTGTGTGTGTGTGTGTGTGTGTGTGTGTGTGTGTGTGTGTGATATTGTGGGTGTGGTTAGTGATGTCACGGGTTCAGCAGCCACTCACCAATCACATTCAGCAGATCTGATCACCGCACCTGTCACTCATCAGCACCTCATCAAACACCACATGACAGCACACACACACACACACACACACACACACACACGATTGCCGTGCCTGTGAATGATCTCCAGCAGTCTTACCTGTTAGGTTATTATCGCTCGTTAATCTCCAAGTGTGTTGTTCCTTCGAGGAACTCCCACCGCGCCGAACGACGATTTGGGGATGCTCCCTAAGCATCAGCGAATCTGAAGTCTGAATGAACACTAGTCCAATCCGATTGGTCGTGCGTGATGACGTCATCGTGGACGGCATACCGGAAGTATAAAGGAGCCGGCGTAATGGCGGCAGTTATTGCTCTTCAGCATAGCGCTCTCTGTGATTGTCTGTCTATTTACTGTTGTTTGTCCAGTTGTGCAAGTGTGTGAAAGAAGTAGGCGAGAGAAAGCAAGAGAGTTTAAGCAGTGTGTGCATCCGTGTCCCGCTACATTTCGGGCTCGGATGCACACCTGCTTTGTGTGCAATGCCTGGGTGTTCAGCATGCTCGGGCGGCTCTCGAGGAGCCGCTTGAGCGTTGTGAGCTGACACTCAGGCTGCTCCGCTCTCGGCTGGCCGTGTTCGATGAGGCCAGCCAGCCTGCGTGAGCCCGTGGATCGGTCCGCGTCGCCGAGGCGGTGCGGCGAGACGATCATGGGGCTCACGGATGGACAAGTCAGCGAGACTTGGGACTGCTGAGGCATCTTCCCAGTCTTTGTCTGTCAGTTCAGATGTTCTCCTTCCCGTGTGGAAGCCGCGATGCGGCTTCTTCCCCGAGGCGGAGGACCCGATGTGAACGGTCTGATTCTGGGAATTAGGCGTGCTCAGCATCGGGGCAGTCGAGATTATAACGAGCTCGCCACTTCTTATATGCAAGACTCAATCTCACGATTGCCGAGGCAGCGTGCAGGTATGGGTCTGCTATTAAGATGGCTACATTTAATTCTGAGGAATTAAATAAAATATGATCTGACTTTGAGGAGTTAGATATTCAGCCTATCATTCAGACCATGTTTCACCTTATTGTGGCTGTATTTAATTCCAAGGAAATAAATTAAAATATTATCTGACTTTGAGGAGTTAGATGTATTTTTATTCAGCCTATCATTCAGACCAGGTGACTTGTCTGGATATTCATCTAGGTGGAGCCCTCCTGAAGTTGATGTCGTTCTTGCCGCCTTGTGGCCTGCGGGACACATCAGTTTCAGGCAATTGCTATTCCCAGTGTCCGCCCTAGCGTGCGGCCCTGTAGAGCTGCTCCCTTAGATGAGGCTCGCGAAGGGCAACTGAGGTTGCTTCTTCCGGCGCTCTGAAATCGATGTGGTAATCCCGCCGTCTATGGCGCCGGTCCACATCGATTTCCCCTGGCTGCGCTGCTCCAGCCGCCTCTGAAAAGACCTGCGGCTGGGCAGCTCGCGCGTCCGCACAGAGGCTCGTTCCCAACTACTCCCTGCCGGTCAGCCGCTTCAGGGGTTGGGGGCGAGGCTCGTGTAACACCCAACGCCCCTCTCCCGGGTCGGAGCGATCGAGGTCGCCTCCTGTGGAGTTTTCGGGAATCGATGCTGTGCTCCCGCCATCTAGTATGCTTCGGGCCACATCGTTTCCCGCGCGCGCGTGCTGCACCAGCCGCCTCTAGCAAGACTTGCGGCGGTCCAGCGAGCGTCACGCACACGAAAATCTTCCTCGATTTCGCCCTGCCGGTTAGCCGCTTCAGGGGTCAGGAGGAGGCTCGGTTGACACCGAGGCCGGCCTCGAGAGGCTGGTTCCCTTAGCAGATTATCTTGGCGCAGGGTTATGCCTCCGGATATATCTGCAGGTTCGGGTAATGGAACAGGAAGTTCACTCCCGTTGGTAAGGAGGCCACAGAATGTGCTCCTCCGCCAGACAGGAAGTCCGGGTTTTACAGCCGGCACTTCATAGTTCCTAAGAAGGATGGCGAGTTGCGTCCAACTTTAGATCTGAGGTACTTGAATCGTTCTCTGAGGAGATTCAGATTCAAGATGCTTACAGTTCCTCCGTTGTGATTCAGATCCAGTCTGAGGACTGGTCTGTCACGACGGGTCTAAAGAGGACGCATGCTTCCCTGTAGCCATCCTTCTGTGTCACAGGAAGTTCCTGAGGTTCGCTTTTGGGGCAAAGCGTGCCAATATCAGGTTCTTCTATACGGCCTAGCCCTTCCCCCAAAGTATGTGGTAGCAGCAGTTCGGCATTGAGGTGTCCTTGGGTGCTCTCACTGCTTGGGGTTGAGACTCTACACGCAGTAGCGTGTTGGCGCCTTCCCAGAGAACTGTGTTCCTGGGAGTTGTATGGGATTCTCGTTGTGGGCACAATTGTCTCCCCGCACGTGTCGAGTCCATACGAGGCGGTGGTCTCTAAAATGAAGCTAGGCCACAGCATCACTGTGAAGCAGTTTTAAGGACTGCTGGGGCTCATTGCGGCTCGTCCAACAGAATATCTTTTGGCCTGCTGCAGACCCTTACAGTGGTGGCTGGAAATCAGGGGTTTTCCTCGAGGAAAACCGTTCTGTATGATCAGGGTAGCAGCGCAGATGCCTTCGTTCCCTAGTCATATGGAAGAAACCTTGGTTTCTGTCCCAGGAGCCAGTGTTGGGAGCATCACGTTGCCGGAAGACCGTTTCAACGGATGCCTCCCTCACTGGCTGGGGCGTGGTCATGGCGGCCGCTGCGAGAGGTCTGTGGGAGACCCGGCATTTCTCCTGGCACATTTACTGCCTGGAAATGCTGGCGGTCTACAAAGCTCTGAGGGCTTTTTCCCAGACCTCCGCGGCCACCATGTCCTGATACAGAAGTAAACCAGGTGACTTTCCTTGAGAAATCCATTCTGTATGATCAGGGTAGCAGCGCAGTGGCCTTCGTTTCCTAGTCATATGGAAGGAACCTTGGTTTCTGTCCCAGGAGCCAGTGTTGGGAGCGTCCTGTTGCGGAGATCCGTTTCAACAGGCGCCTCCCTCACTGGTTGGGGCGCGGTCATGGGCGGCCGCTTTGCGAGGGGCCTATGGGAGGGCCGTCATTCCTCCTGGCATATAATTTGCCTGGAGATGCTGGCGGTCTACAAAGCTCTCAGGAGCTTTTTCCCGGACCTCGCGGCCAACATGTCCTGGTGCGGACAGACAATACGTCTGTCGTAGCGTACCTCAATCATCAGGGAGGGTTCAGGTCGCGCCCTCTGTGCAGACTGGCGCATCTAATCCTCCGGTGGTCCCAGGAAACTGTTGTCCATCAGGGCAATGTATGTCCCGGGGGTCCAAAATCAGGGAGCAGACATCCTGTCGAGGCAGGGGCTGAGGCCCGGGGAGTGGCGACTCCACCCAGAGGTGGTGGAGGCCATGTGCAGAGGTTCGGCCCAGTGGAAGTGGACCTGTTTGCGTCTCGAGAGACGTCCCACTGTCCACTGTGGTTTTCTCACGCATCCAGCCCGCTGGTTGGATGCCAGGGTTCAGGCGTGGCCGAGGCTGCGTCTGTCGCATTCCCCGATTGCTCTGCTCCCGGGAGTCCTGGAGAGGGTCCGTCGACAAGGTCAGCCTACTTCTGGTAGCACCCTGTTGGCCGACTGAGTATGGTTCTCGGATATCATAGCTCTGCTGGCAGGTCATCCGTGGCAGATTCCTCTGAGGAGGATCTCCTGTCTCAGGCGGCGGGTACAATATTTTACCCCGGCCGAGATTTGGAACCTTTGGGTCTGGCCCCTGAGGGGCCAGGTACCTAGAGGCTGGCCTGTCGGCAGAGGTGGTAGAGCGTTACTCAGTTCCAGGGCTCCGTCTACAAGGAGACTGTACAGCCTCAAGTGGAATGTATTTTCCACTTGGTGCAGGGAGCGTGAGGTGGACCCAGTTAACTGCCCGGTGGCTTCAGTGCTGGAGTTCCTCCAAGATCGCTTCTCTGCGGGTCTAACCCCGTCCACACTCAAGGTGTACGTGGCTGCCATTACGGCTTTCCACACTCCTACGGGTGATGGGCCTTTGGGTAGGCACGGCTGGTTGTACAGTTCCTCCGTGGGGTTGGAGGATGAGGCCTGTGGCTCAATCCAGAGTTCCAACATGGGATCTGGCAGTGGTTCTCGGAGGGCTGGCTGAGGCCCCCTTCGAGCCATTGGGGTCGGCTGAACCAAAGAACCTGACCCTTAAGGTGGCTTTTCTCCTCGCCATTACCTCTCTGAGGAGAGTGGGTGATCTCCAGGCCTTGGCGGTAACGCCGACTTGCCTGGAGTTTGCCCCGGGTGGAGTAAAAGCCATCTTACACCCTAGGCCAGGCTACGTGCCTAAGGTCCCATCAAGGGTGGTCAGGTCTTTGGTTCTGCAGGCATTCCATCCTCCGCCTCACGTGACGGCGGAAGAGGAGAGGCTTCACCTGCTCTGCCCGGTTAGGGCGCTTAGAGTGTATTTGGCGAAGTCGGCACAGTGGAGGAGATCTCAACAACTGTTGGTGTGTTTCGGCTCACCCAAGAAAGGGTTGCCTGCGTCTACTCAGACAATCAGTAACTGGATTGTCAGGCGATAACCATGGCCTATCAGGTGCAGTTTGCCTTCACCTATGGCCGTGAGGGCACATTCCACCAGAGGCATGGCCTCTTGGTGGCCCTCCTTTCTGGGGTCCCCTTGCAGGATATCTGCGAGGCGGCTGGGTGGGCTACCCACACACCTTCATCAGGTTTTATAGCCTGCATCTCCCCTCGGACGCCTGGCGCTAGGGTGCTCCAGTCCTAGTTGTGCCCGGTCTCCGGCTTCACACTAGGGCAGGCGCTACCCTCGGTGTGGCCTAGTGGGTACTCGTTCCCCAAATCATCGTTCGGCGCGGTGGGAGTTCCTCGAAAGAGCGGCTCGGGTTATGTATATAACCCTTGTTCCCTGAGAAAGGAAGCGAGCACTGCGTCGCGTCGCCACACCTCGGCACGCCTGGGCGCATGCTTCAGAGCAATAGCTGCCGCCATTACGCGCGGCTCCCCTTTTATACTTCCGGGTATGCCGTCACGATGGCGTCATCACGCGCACGACCAATCGGATTGGACTAGTGTTCATTCAGACTTCAGATTCGCTGATGCTTAGGAGCATCCCCAAATCGTCGTTCGGACGCGGTGCTCGTTCCTTTCTCAGGGAACAAGGGTTATATACATAACCCGAGCCGTTCTGTCCTGCGATACGCAGAAGCCTGCAGAAACTAAAACTATTAGCTCAAGGAGCCAAGACTGGTTTCACAGACAGGGCTTAGATTAATCCAGGATTAGGCCTTAGTTTAATTAGGAAATCTTTTATAAACTTGCTTTCCAAGCTGTAGGCCTTATACTGGTGATAGATGAGGAGGAAAGTGTTCCAGACAAACACCGATGAGATCTGGAGGAGCATGTACAGTACATCAGGGAAATATCTGACCAATGGAAGGGAAATCTTCACTTGTGATAATATACTGCCCCCTTCTGCTAAAACACAGGACAGCATGTGTTGTTCAGTTGCTGTCTGTAGTAATGACTTACTGTAGGAGATGATGATGGTTCTACTGTATCTCACAGCACTTGAGCTGTACGCCTCCCACATCTCAGACCGCATCTCTCACTATATCACAGGATCTCAATATCAGAAGTATGGACTGCTCTAGATCGGCCAGTTCTTGCTGTGAGATCACCGCACACTTCCACTAAGGCATTTGCAAGGACCATCAGCTGTGCTTTCTGTCTGCCTTTAGTCTTAGGCGTTTTACCTTATGGACATTGCAGTTTATAGCTCTGTCCATCTGCGGTCCTTAAGTTTCCTATGGCATGGTCAGAAGCGATCAGGGTCATCTTTCACCTCTCCGAGTCCATGGAAAGATCCTTTCAGTGTCCAGTGTTCAATAGCCCTGTCAGTTTATGCTTTATGATTTTAAATGTATGACTGTAATGAGAGTCATGTGTGCAGATATAATGTCTGTAACTGTGGGTGTGGTTTGGGTTTCTGATATTTAAACCCCCTTCTGTCTTGCCACATTAAAACTGAGATCAATAACTGTCCATTACTGGGATTGTCTCTTTATCTATTATAGTCTCTGTGTGTGTGTGTGTGTGTGTGTGTGTGTGTGTGTGTGTGTGTGTGTGTGTGTGTGTGTGTGTGTGTGTGTGTGTGATATCTCTGATCATTCTGGCGTCTGTATTCTGTGTGTTGGGAAAATCCCATTAGCATTTGGAGAGTAAAGACTGGTTCAGTTCAATCTGTGGTTATTGTCGTAACTTCACCCCCTAGTGGCAGATGACAAACACTTACATGTGTCACAGAACTGATGCGTTGTTGATGTTGTTGTGTATCCTCAGGTTATTGTGCAGTGTGTGTGTGTGTTTCCTCAGGTTATTGTGCAGTGTGTGTGTGTTTCCTCAGGTTATTGTGCAGTGTGTGTGTGTTTCCTCAGGTTATTGTGCAGTGTTGTTGTGTTTCCTCAGGTTATTGTGCAGTGTGTGTGTGTTTCCTCAGGTTATTGTGCAGTGTGTGTGTGTTTCCTCAGGTTATTGTGCAGTGTGTGTGTGTTTCCTCAGGTTATTGTGCAGTGTGTGTGTGTTTCCTGTGACTGTGGGCCTCAGAGCGCAGTAATACACAGCAGAGTCTGACACAGATGCAGAGGAGATCTCCAGATACACACGGGTTTGCTCTTTTCTGTGAATGATGGATATTCCCGAAACTGGAGGATCAGCTGGAGTTATTGTTCCATAGGATTCCAGTATGAGGAACAGTGGCGGTGATCCTGCATATTGGCGATACCAGTGAAGGCTATCAACAGACCCGTGTAGTTACAGGAGAGTTTCACGCCTCAGTCTCAGTGGCAAATGCTGCATCTCTGTCTGGAGTGATGGCATCTGTAGCTCTGGTACCTGCAACACAAACCTCTTTCAGCATGTTTAAAATGAGATACTGGGATGTCATGACACGTGTAAGATTTTACCTTGAGCTAAAGTCAGCAATATAAGAACACAAGTTAGCATGATGAGCTGGTTCCTGCTTCCTCAGTGTCTGTGATGAACTGAACGAGTCTGTGTTTCACAGGCCTGTGTTAAGCTCCGCCTCTTTCAGAAATCACAGACAGTTCAACCCAAAAACACTCGAGGAATGGAGAAATTAACCAACATTAGATGGCCAAAGGTTAGGTTATTGATGAATCAATGTTCTATACCTCCATAATTAAAACAATAAAAGATGCAGCGTTTAGCCTGTAGTTAAAATAACATTTAATTTCTTGAAAGAGCACAATCCATCATCTGGTGATCAATCTGATACTGTACTTTATTACTGTATTACTCTAGTCCTCCAGATCTAATCTCACTGAAGGAAGACCACTTCTACTGTTACTATCCTCACTTATTATTCTCTTAATTACATTAGATCAGAATAGGTGTGTTAGGTAGTTTATATATGTTAAACATGTATTCTCAGATATCTCCTGACCCCAGTGTGTGTTGATTCAGTGTCTTGAGCTGCAGACGCTTTTTGAGCCTCAGTTTTGAATCCCATACGCAAATACGGCATTTAATTATCCAAAATTGGCACTGTAGGGTATCAGAAACATTAGATTTAATTGTATTTTTCCACTGAAAATGGATTGGACTGGAGCACACATGGATAAATTGGATTGACAAATAAACTTCTTATATATGCTGTGTTGTTAAATATGTTCCTATGGTTAATACTTAACATATTTTCCCAGTATTTCTGCCGGTTGACTGTGATGTTGGCAGTGTCTTACCCATAGGGAGTGTTTCTGTGCAGTGTGTGTGTGTGTGTGTGTGTGTGTGTGTGTGTGTGTGTGTGTGTGTGTGTGTGTGTGTGTGTGTGTGTGTTTCTGTATGCAGTGTGTGTGTGTGTGTGTGTGTGTGTGTGTGTTTCTTATTTACATGTTTGTGTGTGTGTGTGTTTTGTGCAGTGTGTGTAGTATGTGTGTGTATGTATGTTTGTGTGTGTGTGTTTCCTATACAGTGTGTGTGTTTCTGTGCAGTGTGTGTGTGTGTGTGTGTGTGTGTGTGTGTGTGTGTTTCTGTGCAGTGTGTGTGTGTGTGTGTGTGTGTGTGTGTGTGTGTATGTGTGTTTCTGTACAGTGTGTGTGTGTGTGTGTGTTTCTGGCCATTTTGTGTGTGTGTCCTGTCACTGTAGGCTCCATGGCACAGTAATATGGCTGAGTCTGTCACTTTAGCAGAGGAGATCTCCAGATAGGTTTTGGTTTTCTCCTTGTTCAGTTTTCCAGAGAATCGAGGATCTAGATCCACAACTTTAGACTTGTGTAAAACTTTCCCAGTTCCATGCAGAATGACGAGAAGAAATTCAGGAGCCGATCTGGGATACTGGCGATACCAATACAGACTCACTGCCGAGGAGTAATTGCACGAGAGGGATATCATTTCCCTTTCTGTTCTATAAACTTCAGTCTGAACCGGCGTGATGACATTCCCAAAAATATCACCTGCAGAAATAACATGTTCATCTTAAAAGGGAAAAAAGGACAAACAAGCATTGAACTAAAATCCTGACTGACTAGAAAACATACCTGCAAGAGAAAAGAGCACAATAAGAACAAATGGTGTCATTTTCCCGGAGGATAGAGTTAACCTGCAGCAGCTGTGACTGAAGAAGCGCTTCATCTGTCTCTCGCTCGCCCCTCCCCTTACAGCTGTCACTCAGAAACGGCAACGCATGGACACACATGGCTAAATATCAACTCATTTTAATCTAAATTTTTAACTGTTGTTTAAATATCTCAGATGTGACTTTATTTTCTTATTTTAATCTCCCAAAGTTGCTTCTTTTACACTTCATGTAAAAAAAAAATTTATTGGCTTTTTGCCAACACACAGTTTTGTTATTAATTGCTTTAAGTTCTCAAGAACACGTTTGAGCAATGAAGAAGTGGACCTAACCAACAAAAGAGCTGAAGGGGTGCATTTCATTATTTGAAGTACAAATATTTTTAACATTATAAATGTATTTAATTATGTCAGGTATTTTTCCTGAATAAAGGGTTACTTTCTTTGAAAGCATCACACTGACCCCAAACTTTTGAACAGTAGTGTATATATAATCACACTAAAACAGTACCTGTCATGAGAATCAGCAGTTGGCATCTGTCCATGTTCATATCCCGAGGGATTTATTTAGTTCTAAGCCAAATCATCTTCACAGTGATAAGAGAGACTGCGATAAAGGACTATCCCTTTATTTAATGTGAATGAAGAAGAGACGTTTCACTGACACTGCAGTGTGAAGGAATGAAGAAGCGCTAATGTGTGTTTGTAAAGTGGGTGTGGTTAGTGACATCCAACAGGTGTTTGAGGCAGTCACCCAAGCCCACAAGAGAGCACTCTGGTCAGTCAGAGAAGCTGGATGGGTCCCTCTGGAGGAAAGGGAACCAGGGTGTTTGAGGCAGTCACCCAAGCCCACAAGAGAGCACTCTGGTCAGTCAGAGAAGCTGGATGGGTCCCTCTGGAGGAGAGGAACCAGGGTGTTTGAGGCAGTCACCCAAGCCCACAAGAGAGCACTCTGGTCAGTCAGAGAAGCTGGATGGGTCCCTCTGGAGAGGGAACCAGGGTGTTTGAGGCAGTCACCCAAGCCCACCAGAGAGCACTCTGGTCAGTCAGAGAAGCTGGATGGGTCCCTCTGGAGGAGTGGGAACCAGGGTGTTCAAGGCAGTCACCCAAGCCCACCAGAGAGCACTCTGGTCAGTCAGAGAAGCTGGATGGGTACCTCTGGAGGAGAGGGAACCAGGGTGTTCGAGGCAGTCACCCAAGCCCACCAGAGAGCTCTCTGGTTGCTCAGAGAAGCTGGATGGGTCCTCTGGAGAGGGAACCAGGGTGTTCAAGGCAGTCACCCAAGCCCACCAGAGAGCACTCTGGTCAGTCAGAGAAGCTGGATGGGTCGCTTTGGAGGAGTGGGAACCAGGGTGTTCAAGACAGTCACCCAAGCCCACCAGAGGCCACTCTGTTCAGTCAGAGAAGCTGGCTGGGTCCCTCTGGAGGAGTGGGAACCAGGGTGTTCAAGACAGTCACCCAAGCCCATCAGAGAGCACTCTGGTCAGTCAGAGAAGCTGGATGGGTCCTCTGGAGGAGAGGGAACCAGGGTGTTCAAGGCAGTCACCCAAGCCCACCAGAGAGCACTCTGGTCAGTCAGAGAAGCTGGATGGGTCGCTTTGGAGGAGTGGGAACCAGGGTGTTCAAGACAGTCACCCAAGCCCACCAGAGAGCACTCTGGTCAGTCAGAGAAGCTGGATGGGTCCTCTGGAGGAGTGGGAACCAGGGTGTTCAAAACAGTCACCCAAGCCCACCAGAGAAAAAACTATTTTTCAAATATATTTCAAAATAAATCTAATTATTAAACTAAATTAACCATATAGACCAAATTACTTATCTAATTACTGATCTAAAGCCCACATTGTTACTGTATGATAATCGAAATATATTCTGTTGCATTATTTTTCTGTTTAACACTGTGAAGCTGCTTTGAAACAATCTGCATTGTTAAAAGCGCTATATAAATAAAGTTGACTTGACTTGAGAGAGCACTCTGGTCAGTCAGAGAAACCGGATCGGTCCTCTGGAGGAGTGGGAACCAGGGTGTTCAAGACAATCACCCAAGCCCACCAGAGAGCACTCTGGTCAGTCAGAGAAGCTGGATGGGTCCCTCTGGAGGAAAGAGAACCAGGGTGTTCAAGGCAATCACCCAAGCCCACCAGAGAGCACTCTGGTCAGTCAGAGAAGCTGGATGGGTCCCTCTGGAGGAGTGGGAACCAGGGTGTTCGCAATCACCCAAGCCCACCAGAGAGCACTCTGGTCAGTCAGAGAAGCTGGATGGGTCCCTCTGGAGGAGTGGGAACCAGGGTGTTCGAGGCAGTCACCCAAGCCCACCAGAGAGCACTCTGGTCAGTCAGAGAAGCTGGATGGGTCCCTCTGGAGGAGTGGGAACCAGGGTGTTCGAGGCAGTCACCCAAGCCCACCAGAGAGCACTCTGGTCAGTCAGAGAAGCTGGATGGGTCCCTCTGGAGGAGTGGGAACCAGGGTGTTCAAGGCAGTCACCCAAGCCCACCAGAGAGCACTCTGGTCAGTCAGAGAAGCTGGATGCGTCCCTCTGGAGGAGTGGGAACCAGGGTGTTCGAGGCAGTCACCTAAGCCTATGTAACCTCTCATAATCTCCCATATTCACAGGTGTTGCCACACTGTCATTTCCAGAGCTGTGGTTGAAAAACATCATAAATTGTGGTTTGATGCGATTAAAGACAATAGCAATGTTCAAAGCAATAATGGTGTGTGTGAGTTTTTGTAAAGCGTCTCAAGCACTTTGTGTCACTGGGCTCCAACTCTCAGAGCACAATAATAGAGAGCTGAATCTGACAGAGTTACACTGGTAATAATGAGATCAGTGGAGCTGGGGGATGTAGTCGACTGAAACCGCCGGTCTGGTATATTCTCATAACTCCGTGATCGAGCACCTTTGAGCAGTAAATACTGCGGTTCTGTGTTTGGATACTGTCTGAACCAGTAGAGATAGATGTCATTGCTGTTAGATTCATATAAGCAGCTCAGGGTCACAGACACTCCTTCTCTCATGATTATATTAGTATTTCCTTTACTCGGTCCAATTCTATCAGCAAATCCGCCTGAAATACAGTCAATCATATATTGTAATATATCATGATCTAATGAGGATCTTTTGTTGTTTAGTAATATATTTACTTTACCTGAAACTGTAATGAGCATCATGAGTAGCATTTGCCTTTCCTCCATCTTAACTGAAGTTCACTTTAAAGATCAGAGTGTTTGTTTATTAAATTGATTTTTAAGATTTGCGTCCCTGATTTATTGATTGTTGATTTATAAGTTAAGTAGTATGCTGAAGAGTCAGTGATGGATGAATTAATGCTTAGCACATTCACGCTCTGAGCTTTATTCAGACAGCAGGTGCTTGTGTAATGTGAATAAAAGAGCCTGTGAGGTTATGCTGCCCCCTAATGTTGGAGCTCAGAACAGCAGGTTCTGTCCATTTGCTTTAAAGTGCTTTAAAATGTGGTCTGTGTTTGAGTTACTTTTATTGACATTCATTTTTAAATACTTGAGTGTTGTGCTCACACACATGCACAAAACACTTATAAAACTGAAAGGCCTATGTACAATCTTACAGGACCTACTAATATAAGAAGGTTATAATAACATTTTAAGTATCTGTGTGATTTTCCGCTGTACATAAACCCTTAACCCCACCTCTGGCTTGCTTTCTCCCATCTAAACCCTTTTTGTGCAGTGTTGTAGTGTTTCCTGTGACTGTGGGCTCCAGAGCACAGTAATACACAGCAGAATGAGTTACAGCCGCAGAGGAGATCTCCAGATACACACGGCTGATGTCTTTTCTGTGATGGATTGAGATCCCAGCAACTGGAGGATCAGCCTCAGTAACTGCCCCATAGTAATCCAGTATGAGGAACTGTGGTGGTGAACCTGCGTACTGGCGATACCAGTGAAGACCTCGGGCAGAACCAGTGTAGCTGCACGAGAGAGTCACATTGGCACCCTCTACAGCAGATTCATAAGCGCTGTCCGGTGTGATGGCTTCTGTGGCTCTGGAACCTGCCGTTAAACACCGGAGAACCAGAAAAGAAACTTGTGAGTGAAATTTACAAATGCACATTCTCCATTCAAATGCAATGACATACTTAATAATGCAATGTTGTTATTAGCTTGGTTGCCATTTTTTAATTTTTTTTTAAATAAGACATTACACTGCAAAAAATGCTTTCTTAATTTGAAGTTTTGTCTTGTTTTTAGTCCAAATATCTAAAAGTTCCTAAAACAAGAACAACTAGACAAGTAAAAATGAAGTGAGTTAAATAAGCATCTGCCAATGGGGTCAGCAAACAAGATTATTTTGATTATACCCTAACCCTAAGACGATAACTTTAGCTTGTCTGGTAAATGCTTCTTAACGTAAGACAACAAATACTAAGTAAGAAAAGCATTTTTTTGCAGTTTATTTATTTACAATGTACACAAAAACTACATTTGTTCTATACTTATAAAATGTTTTCATGCTCCCCTTTTAAGAAAGCTCTTGCATATGCTCCTACCTTGAGCTGATGATATCAATATAATGAAATAGATCATCATGATGGCTCAATAATCAGGTTTGAACACGCACAGAAACTTCCGACCACCCAAAGAGATTGTGAGATGTTGACAGTCTTTATTGTCTCTCACAGTGACTGCGCTAAACTCCACCTACTCAGATTTACTACATTCATCTCACAATATAAGGGGATCATTTTAAAGTTAAACATATATGTTTGCATGACAGACAGAAATAAGGACTTTATAATAATAATTACCCAGATTATTACTGCAGAAAGTGTATTTATGTTGCTTAAAGTTAAGTTTGAAATGGCATGGAAATATGATACAAATAAGATTTTATTTGGTTTGCTGGATGTTTTTTTCTAATATATATAGATTAGTAAAATGTCAGTAGAAATATCCTATGCTTTAACCCATTTCCAGAATATAGTGAGGTTATTGTGCAGTGTGTGTGTGTTTCCTGTCACTGTGGGCTCCATGGCACAGTAGTACATCACTGAATCTGCCACTTTAGCAGAGGAGATCTCCAGATACACAAGGGTTTTCTCTTCATTCAGTTTTGCAGAGAATCGAGGATCTTGATCCACAATTTTAGATTTGTGTAAAACCTCCCCATTGGAGTGAAGAATAACAAAAAGAAATTCAGGAGCCGATCCGAGATATTGGCGATACCAAAATAAACTTCTTGCTGAGGAGTAGCTACAGGAGAGTCTTATAATGTCCCCTTCTGTCCCAAACACACGAGTTTCAGCTGGTGTGATGACATTCCCAAAGCTCACACCTGCAGAGGAAATTACCAACATTTGACAACAAAGACATTCACAAATGAGAAATAAAACTGAGCCCCTGCGGGTTGAAATATAATACTTACAGGCAAGACACCAGAACAAAGCCAAAGCAAACAGCATCATTTCAGGATGTTTTAGTTCATCTGCTTCACAAAGTGTCCCTGAGCATCCGTTCCTCATCTACAGAGGGTCTCCAGCTACGGCACCGCCTCTTAAAGCCGCAGTTCTGAATTTATGAAGATGATCATCTCTCGGATGCTTTATCGAATGTTCATGATGATAATGCACTTTTGGCAATGCACTTTTATGATGGATGGATGGATCCTCAGGTTATTGTGCAGTGTTGTTGTGTTTCCTCAGGTTATTGTGCAGTGTTGTTGTGTTTCCTCAGGTTATTGTGCAGTGTGTGTGTGTTTCCTCAGGTTATTGTGCAGTGTTGATGTGTTTCCTCATGTTATTGTGCAGTGTTGATGTGTTTCCTCAGGTTATTGTAAAGTGTGTGTGTGTATCCTCAGGTTATTGTGCAGTGTTGTTGTGTTTCCTCAGGTTATTGTAAAGTGTGTGTGTGTATCCTCAGGTTATTGTGCAGTGTTGATGTGTTTCCTCAGGTTATTGTAAAGTGTGTGTGTGTATCCTCAGGTTATTGTGCAGTGTTGTTGTGTTTCCTCAGGTTATTGTGCAGTGTGTGTGTGTATCCTCAGGTTATTGTGCAGTGTTGTGTTTCCTCAGGTTATTGTGCAGTGTGTGTGTATCCTCAGGTTATTGTGCAGTGTGTGTGTGTGTGTTTCCTCAGGTTATTGTGCAGTGTTGTTGTGTATCCTCAGGTTATTGTGCAGTGTTGTTGTGTTTCCTCAGGTTATTGTGCAGTGTGTGTGTTTCCTCAGGTTATTGTGCAGTGTGTGTGTGTTTCCTCAGGTTATTGTGCAGTGTGTGTGTGTTTCCTCAGGTTATTGTGCAGTGTTGTGTGTGTTTCCTCAGGTTATTGTACAGTGTGTGTGTGTGTTTCCTCAGGTTATTGTAAAGTGTGTGTGTGTATCCTCAGGTTATTGTGCAGTGTTGTTGTGTTTCCTCAGGTTATTGTGCAGTGTGTGTGTGTTTCCTCAGGTTATTGTGCAGTGTGTGTGTTTCCTCAGGTTATTGTACAGTGTGTGTGTGTGTTTCCTCAGGTTATTGTGCAGTGTGTGTGTGTTTCCTCAGGTTATTGTGCAGTGTGTGTGTGTTTCTGTCACAAGGTGACGATTTTTATAGGGCGGAACCAAAAGTCAGAAGAAGTTTGGTTCCACCCGAGGTGTGTAGCAGTACATACGGTGTTCAGAGAGTTAATGTACAGAAGCTGTGTGATTAACAAGAGCGGATGATGATTGGAGGATACGACAAACAAAGCAGTATTTAAAGACATTGGAAATCACAGGTTGGAGGGCAGTGCTGGAGTTAGTGCTCGTGTTTTGTTGGTGCTGGTTGGTGCTATTGTAGTGTCGCGCTGCAGGCATACTTACATCCGTTGCGGATCTAAATCTCTCTCCCAGGCTGAAGTGTGTATACCGAAGGAACATACAAACCCTACGGGCTGAAGCTGTGACAAAGATCGTTGATATTGAGGAATGCAAAGGGGAAGCTGAGTCAGGGAGTGAATGTGAGTGTACTGTCCTAGGAGACTTATTGAGACGGTCGCATTGTTGTGAGTATTGGCCAAGAGAAGAGCGGCTTGTTTAGGTGACAAAGACCCGACGCCTGTATCTGTGGAGCAAGTGTACGCTAAGACTACTCGACACCCCCTGTGAGTATCAAACCTCCATTCTGAATCCAGTATTGTGCATCACTTGTGGTATAGTTGTTCTCTAGAAGAGAAGCAGAGTGACTGGTTTGTGCAACAGAGGCGATCCACGTGTGTATTGGGACAGAGGAAACGCCATACCATTCGACACCATCTGTGAGTACCCAACTATACATACTGGACAGAACATTGTGGATTACCTGCGATATAACTATCTGCAAGAAGGAAGGAAGACTGGCCCCACCCTTGACAGCGGTGGGAGAGCCAGAGGAAATATATACACCTGGGTTAAGTGTGGCCACGCATTACTTCACTGGACCAGACTTTACCATCGCCTATTGTCCCTGGCAACGTGGATGAAGCGGGCGTCTTATGTGTGCACTGGATTGCGGTGGGTGAATCTTTTATGCTGTGGAATGTTTTCACTGTGACGTGCTGCTGTGCTCTGCTGTGCTCTGCTGTGCTCTGCTGTGTATTGCTGTGTGTCTTGTCAGACAAACCCCCGTTTTCATACGCCCGTCAGGAGGAAGAACAGGCCGTTGTGTCCAGTTTAAAATTGACAACTACATGCTGTGAACTACCCCAGGTGTTGGAGGACAAGAGTGGTGTCTGGAAAAGCCCCTTAGGATCATTGAAGTATCACGGTCACGTGAGTGCTAGTACACAAACTACCGTGGATGTATACATTGTGTGTTATCTTTTGTGTCCGAAGAAAGAAATAAAGTGAACGAAGAAAAGGAGTCGGGTGAACCTGTACCTACTGTCTGCTGTAACTAGCAAAGAGGTGAGAGTGAAGCACACCAACGTAACTGTGTCCCAGCTGCCGCCTGTGGAAGAGAGAGATAAAGTGAACCACACGAGAAGGAGCTGTGTAAATCTGTACCTACCGTCTGCTGTAACCAGCAAAGAGCTGCCGCCTGTGGAGAAAGAGAGATAAAGCGAACCACACGAAAAGGAGCTGTGAAGACCTGTACTTACCGTCTGC
The DNA here is from genome assembly GCA_023029165.1 of Gobiocypris rarus. Lineage (NCBI taxonomy): Eukaryota > Metazoa > Chordata > Actinopteri > Cypriniformes > Gobionidae > Gobiocypris > Gobiocypris rarus. Next base: position 32,564,006 of record CM040915.1, on the reverse strand, counting down.
TGTATCCAGCAAAGAGGTGAGAGTGAAGTATACCAGAGTAACGGTGCTTTTGTGTCCCAGCTGCCACCTGTGGAGGAAGAGAGATAAAGTGAACCACACGAGAAGGAGCTGTGTAAACCTGTACTTACCGTCTGCTGTATCCAGCAAAGAGGTGAGAGTGAAGTATACCAGAGTAACGGTGCTTTTGTGTCCCAGCTGCCACCTGTGGAGGAAGAGAGACAAAGTGAACCACACGAGAAGGAGCTGTGTAAACCTGTGCTTACCGTCCGCTGTACCCAGCAAAGAGCCGCCGCCTGTGGAGAAAGAGAGATAAAGCGATCCACACGAAAAGGAGCTGTGAAGACCTGCAATTACCGTCTGCTATATCCAGCAAAGAGGTGAGAGTGAAGTATACCAGAGTAACGGTGCTTTTGTGTCCCAGCTGCCACCTGTGGAGAAAGAGAGACAAAGTGAACCACATGGGAAGGAGCTGTGTAATCCTGTACTTACCGTCCGCTGTAACCTGCAAGGAGCGGTCACCTGTTGAGCGAGAGAACTAAAGTGAAACACACAAGAAGGAGCTGGACAAACTCGTACCGACCGCAGGTCATGAGAACTAAGCCCATCCAAATAACTGTGTCCCTGGGTATCTGCAGCAGCCTGTAGGAAGAAAAGGAGAACTTGTGAGATACCAGGACATCCATAGTCGATTCCGCACTGTGCGGCCACACCAAGGAGTAACCGGGATAAACCCTCCACCTACTTGCACATTCGATCTGCCTCCAGGAAGGAAGAGGAGGGCGCCACGGACATTACAACCAAAGGGACGGACCCCCGTTGCCCTCCCCCTCCTCTCACCTACCCTTTGGCCGTCCACCTGGAGGGCAGAACTGTTTAGTTTTAATTGCCCCTTTCCCATTTCCCCCAGAGACAATCTCTTTTTAAATAGCTAAATAAAGTTGTTTTAACTTACCTGTTCCCGTGTTGTCTGGTCATTGGGTTGGCTTTTGGGGACCTCCTCGAGGTGGAAGTTAAAAGGGGTGTGGCTTAGTCAGGCAGTAGCCAGCCCCGGGGCGGGACAGATTTTGGCGTAGTCGGCAGGGTTTTCCACCTCGAGTTGAGTAACCAGAGTCGCCCAATGACCGACGACGCGGGGCCAGTGGCCCAACCCCGTGTTATGCCCGTCTTTATGGGTAGCCCCTGGATCCAGAAATACAGAGGGACAGGATCAGAGGTGAAGTTTGCAGAATGGAAAACCCAGTTAGAGTACCTGGCCGATTTGCAAGGTCTTACTGCGGTCCAGCGACTCCAATTTGTCCTAAATTCCCTAGAAGGGGAGGCACGATGAGAGGTGCAAGCTGCCCCCGAAGCTGTTAGAGCCACTGCTCAATCGATATTCCAGTTTCTCACCGACCAGTATGGTGATCATACCCCCGTAGCTGTTCTCCGTTCACAGTTTTTTAACTGCAAGCAAGGTCCCCGCCAACCGATTAGAGCTTTTGCCCTGAAACTGAGAGAGCAGCACACTCGGCTACAGGCCCGTCGTGACCATGGGTTGGGCGATGGAGAGACCCTACTACGGGATCAGTTCCTCCTGGGAATGAAGGAGGGCCCAGTGAGACAGAGCTTGAGAGTCCAGTTTCGAAGGGACCCGGGACTGACGTTTGAAGATTTGAGAAAGGAGGCACTAGCCCTAGAAGGGGAAGAGACCGAAGTAGGTGAGCCTGAACCCCCTGTGTGTGCGGCAGTCAGTGAAGCGATGCCGGCACGGCCTGAGGGCCAGGATTGGAAACAAGTGTTGAAGGCGGAGCTTTTGAAAGATGTGCATGACCAAATGTCCGAACTGACCAAAGCCCTTTTAGGGGAGCTGCGCCAGGACGGGCGCGGGAGGAATCAAGGCCAGTGTTCGAACGAGTACACTCGGAGGGGGGCCGAGAGCCGCCCAGGCGCCCGGGCCGCCCAAATCAACCCCGGTTCGAATGGGATGAGCAAGGTCGGCCGATCTGTAACCGTTGTAGGGAGCCAGGCCATTATAGTCGCCAGTGTGGGTCTCGTCGAGCATCTGAAGGGGGTTTTTAGCTCGACCGGCCACAGTGGGTCGTGTGGTCGGGACCCCCAGAGAAGACCCTAGGAACGAGCACGGCTCAAGGAGCCAGATGGTCGGGCAAAGCCCGGTGGCGGAGGTGAAGGTATGTGGCAAGATGATACAGTGCCTAGTAGATACAGGCTCCCAAGTTACGCTGTTTGCGGAAAGCCTCTCTAGAGAAGTGTTTGGACAATCAGGAGCGCAGCGGAGGCCCCTGGCTCACTCTGAAAGGTGCTAACGGCCTTGACATCCCCTATATCGGCTACCGGCTGACGGACCTGGAGGTACATGGAGTGGTGGTCCCCCAGAAAGGGGTAATTATCGTGCAGGATCATTGTTTGGGTACCCACCGAGCCCTGTTGGGCATGAACGTTCTGTCCGAGTGCTGGGAGGAGCTATTCCGGGCTAGGCCCGGCCCCAGTATACCGCCTGCAGAACGACCTAAGTGGGAGCAAGTGGTGGCTGACTGTCGGAGTACAAATGGCCCAGGTCCGTAGGAGCCGGGAAGAGGTAGGGAGAGTTACGTGTCGTTTTGCTGTGTCTGTCCCCCGCAAAGAGCGATGGGCCAGAGTACCACCGCGAGAAGCCGGCCCAGAGGAATGGGTGCTGGTGGAACCCCATGGCGACTGTCCACAAGTGGCAGTGGCACGAGGCCTGGCGGCAGTCCGATGAGTGAGGGTTCCTGTGAAAGTAAGGAATGAACATCCCTATGCAGTACACTTGCATCGACACCAACGGTTAGCTCGACTAACGATAGTTGCACCTCACCAAGTGAGAGAGGAAAATGACGTCCGGTTCCGTCAGGTGTGCCCGACCGTCATTGAAGTGGCCCTGACACAAGTGGACACCTCGCCGGAGGGCGCGGGAAGCGGCATGCCAAGTCATCTGACGGGTGAGTCGTTGCGGGGAGAGAAATTGGAACAGGCACAGACACAGAAGTTACAGGCACTACTCCAGAGATGGCAACACGTGTTTGCGATGCGATGAGGACTATGGGTGCACCCAGGTAGTGGAACATCACATCCCCACCGGGGACGCAGGGCCAAGCAGAGAGAGATATCGTCCGATTCCACCTACCTTGTACGCCGAGGTACGTACTCTTCTGCAAGGCATGCTGGGGCAAGGCATCGTCCGGGAGCAGCAGCCCATGGGCGGCGCCCATTGTACTTACAAAGAAGACCGGGGCATGGAGATTCTGTGTGGATTATCGCAAGCAACTCAGTGACCAAGAAGGATGCCTTTCCCCTGCCACGGGTGAAGACTCCTCGCTAGCCTCACCCAGTCGGCGTGGTACTCAACATTAGATCTGGCCAGTGGCTACTGGCAGGTTCCGGTGACCCAGGCAGACCGGGAGAAGACTGCCTTTACGACCCCCTTCGGACTCTTCGAGTGGGAAAGGATGCCCTTTGGGCTCTGCGCTCAGCGACCTTCCAGCGCCTAATGCAGCGTGTCTGGGAGGTCAATTGATGGAGTCTGTACTAGTTTACTTAGATGATGTGATTGTCTATTCCCCAGATTTCGATTCCCATCTACGACACCTCGAAGAAGTTTTCAGAGCGATGGAGAGATATGGACTGAAATTACAGCCAGATAAATGTCAACTGCTGCGGGAGGTCCACTTCTTGGGCCACGTGGTCAGTACAGCAGGAGTGTCCGTGGATCCTGGGAAGGTGTCCGCAGTTAAAGATTGGAGTGCCCGAAGACTGTGAGGCAAATGCGATCCTTCTTAGGGTTCGTGGGATACTATAGGCGATTCATTAGAGACTTCTCAAAAATTGCTAAGCCCCTTAACCAGCTGCTGGTTGGCACCGGTCGGAATCGAGGCCATGGGTCACCCCCCATAGAATGGGATGATAAGTGTGAGGCTGCTTTCCAGAGGTTAAAACAGGAGTTGTTACAGGCCCCCATCTTGGCATTTGCTGATTTCACCCAGAAGTTACAAGCACTACTCCAGAGATGGCAACACGTGTTTGCGACGCACGATGAGGACTATGGGTCCACCCAGGTAGTGGAACATCACATCCCCACCGGGACGCAGGCCAAGCAGAGAGATATCGTCCGATTCCACCTACCTTATGCGCGAGTCGTACTCTTCTGCAAGGCATGCTGGGGCAAGGCATCGTCCGGAGAGCAGCAGCCCATGGGCGGCGCCCATTGTACTTGTACAAAAGAAGACCGGGGCATGGAGATTCTGTGTGGATTATCGCAAGCTTAACTCAGTGACCAAGAAGGATGCCTTTCCCCTGCCATGAATTGAAGACTCCCTCGCTAGCCTCACCCAGTCGGCGTGGTCCTCAACGTTAGATCTGGCCAGTGGCTACTGGCAGGTTCCGGTGACCCAGGCAGACCGGGAGAAGACTGCCTTTACGACCCCCTTCGGACTCTTCGAGTGGGAAAGGATGCCCTTTGGGCTCTGCAACGCTCCAGCGACCTTCCAGCGCCTAATGCAGCGGTGTCTGGGAGGTCAATTGATGGAGTCTGTACTAGTTTACTTAGATGATGTGATTGTCTATTCCCCAGATTTCGATTCCCATCTACGACACCTCGAAGAAGTTTTCAGAGCGATGGAGAGATATGGACTGAAATTACAGCCAGATAAATGTCAACTGCTGCGACGGGAGGTCCACTTCTTGGGCCACGTGGTCAGTACAGCAGGAGTGTCCGTGGATCCTGGGAAGGTGTCCGCAGTTAAAGATTGGAGTGCCCCGAAGACTGTGAGGCAAGTACGATCCTTCTTAGGGTTCGTGGGATACTATAGGCGATTCATTAGAGACTTCTCAAAAATTGCTAAGCCCCTTAACCAGCTGCTGGTTGGCACCGGTCGGAATCGAGGCCATGGGTCACCCCCCATAGAATGGGATGATAAGTGTGAGGCTGCTTTCCAGAGGTTAAAACAGGAGTTGTTACAGGCCCCCATCTTGGCATTTGCTGATTTCACCCAGCCGTTTGTTTTGTACACAGATGCCAGCAACCTTGGGCTTGGAGCAGTATTGGCCCAGAGACAGGATGGAGAGGAGAGGGTCATCGCGTATGCCAGTCGGAGCCTCCACCCGGCCGAGCGAAACGATGCTAATTATAGTTCTTTCAAGTTGGAATTGCTGGCATTAAAGTGGGCTTTAAGCGAAAAGTTCAAGGACTACCTTTGGGGAGCTAAGGTAACTGTCATTACAGACAATAATCCGTTGGTGCATTTACAGACGGCGAAACTAGGAGCTGTGGAGCAGCGGTGGGTGGCTCAACTGGCAAATTTCGACTACCAGCTACAGTACCGGCCGGGCCGAGAGCACACGCAGACGCCCTCTCCAGGCTGCCAGAGGCGGCCAGCCGAGAAGAAGGCTATATGGTGGGGGCCGTGGATGTGCCAGGTGACAGGCCGGAAGCCGTACCTGAGAGTTGGGGATGGGACTCCCACAGGTGGATGGAGAGACAAGCCCGGGACCGGGATGTGAGACAAGTGAGCGAGTGGGTGGAGCAGGCCGGCGGCAGGAGAGAGGTCGACCCAGGCGGACACTGGAGGAGGCTGCTGGGACAATGGGATAGGCTGGAGCTACGAGAAGGAGTATTGTGCGAAGGTAACCGACCCGAAGTTGGGGGAGGAAGTGTGTCAGATTGTGGTGCCTGCAGACCAGGTAACCGCTTTGGTCTCCGCCTACCATAACCAGTTGGGGCACCAGGGACAGGAAAGGACCGTGTCTCTGATACGGAGGTACTTTTACTGGCCAAGATTGGAGGCATCAGTGCACACCTTAATTAAAGCATGCCCTCGGTGCACCCTATTCAAGTCCAAGCGAGGCCCGGGCCCCTATGGTCCCCATTCAAGCAAAGGCCCCGCTTCATATCATGGCCATGGACTTCCTGACGTTGGGCCGGCCAAGAGATCGATATCAGAACATCTTGGTGATTACAGACCTCTTCACGAAATATGCTTGGGCTGTCCCCACCCTCGACCAGACCGCTGTTACTACCGCCACCGCCTTATGGCGGGCCGTCTTTCAGACGTTCGGATGTCCAGAATTCCTACATTCCGACCAGGGAGCGAACTTTGAATCTAAGGTAATTAGAGAACTGTGCCAGCTGTACGGCTGCACCAAGACCCATACCACCTCTTACCACCCCCAGGAAAGCGGCAGCTGCGAAGATTCAACCAAACCCTATTAGGGCTATTGGGAACTTTGGACCAGCGGCGGCAGGGCGACTGGGTGAGTGCTTTACCAAATTTGTTACAAGCCTACAATAACAGTGTGCACAGTACAACGGGGTATGCCCCCACCTACTTGATGTTTGGCAGGCACGTGCGGATGCCCACCGACCTAGCCCTAGGGGCATTGAACGACCAGGAGGAAGCAAGTGTGACGGAGTGGGTGGGACGCCATCACCAGCGCATGCATTTCGCCTACGAACAGGTGTCCAAGAGGATACAGGTGGTGGGAGAACGGAATAAGCGGCTGTACGACCGAACCGCTAGGATGCTCCCTACTACCAGGTGAGAGAGTGTTGGTCAGGGACAACCGGCGGCAGAGCAAGGGGAAACTAAGTGACCGCTGGGAAACTGTCCCATATGTAGTCTGCAGGCAACAGAGACCGGGGCAACCCGTATACACCATTCGGCCTGAAGGAAGCCTGGCCCTGAGCGCACAGTACACGAAACATGATCCGCCCCTGCCCGAACTACCCTGAGTTAGTGGAGAGGCACCCACGCAGCCCGAACCGGTGGCCTTGGATTGGAGGCTGGGTTGTGGTCCCGGAAGACCCGCTGTGGCTCCACCCCGGCTGCTCCGAGAGAACCCGAGATAGCCCCGAACTGGCGATCCCGGCTCGCCTTTGAGGCGCTCACAGCGAAAGTCGAGGCCGCCCCAGCCCGCTATGGTGAGTGGGACGCGGCGTTCTCGGACTAGAACGCATTGGTGGGGAGGATGTCACAAGGTGACGATTTTTATAGGCGGAACCAAAAGTCAGAAGAAGTTTGGTTCCACCGGAGGTGTTGCAGTACATACGGAAGTTCGGCGGCATTCAGAGAGTAATCGAGACACGAATGGAGTACAGCTGTGTGATTAACAAGAGCGGATGATGATTGGAGGATCGACAAACAAAGCAGTATTTAAAGACATTGGAAATCACAGGTTGGAGGGCAGTGCTGGAGTTAGTGCTCGTGTTGTGTTTGTGCTGGTTGGTGCTATTGTAGCGTTGCGCTGCAGGCATACTTAATAAATAATAATAATGAATTGTATTTGTAATGCACTTTACATTTCTGCAATCTCAAAGTGCTACAGAGCATCTAGAAGTACAATAAAAAAATAAATTAAAAACACAGTTAATTAAATACAAAAATAAGAACTATTTAAAACTATTTAAGAAACTATTCAAGAAAAATTATTTAAAACACATTCAGTGGAAATCTTTAGTAAAAGAAATGTTTTTAGGTTTCGTTTAAAAACATCTGTAGTCTGTGGGGCCTCAGGTAGTCCGGGAGGTTATTCCACAGCCTCGGAGCAGCAGATGAAAAGGCCCTACCGCCCATGCTGCAAAGTTTTGTTCTGGGAACTTGGATGGTGTTTGTGTTAGCAGAAGCGAAGTGTGCGTAGGGATGTTGGGTGGGTGAGAAGTTCCTGTAGGTAAAGGGGGCATGTCCGTAAATACACTGGTGGGTGAGGAGGAGACTTTATATTCCACTCTGAGTGGGACAGGAGCCAGTGAAGAGATTTAAGGATGGGGTGATGTGTTCATGCTTGCACCCTCATCAGGATCCTGGCTGCTGTTTTGGATGTACTGCAGTCGCTGTATGCTTTTGCCAGAGATCCCGATGAGGAGTGCATTACAGTAGTCCAGCCTGGATGAGACAAAGGCATGGACAAGCTTCTCTGCATCTGCCAGGCTGAGTGTTGGACGGAGTTTGGCGATGGTCTTGAGGTGGAAGAATGATGTCTTACAAAGGTGATTGATATGGTTGTCAAAGGTAAAGTACTTACATCCCGTTGCGGATCTAAATCTCTCCCAGGCTGAAGTGTGTATACCGAAGGAACATACAAACCCTACGGGCTGAAGCTGTGACAAAGATCGTTGATATTGAGGAATGCAAAGCGAGTCAGGAGTGAATGTGAGTGTACTGTCCTAGGAGACTTATTGAGGCAGTCGCATTGTTGTGAGTATTGGCCAAGAGAAGAGCGGCTTGTTTAGGTGACAAAGACCCGGCCTGTATCTGTGGAGCAAAGCGTGCGCTAAGACTACTGACATGTGAGTATCAAACCTCCATTCTGAATCCAGTATTGTGCATCACTTGTGGTATAGTTGTTCTCTGAAGAGAAGCAGAGTGACTGGTTTGTGCAACAGACGATCCACGTGTGTATTGGGACAGAGGAAACGCCATACCATTCGACACCATCTGTGAGTACCCAACTATACATACTGGACAGAACATTGTGGATTACCTGCGATATAACTATCTGCAAGAAGGAAGGAAGACTGGCCCCACCCCTTGACAGCGGTGGGAGAGCCAGAGGAAATATATACACTGAGAGTGAAGCACACCAACGTAACTGTGTCCCAGCTGCCACCTGTGGAGAGAGAGAGATAAAGTGAACCACACGAGAAGGAGCTGTGTAAATCTGTACCTACCGTCTGCTGTAACCAGCAAAGAGCTGCCGCCTGTGGAGAAAGAGAGATAAAGCGAACCACATGAAAAGGAGCTGTGAAGACCTGCAATTACCGTCTGCTATATCCAGCAAAGAGGTGAGAGTGAAGTATACCAGAGTAACGGTGCTTTTGTGTCCCAGCTGCCACCTGTGGAGAAAGAGAGACAAAGTGAACCACACGGGAAGGAGCTGTGTAATCCTGTACTTACCGTCCGCTGTAACCAGCAAGGAGCGGTCACCTGTGGAGCGAGAGAACTAAAGTGAAACACACAAGAAGGAGCTGGACAAACTCTGCATCGACCGCAGGTCGCACTGGCAAAGAGGTGAGAACTAAGCCCATCCAAATAACTGTGTCCCTGGGTATCTGCAGCAGCCTGTAGGAAGAAAAGGAGAACTTGTGAGATACCAGGACATCCATAGTCGATTCCGCACTGTGCGGCCACACCAAGGAGTAACCGGGATAAACCCTCCACCTACTTGCACATTCGATCTGCCTCCAGGAAGGAAGAGGAGGGCGCCACGGACATTACAACCAAAGGGACGGACCCCCGTTGCCCTCCCCCTCCTCTCACCTACCCTTTGGCCGTCCACCTGGAGGGCAGAACTGTTTAGTTTTAATTGCCCCTTTCCCATTTCCCCCAGAAACAATCTCTTTTAAATAGCTAAATAAAGTTGTTTTAACTTACCTGTTCCCGTGTTGTCTGGTCATTGGGTTGGCTTTTGGGGACCTCCTCGAGGTGGAAGTTAAAAGGGGCGTGGCTTAGTCAGGCAGTAGCCAGCCCCAGGGCGTGACATTTCCTCAGGTTCTTGTGCAGTGCTGTTGTGTTTCCTCAGGTTATTGTGCAGTGCTGTTGTGTTTCCTCAGGTTATTGTACAGTGTGTGTGTTTCCTCAGGTTATTGTGCAGTGTGTGTGTGTTTCCTCAGGTTATTGTGCAGTGCTGTTGTGTTTCCTCAGGTTATTGTGCAGTGTGTGTGTGTTTCCTCAGGTTATTGTACAGTGTGTGTGTGTTTCCTGTGACTGTGGGCCTCAGAGCGCAGTAATACAGAGCAGAGTCTGACACAGATGCAGAGGAGATCTCCAGATCCACACAGCTTTGCTCTTTTCTGTGACTGATGGATATTCTGGGAACGGGTGGAATAGCTGGAGTTATTACCCCTGAATCTTCCAGTATGAGGAACTGTGTTGGTGAGTCTGCGTATCGCCGGTACCAGTGAACACCACGAACAGAACCGCTGTAGTTACAAGAGAGAGTCACATTGTCCCCCTCAAGGGCAAATACTCTCTCACTTTTCGGGGTGATGACTTCTGTGGCTCTGGAACCTGCAAATGAAAGTGCCATTACATATAGTTTTCAAACTCTTCTGTTGCAATAAAATGCATTTACACAGTCTTATACCTTCAGTTGATGACAGCAGTATCATAATGTAGATGAACATGTTCACTGTCTAAACGGGTGAGAACAGCAGCGGCTCCAGTGTTGAGTGTCTTTAGCAGCTGTGCTGGATCTGTGCTCAACTCCTCCTCCTGTCATGTGCACCCCATCTCAATCACAAGCCACCCCAGGACACATTACATGGACACAGCTGTAGCTGTTTAAATACAATATCTAACTATAACCATTTTGCTCATACGTGTGAGTTTCTATCGTTTTTTTACTTCACATCCATCATTAGTAATTCATACAACATAATATGAGAAAACAAACCAGATAACATGAGAAGTCCTTGTGTACGCTTCTTACCTCCCAAATGCACAGCTGTTACCACATTCTCTGGTTTACTAAACCAACCTTGATGTGTTTTGATACTGATTGATTAATGGCTCTTCAAAGAATTAATATTGTGTGAGTTTTTGTAAAGCGTCTCAGGCACTTTGTGTCACTGGGCTCCAACTCTCAGAGCACAATAATAGAGAGCTGAATCTGACAGTTACACTGGTAATAATGAGATCAGTGGAGCTGGGGGATGTAGTCGACTGAAACCGACGGTCTGGTATACTTCATAACTCTCTGATCGAGCACCTTTAGCCAGTAAATACTGCGGTTCTGTGTTTGGATACTGTCTGAACCAGTAAAGCCAAACATAATCACTGTTAGCTTCATATGAGCAGCTCAGGGTCACAGACTCTCCTTCTCTCCTGATTATATTAGTATTTCCTTCACTTGGTCCAATTCTATCAGCAAATCCACCTGAAATATTAAATATATTGAATCCTATTAAAATATAAAAATTTTATGCAACGTGATCTAATACAGATTTCTTAAAGTGATAGTAGTGATTAAAGTATTTAACCTGAAACGGTGATGAGTATCATGAGTAGCATCTGTCTGTCCTCCATCTTAACCACCCAATTACACTTAAACCTTGAAACTGTTCATTTATAATATCATCAAACTGATTTATTTGACAGATTTAATGAATGAAAGTATGATAGGAGTTGATTGAATGAAGCACTGAGTGAAGTTCTGCTGTTTATTAATAATGTGGGTGTGGCTTGTGAAATATGAACTCTGCTCATCAATGAGTTTATTGAACAATTGTACTTCATGCTTACACACTAACTACACTTTAAAACAGATTTAATATATCTAATGCAAATAAAGGAAGTACATGTATAGACTTTCACTTGAGGATACTTTATTAATTATTAGTTGTCTTGAAACCCTATTAGTTAACCACATAGTTTGTTTGAAATCTTTGCAAATTTATTAAAAATGGAAAATGAAAGAAATCACATGTCCATCAGTATTCCCAGCCTTTGCTCAATACTCTGTTGAAGCCCCTTTGGCACCAATTACAGCCTCGGGTCTTTTGGAGTTTGATGCTAAAGCTTGGCACACCTATTTCTGGCCACAAGCTCCTTCAGGTTGGATGGGGAGTGTCGGTGCACAGCCCTTTTCAGATCTCTCCAGAGATGTTCAATCGGGTTCAGATCTGGGCTCTGGCCGGGCCACTCAAGGAGTCGTCCTGTAGCCACTCCGGTGTTATCTCGGCTGTGTGCTTCGGGTCGCTGTCCTGTTGGAAGATGAACCTTCACCCCAGTCTAAGGTCCAGAGCGCTCTGGAGGAGGTTTTCATCAAGGATTCATATTTTCCTCGATCCTGACTAGTCTCTCACTTCCTGCCACTGAAAAACACCCCCACAGCATGATGCTGCCACCACCATGCTTCACTGTAGGGATGGGATTGGCCACTGATGAGCGGTGCCTGGTTTCCTCCATTCAAGCCAAAGAGTTCACTCTTTGTTTCATCAGACCAGAGAATTTGTTCCTCATGGTGTGAGAGTCCTTCAGGAGCCGTTTGGCAAACTCCAGATGGGCTGTCATGTGCCTTTCCCTGAGGAGCGGCTTCGGTGTGGCCACTCCCCCACACAGGCCTGATTGGTGGAGAGCTGCAGAGATGGCTGTTCTCCTGGAAGGTTCTCCTCTCTCCACAGAGAAACGCTGGAGCTCTGAACCAATAACCTATTGGGTTCTTTCAAACAAACTTCTTTCACGTTGTCATAATGGGGCATTGTTTGTAGAATTTTGAGGAAAATAATTAATTTAATCCATTTTTGGAATAAGGCTGTAACATAAAATGTGGAAAAAGTGAAGCGCTGTGAATACTTTCTGGATGCACTTTATTCAAGCCACGATCATAATGACATCTTAATGCTTAGATTGACACACTCTAGAGGAAAGAACAAGAATGGATCCCAGATGTCAGAAAATATACCTGGCCCTTTTATATACCTATTTTCTTTTTCCAAATGAATGAAGCTCATAACATCTCTCAGCCAGTCATCGAACAATGGAGGGGGATTTTGTTTCCATAGCAGGAGAACGCACCGTCTGGCTAATAATGTTGAGAAAGCAAAAGCCTTTTGACATTGACCAAAGGGCAAGGCTCAATCAGTTCCTTTATCACTAAAGAAAAACAGTTAAAGATGTATAGCCAAAAATAATTTGTGGATGGACATACATTTTATTTGTTCAAATTATGTTTTCTTATGCAATTCAACTATGTTCAATCTCTATGTAGGAACTACATTACATATGAGTATAGTGGAGTGTTTGAGTCACGGTGGCTTCAGAACACACACACACACACACACACACACACACACACACACACACACACACACACACACACACACACACACACACACACACACACAGTTAATAGTCACAGTTTGACCTGCAGTGGTGACTTCTGTTGGCTAAGTAACAATCAGTCAATCAATCAATCAATCAACTTTATTTATATAGCGCTTTTACAATGACGATTGTTTCAAAGCAGCTTCACAGTGTTAAACAGGACAACATTGCAACAAAATTTGATTTGGCTAGTTTAATTTGGATAGTTTATAGAATTATATATGACCAAATTAATAAATTCTATTTGTATATTTAGTTGAGTAACTTGGATCATAATTTGAGTGTCCCCAACTGAGCAAGCCAGGCCAAAGGCGACAGTGGCAAGGAACCAAAACTCCATCAGGGCATGATGGAGAAAATAAACCTTGGGAGAAACCAGACTCAGTCGAGTGCCAGTTCTCCTCTGACCTATTATTAACAGTGTATAATTATTACTCTGGCAACCTTGCAGGTCATAAATCATATTAGATAGGAATATTCGAAATTTTGGGTATCACGCAAGAGACGGGTTCATTTAGGATGGCGCGTCGATTACAAGAATATGAATACTTGAAAGATCGGAGTTATTGCGCGGAGACGGGTTAATTGAGGATGACGTGCCGGTGAGGCAAATTCAGAGGAGACACTAATGGACACGGTCTCAGCAGACACTCCAGGATGAGCTGGTCATGTCCAGCTGGTCACTATCCTATGCCTAAAGAAAAGGAAAAAGAATGAGTGGAAATCTGATCCAAGTAGACATTCTTTAAAGGTCATTTAGCTTTATTTTTATATTGGTCTCAAAAAAGCAAAGAAAAGTGTCATGTACTGTACAAGATGACTTTGAAGACAGTTAAACCCCACTGGGAAAGAGTATCTCACCATGTTGATAAATCAAGAGTTACATGTCAGATGAGGATTGGATCTGTTGTGCTCACTGTCTGCATTATCTGCACATTCGTAACATCTCAATGGTTTCACAGTTAAACCTGCAAATATAACGTTTATAAAGTGGCCTACAGATAGGGTTAGTTATAGATCCGTACAGATCTTCTTCTGAGAAAATCAGCAAATGCAAGAATACATTGTGTTATAGTGACGAGTGACTAAATGATCTTCAGTGAATGCAGACGTCACTAGAACGAGCATTGTTTATGAACAGAGAGGATTTTTGTCAAAGAGGAGCTCAAGACTTCTTCAGAATAATGTGTAGAGTCACTGTTTGTCTCCCTCTTCTGCACTGCACGAGTCATTACAAGGTTATCATAACCCCTCAAAAAAGTGTAACTGGAGACCATGAGGGTTTGTGTGTGTGTGTGGAGTGTGTGTGAGTCACAGTGGGCCTCAGAGCACAGTAATACACAGCAGAGTCAGACACACACACATCCTGGATCATCAAAGGAACTGATCTTGAAGTTTTACTGTGATTTGTAGTAAATCTCTCCTCAAAGTCTTTGTCATTCAGTACATCTGTAACAACTATCGTCATCATGTATTTGGGGATCCCGTTCCTCTTTTGCTGGTACCAGAAGAGATACGGGGATGGATCACTGGTTTCATATGTGCAGTTAATCGTTACTGATCTGCCTTCAGAAGCAGTTTGAGCTCTTGTGTTCTGCTCAACTCTCTCCAGAGATTCACACACTGGAACAGAAGTTAAAGCATTATCAATTCATACTCTGCATGTTTTAATATATCTATGGCACACTCGGAGACTCAAAAGGATCAAACTCACCCCAGAAATACAGTATACAGAAGATCAGATGTGTTTCCCAGCGAGCCATTATAATAACGGTTGTGTGTGAATCCACTGGAGAGTGTGCAGTTGTTTCCGCTCGTCTTTGATAAGCCTGTTTTACTGGCACACATTTATCAGCTGGGAGGAGCTCGATCTGCTCAATCACACATGTTTGCTGTAGTTTCAGAAAACATTTCAGTAAGTTTGATTTATTTTTAATCATAGTTTTTTGTTTATAATGCATATTTTACCATTGACCGCATCACCACCTCGGATGTGCATTATTTTTCTAATAATAAGCTGATTATACAGCCATGATCAGTCGTGTAGGCAGCCTGTAGTTTACCTCAACACTTTAATCAGCTATCGCCGTTTCATTACCTGGCTTTAGGTGTTTGTTCCCACGCACTCACAGCACTCCAGTAAATAACAGCACTTAATATGAGTGGGTGTGGTGGGGTTTGGCTTTGGGTATTTTTTGTACAGTGTGTGTGTGTTTCCTCAGGTTATTGTGCAGTGTGTGTGTGTTTCCTGTGACTGTGGGCCTCAGAGCGCAGTAATACAGAGCAGAGTCTGACACAGATGCAGAGGAGATCTCCAGATACACACGGCTTTGCTCTTTTTTGTGACTGATGGATATTCTGGGAACGGGTGGAATAGCTGGAGTTATTACCCCTGAATCTTCCAGTATGAGGAACTGTGTTGGTGAGTCTGCGTATCGCCGGTACCAGTGAACACCACGAACAGAACCGCTGTAGTTACAAGAGAGAGTCACATTGTCCCCCTCAAGGGCAAATACTCTCTCACTTTTCGGGGTGATGACTTCTGTGGCTCTGGAACCTGCAAATTAAAGTGCCATTAAATATAGTTTTCAAACTCTTCTGTTGCAATAAAATGCATTTACACAGTCTTATACCTTCAGTTGATGACAGCAGTATCATAATGTAGATGAACATGTTCACTGTCTAAACGGGTGAGAACAGCAGCGGCTCCAGTGTTGAGTGTCTTTAGCAGCTGTGCTGGATCTGTGCTCAACTCCTCCTCCTGTCATGTGCACCCCATCTCAATCACAAGCCACCCCAGGACACATTACATGGACATAGCTCTAGCTGTTTAAATATGTATGCTTATTTATTTTAATTATTAGGATTTTTTTATTTATGTTTTTCGTTTTGCAGCTTATTGTCAATATTGTATTGCCATTTTGCTCATAAATATGAGTTTTTAAATGTGTAGTTTTAAAAGAGACTTTACATTTTAAATTATATATTTTTGAATTACAACATAATATGAAAAAGAGAGATGATAAGAAACAAGAAAACATGAGAAGTGAATACAATTCATGGTAAATTATGTCCTTATGTAACCTTTTTGCCTCCCAAATGCACAGCTGTTACCACATTCTCTGTTTGGGGTTTACATAACCTTGGTGTGTTTTGATATTGATTGATTAAATATTCTTCAAAGCAATAATGGTGTGTGAGTTTTTGTAAAGCGTCTCAGGCACTTTGTGTCACTGGGCTCCAACTCTCAGAGCACAATAATAGAGAGCTGAATCTGACAGAGTTACACTGGTAATAATGAGATCAGTGGAGCTGGGGGATGTAGTCGACTGAAACCATTGACGGTCTGGTATATTCTCATAATTGTTTGATCGAGCACCTTTGAGCAGTAAATACTGCGGTTCTGTGTTTGGATACTGTCTGAACCAGTAGAGATAAACATTATTGCTGACAGCTTCATATGAGCAGCTCAGGGTCACAGACTCTCCTTCTCTCACGATTATATTAGTATTTCCTTCACTTGGTCCAATTCTATCAGCAAATCCGCCTGAAATTAAACACATTAAATCTTTATACCATGATCTAAAACAGATGTCTTATACAGATGTCTTGTAGGGGTTAGGTAATGATTAGAGTATGTTATACCTGAAACTGTGATGAGTATCATGAGTAGCATCTGTGTGTCCTCCATGTTTAATGAGTGAAGTTCTGCTGTAATAATGTGTGTGGATTAGTTCTGTAGCACAAAGCAAACACTCACTCTAGAGGAGGATTTCTCCAGAGAGCGCCGCCCCTGAAAGCTGCACTCCCATTAAAACATAACGATCCTTTTGCATTTACTAATATAGACTCACTTTAAACGCAGGGTAGGTGATTTGTTCCAGAAACATTTTTGTTATGCTGGTTGAAAGCCCATTTACATTCTGATAGCAATAACTAATGGTCTAAATGTAATTATATGTAAACATAGTGTCAGACAATAAAACGTTTGTCCAATCACTGCATTCGCTCGCACAGACGTCACACATTATCAGTGTGTTTCATGCTTTGCTAGACAGACGTCACACATTATCAGTGTGTTTCAAGCTTTGCAGAGCTAGACAGACGTCAGTCGCCGAGCACCCAAACCGCAGCCGCTTCACCATTCCTCCTGAACAAAAACAACGAGCTGTGTTCACTCCGTAACTACTGACATACGTAATCATCTCAGGACAGTCAAATTCTATGCTTTATGTATATGTTTCAGTTGATTTTTATGGTCTAATTTTTATATGAATTACACTGGATTTCTACATTGTCTAAATATTTACATTCAGATTTCAGTGATGACATTCAAATATCCCGCTGCCAGAGATGGTCTTATTATTGGGAGATACGCGGGTCCATGGCTCTATCACTGGAGAACGTGTAACCGCTACCTTAGATCACGTGTGCCTTGATAACCAATCACGGTACAGCCTTGACATCATTGAGTTCTGTTCATAGAGGTGAGACAGGCAATCAGTGATTGCGGATACCATAAAAACGGCCATGTCTCCTCTGTACAGGATAGCAGGATTTACATTTTTTGGGCAAAGTTTGCAGGCTTTCCTTCAAGTGGCTTTGCCCTTTGTTGTTATTTTGTACAAATTGCACCATGGTTTAGCCAATCAAAGGCTTTCGGCCATATGCAAGGTGACTTATGCCAAAAGAGTAACTCATGGAGCGATGTATGATAGGATGTAGGAGTACCGTAAGATTAGACGCCTCTTGAGGTTCAAACAAATAGTGCTGGGAAACAAACTCAAGCTCCTCTCTCTTATATATAAATCCTCCAACATTTCTCTTTAAAAATTCTCATTTTCGACTTCTAATGCATGACCGGTGTTTTGTTTTGCTCTATCCACTGCACTTCTGCGTTCATCAATGCGTCAGGTCAAAGGTCACTCTTTAAGTCTACTGGTCATCTGCCGGAAGCTACATATTTTAGGCTATAAAGATTTAAACATGTATATTTTTCTTTCACAAACGCATCGCTTCAGAAGGCCATTTTTAACCCTCCGGAGCCACATGGAGCACTTTTAGAATGGATGGATGCACTTTTTTGACCTTCAAAATCTCCCTTTCCATTCACTGCCATTATAAAGCTTGGAAGAGCCAGAACGTTGTTTAATATAACTCTGGAAGAAGAAAGTCATACACACATAGGATGGCTTGAGGGGGTGTACATCATGGGATACACTTCATTTTTGGGTAAACTATCCCTTTAACCTTCAAATAAACCAAAATTAATTTAGAATTATTTATTAACAAATGTATACATACCTAAATGTATATGTACAGTAAATATGTGTATTGCATAGGCTTACATTAATTTGATTATCTTTATTGCATACATTTATAATATTTTAGACTTATGGGCCATTGAAGAACAGTTTCCACATTACCCTTGTGCTCTTTCATGAGTTGCTGCACTGGAGATCTTCAAGATTGTCTAACTCTTTTAAGCACTTGTCTAATTTACCACATGCCTACGTTATAAACTCAGGGAGGTTTTTGTTCAAGCACTGAATATCCTGTTGTCACAGTGGGCTGCAGAGCACAGTAGTACAGAGCGGAGTCCCACACACCTGGGTTTTGAATGGTCAGAGGAACTGATCTGGTAATAGAATCGTGTCTGGAGTGAAATCGTCCCTTGAACTCAGTGGCTTCATCACCATCTCCAAATTTATGTCTCCGTAGGATATATATTGGAGACTCATACCCATGTTGTCTGTACCAGAGTAGAGTAGGGTTTGAGCTTGTAGTATTGTATTTACAATCCAAAGTTACTGCATCCTCCTCTTCATATCCTGACTGGAACCTTTTGGGCTGATTAACAAAGTCTTGTGCTCTGCATTCTGTGAAGAGAGTAAATAATTTAAGTACATTTATTTATACATCTAGATAAAACTGACAGTTAGCAACACACACATGCATAAAATGGTATATTACCCATGCAAGTTGCAAACAGGATTACAAGAGTTTCCACACAGCTTCTCATGGTACTCTGCTACACAAGACCCACAGAAGTAAACAATGTCCTCTTGAGTTTAACTGGAATTTGCTGAGATGCTCAAACTCCTCGATGAGAAGTCTTGACTGTAGAGAGAAGCTGCATTTACAGTTAAAACATCTCCCCCAAGTGGAGGAGAGCAGATATACACAGTATTAGTATGAAACTAAGTATGAAGTATGAAATGTTTATGCATTCTCACAAGTTATAGCTGAATAAATCACAATTATTTAGTATCTTAATAATGAAAAATAAATATATTTTTGGACTAATTGGCTAATCTCTCATCACCATTGCTTAGGATTTTCTTCAATCAAATTATTTTATATATTTATTTATTTTAGTATAAAAAGGGCCTGTCTAAGACAAACAAGACTCTCTGCTTCAGACTTTCAGATATTTTGGTCAAGTCATTTTTGAAAATGTTGGTAGTATATAGCCTTTGTATATGCCTTTGATTATATCCTATATACACTATATTGCCAAAAGTATTGTGCTGCCCCTCCTAATCCCAGAGTTCAGGTGTTCAATCCCTTCATGGCCACAGGTGTATAAATCAAGCTCTAGGCATGCAGACGCTTCTACACACATTTGTGAGAGAATGGCTCGCTCTCAGGAGCTCAGTGAACTCAAGCGTGGGACCGAGATAGGTCGCCACCTGTGCAATAAGGCCATTCCTGACATTTCCTCACTACTAAATATTCCACGCTCAACTGTTAGTGGGATTATAACAAAGAGGAAGCGATTGGGAACAACAGCAACTCAGCCACGAAGTGAAATCCCAGAGCGGGGTCAGCGCATGCTGAGGGTCACAGTGCGCAGAAGTCACCAACTTTCTGCAGAGTCAATCGCTCCAGACCTCCAAACTCCTGTGGCCTTCAGATGAGCTCAGGAACAGTGCGGAGAGAGCTTCATGGAATGGGTTTCCATGGCGAGCAGCTCATCCAAGCCTTACATCACCAAGAGCAATGCAAAGCGTGGGATGCAGTGGGGTAAAGCACGCCACCACTGGACTCTAGAGCAGTGAGACGTGTTCTCTGAGTGACCAATCACGCTTCTCTGTCTGACCATCCCATGGACGAGTCTGGGTTTGGCGGTTGCCAGGGGAACGGGACTCGCCTGACTGCATTGTGCCAAGTGTAAAGTTTGGTGGAGGGGGGATTATGGGGTGGGGTTGTTTTTCAGGGTTTGGCCCCTTAGTTCCAGTGAAAGGAACTCTTAATGCTTCACCAAGACATTTTGGACAATTTCATGCTCCCAACTTTGCAGGATCAGTTTGGGGACGGCCCTTCCTGTCCCAACATGACTGCGCTCCAGTGCACAAAGCGCCGCTCAATAAAGACATGGATGAGCGAGTTTGGTGTGGAGGAACTGGACTGGCCTGCACAGAGTCCTGACCTCATCCCGATAGAACACCTTTGGGATGAATTAGAGCGGAGACTGCGAGCCAGGCCTTCCCCAACATCAGTGCCTGACCTCACAAATGCGCTTCTAGAAGAATTCCCATAAACACACTCCTAAACCTTGAGGAAAGCCTTCCCAGAAGAGCTGAAGCTGTTAGAGCTGCAAAAGGTGGGCGACTCCATATTAAACCCTACGGATTAAGAATGGGATGGCATTAAAGCTCAAGTGCATGAAAAGGCAGGCGTCTCCAAACTTTTGGCAAAGTAGTGTAGATATGATCTGTAATTGGAATTTTTTAGTTTCACTATTCTTATGGACATTGGACTGCATTTTAGTACTTTTAAACAGTATTTTACACAACTCATTCACTCGACTGCTACTGTCTGTATCTGATATCTAGAATTAGGGTATACACATAAATAAATGTTCAGTTATATTGGACATTTATATCAGAATATTCTTGATCATGTTATTAAGTCATTGTATCAGTTAAGTATATATTAACAAATGCTTTGCATCCTAAAAAAAACAGCATAATCGGCCTTGTCAATGTTTAAATTGAATAAAATAAGTATAGTAAAAAAAGTATAGACCAATAATGCTGAATATTTTTGTTCAATACAACCTTTCTAAGGTTCATGACAATCATTGTCAGGGTTCTGTATAGCGTATTCTTGGGTTTGTGACAGAACTGAGACTCCCGGGTTTGTCTGGTTCTGTGACCACATGGTTTGCCACGTGTTGCTTGTGCCATGTGCACGCATGTCTATTGTCTTGACCCCGCCCCTCTTGGTACCTGATTATTGATTCAATTGCCCCACCTGTTCTCCCTCATCACCTGCCTTGTTTGTTCACTAGTTAGTCTCCTTGTGTTTGCAGTGATTGAGATGGTTTGTGTATGGAGTCAGAAGGTTTCCTGTGACTGTGGGCCGCACAGCACAGAAGTACAGAGCCGAATCCGACTCTTCCGCAGGGAAGATCTCTAGCTCCATGCGTCTGATGTCTTTTCTGTTGGCCATTGTTATCCCAGGAGCCCGAGGAGTAGCATGTGTTATGATCCCAGACGATTCCATTATGAGGAACTGAGCTGCTGATCCAGGGAATTGACGGTACAAATATAAATCATAAACCGTGCCAGTGTAGTCACAAAACAGCTTAACTTTCTCATCTGCTTTAGCAATTACTGTATCATTGTGGGATAATATGATGTCTTCAGCAGTAACAACACCTGAAAACCATTAGGAGAGCAATGAGCAGGTTTTACAAGAAGAATTCTGCATTGCATTCAGGAAAACCTCTCATTATTTGAAAACTTACCTTTGAATGTTATTAGGAGAGATTCTATTAAGAAGAATACAGCAAATGTCAACATGATGCTTCCCCAGTCAGGAGAAAAGCCCAGGTTTGCTGAAACGACAGTTCCTTATGTCATCTCTGTAGATCTGTTTACTCCTCCTCCACTGGAGCACTGAAGCCTCATCAGAAGTGTTACTCTAGGAGGACCATTGGGTTTCACAATCACAGGAGGAATCAAGACATTAAAGTCTGAGTTTCAAGGTATATCTCTATATATCAATTATCTCTTTACATGGTTTATTCTGACTGCCCTCAAAAGTAGAAAGTTGATTGCAGATCAGTGAGATGGGATTTTTGTCAAAGAGGAGCTCAAGACTTCTTCAGAATAATATAATGTAGAGTCACTGTTTGTCTCCTCTTCTGCATTGCACGAGTCATTACAAGGTTATCATAACCCCTCAGAAAGTGTAACTGGAGACCACGAGGGTTTGTGTGTGAGTGTTGAGTGTGTGAGTCACAGTGGGCCTCAGAGCACAGTAATACACAGCAGAGTCAGACACACACACATCCTGGATCATCAGAGGAACTATTCTTGAAGTTTTGCTGTGATTTGCAGTAAATCTCTCCTCAAAGTCTTTGTCATTCAGAACATTTGTGCCAACTATCGTCATCATGTATTTGGGGATCCGTTCCTCTTTGCTGGTACCAGAAGAGAGACGGGGATGGATCACTGGTTTCATATGTGCAGTTAATCGTTACTGATCTGCCTTCAGAAGCAGTTTGAGCTCTTGTGTTCTGCTCAACTCTCTCCAGAGATTCACACACTGGAACAGAAGTTAAAGCATTATCAATTCATATTCTGCATGTTTTAATATATCTATGGCACACTCGGAGACTCAAAAGGACCCTACTCACCCCAGAAATACAGTATACAGAAGATCAGATGTGTTTCCCAGCGAGCCATTATAATAACGGTTGTGTGTGAATCCACTGGAGAGTGTGCAGTTGTTTCCGCTCGTCTTTGATAAGCCTGTTTTACTGGCACACATTTATCAGCTGGGAGGAGCTCGATCTGCTCAATCACACATGTTTGCTGTAGTTTCAGAAAGTGTGGTTTATTTTTAATCATAGTTGGGTGTTTATGTATATTATATCTTCTGTTACATAACTTTATGTGGTGTTGAGTTACTGTTTATATATTTCCTCTGAATATCTCTTTGATTGAACTCACTCTCTTCATCTTTGGCCATAATATTTTAGTATCTGTTGTCTTTAATAGAAAGGCAGAATATCATTTAAATACAAAGTTTATATCTCCTCTGGTTGAGAATATATGAGATATCAAGTATTTATTAAAAAGCAACATGTCATCACCTTATAAACATAAACGTATATGTGTTAAAGTTCACACTGCATAACATCTCATCAGGATAACATCGACTTCAGCCGTTTGTTCAGCAGGTGTCGCCACACCTATAGTCTTTAGTTTGTGGTTTTCAAAGTGGTTTGATTTCACATTTGATTACTGACTTTCAAAGCGATGTTTGTGTGTGAGAGTTTTTGTAAAGCCTCTCAGGCTCTTGTAACACTGGGCTGTATAGTTGTTGCTGAAGTACCCTCATCATAGCACAGAAATAAAGCGCTGAATCTGACAGAGCTGCTTCAGCGGCGTGAGTGATGTGGAGGATTGGGATGTAGTCGACTGAAACCGCTCGTTTGACGTGTCCTCCTTAGAGCTCCATGATCGAGCACCTTTATAAAGTAGATATTCTGGTCCTGTGTTTGGATCCTGTCTGTACCAGTAAAGCACAACTTCAGCACTGCTCGTATCATATGAGCAGCTCAGGGTCACAGACTCTCCTTCCTCAGTCATTTTAGTCTTCTCTTCATTTGGTCTAATGCTGTCAGGAAACACTCCTGCAATTCAAACACAAAACACTCTATCGTACTTGACAAAACACACTACTTAAGCTGTAAGTGTAAGTTACCTGACACTGCTGTGAGAGTCAGCAACAGACATCTCATGTTGATCACAACGGGTCTCAATATTTGATGTTATCAGATTTATGAATCCCTGTTTGCTTTAGGAGTTTATCATGCTGTTATTCAGAAAGCAATGCGCTGGAGAGGTATATTACTGTATGTGGGCGTGGACCGTGCCACTAAGACTCCTCCTACTGGATATGCAGTGTTTGTATATTATTTAAATATTCTAGTTTTTATAAATAAGTGAAGGAGTGTGGAAATGTGATTTAATTAGTTAAATAATATTATTTACTTTGACGCTCTTTCACTCATTAAAGCAGGTGTTGTAGTATGGTGTACTGTATATATTCTGTGTGGTTATAAGAGAGATAAATGTGGCTTTGTGGGAGAATCCTTTGATAACTGTTGTTGTGAGTTTTTGTAAAGCGTCTCAGGCACTTTGTGTCACTGGGCTCCAACTCTCAGAGCACAATAATAGAGAGCTGAATCTGACAGAGTTACACTGGTAATAATGAGATCAGTGGAGGTGTGGGATGTAGTCGACTGAAACCGACGGTCTGGTATATCTTCACCACTGTATGATCGAGCACCTTTATACAGTAAATACTGCGGTTCTGTGTTTGGATACTGTCTGTACCAGTAGAGATAGATGGCATTGCTGTCAGCTTCATATGAGCAGCTCAGGGTCACAGACTCTCCTTCTCTCATGATTACTGTGTCCTTGTCTTTTGGTCCAATGCTGTCAGCAAACACACCTGAATATATATTTAGACAACACAACAGTCAGTCCATTCAATAAAACCAAAGCAAAGTGTATATGTCATTTCATAGCTTGAAGTAGTGTTTATCATTGCTTAAAACAAGGCTTAAAAAGACTTGAAAACTTGAATATGACGTGTTGAGAGCACTTCACCTGAGACCGTTATGACCATAAGTAGTAGACCTCTCTCCATGTTCATGCTTTTGATCAGAGCTGATCAGATTTATGGTTTGAGTTTGCTGAATTACTATACCTGGAGAGCTGGTCTGTTGCTTATTAATATTATGGGTGTGGCTAGTGACATCTCTCTCTCTCTCTCACACACACACACACACACACACACACACACACACACACACACACACACACACAGAGATTAAATGTAGGTGAGTTGTAAATATGAATGGTGCATTTATGTACATGAACCATTTACATTATACAACAGTCTGTTGTAGTGGGTGAATGTTACACTGTAATAAAGTTGTAAATTGCTATTTCAGTATTTACTTCAACATTTCACTTCTAATTAATTGTGTTACCTGCCAATTCTTTGTAATTATTTGTGACATTTATTAGCAATTCCTGAGTGAGAACGGTTTAAGCCTCTTCAAAGCAAACCAGTTTCTCCTCCAGTGTATAAATCACATTAAACTAGATCCTCTGATTCAGTGAGAGCTGCTCTGTCATTCATCAACACGGGCACAGCTAAACATGAAATGCTCTTTCCTTACATTTGATTGTTTTTTGGCCTGTAAGTCGTAGTGATTCCTTCCCTGTAGCTCATCTGTATGCACTGCAGGTTTCTTTCTTGTGATTTAGTGAGAGAGAGAGGCTTCCTGTACACACTGTGGGCCTCAGGGCACAGTAGTAAACAGCAGAGTCACACACTCGCAGTCTCTGCATTAACAAGGGCGCTGATTTAGAGGCTTGCACTTCAGAGGAAAACCTCTCCTGGAACTCTGTCCCATTAACTCCTCCTCCATATGAATTCCTCTGTAACACAAGTTTGGGAGATTCATGGGTTCTCTGAATGTACCAGAAGAGCTCTTGTGACGTTGAGGCTGTAGTATATTTGCAGTCCAATGTGATCCGTTCTCCCTCAGATTTAGTAACATGTTTAAGTGGCTGATCAACCGTGTCTTCCGATTGACATCCTGGTAACACACACACATAATTCTGTGACAATCAGCTGTATCATTATCATGTAGAAATAAAACCAAACAGTCAAAGCGTAACACATTCATTCACATACCAAGAATAACTGATCCCAATATTAATAATGTCTCCTTGAGCCTCATGTTTGTTCTTTAAGATGATAGAGTGGGACCCGGAGAACTGACGAACCAATCAGCAAAAGCAGAGTAAGTGAGAAGAGCGAGAGATTCAAAGCCATTATAAGGACAGGAGGAGCTCTACACAGCACCAGGTGCTCATCAGTGGCATCTCTCCCTCTGCTGGCTCTGTGTGGAATCACAACACTTTATTTATTCACATCAGTTAGGGCTAGTGATGGCATACATGAGGTGCATTCCTTCACAAATGTGTGAGGTCTCATCTTCCTTCCTCTAGTTGTTCATCTTTCTGGAGAAGCATGTACATCACAGAGAGTGGTTAAGGAAGAATGTTTAAATGTGATAAATCATATATTACAACAGCTCATTGCTAGCCCTGATTTGCTTCTACTTTATACGCTATATCTACTATCCATAATTACCTCCATGTACTGTAGTGGTATTGCAAAATCCTTTTTTATTTGACTTGGTCAAACCACGTCCTGCATCTTTGTGTCATGACCCACAACATATTTTACAAATTGCTCTAACAAATTATGCCCTGCTTGGGAGTTTAAGCTATTCTATATGTCAATAATAAACACAGTTACTGTAAAATACTGTTTGATTTCATTGTTTGTTCTGTTTATATTACATCTGTTCATTTCTAAAAGCGTGAATGATAAATTAGCTCTGCAACCAGTGGGATCTCAGGATTTTTAACCTCAAGGACTTGCATCGCTGTCTGGCCCAGAAATAGAAAGAGATAATCCTTACATAATCAACTCTAAAATAAGGGATATTTAAGAAAACAATGGCAATTTCTGTCCCCCATAACAACATTAAGAGAAGCCTCAAACCTGAAATGTGTTGCATGTGCAGTGAACAAATCATGACCGAGAGTCAAAACCTTCCCATAAATGTACCCTAAACATCTAAACTTTATCATTATAATTTTATATTTGGACTACTGGAACACGAATGCAAAATTTCATTGAAATGTGCTCTAGAGAATTTTGTTCTAAAGCGTTCTCATGCTGAAGTGAGATATTGGGGGTTTTGTACAAAGCTAAATAAATAAATAACTGGTGGTTTGGGGTAGTAATATTAAATTAAAAAAAGGAACATTTTAAATGGCCAAGCAATCAATTTTATAAAACTTTGACAATTTGAGATGGATTGGCCATATTTTAATGTGATTAACATACAGTTGAGATTGAGAATATAATTCAGTTTTGATAATCTGTATATCACAGATGGAGGAATAATTAAACACCGGATATAGTTCAACTGTATTTACCTAATTGTTAATGTAAAGTTAACCTGAATGTTCACTTCCAATTGTTTTAGTTATGCTGCTTCTGTTATTGCAAACTGTTATTTATCATACTATTTTAATGTATTATCATAATCATTAACACACTGGTTTGTAGCACAAATAATTTTTCCATTTTATTGTATTTTGTTATTATTCCAGTTATTTATCTATAGCGGCAAATGAATCCCACATTCATAGAGAATAAGGGGCTTTGCAAAATAAGGTGTATATCCTCCCTTCTCAACTCTGTGCTTAAGTATGTTCAACAGGTGTTACCACATTATATCATTTACATTATCAGTGGTTAACAAAATGTGGTGTGATAAACATGTGATAAGAGACTTTTAAAGCAATAATGGTGTGTGTGAGTTTTTGTAAAGCATCTCAGGCACTTTGTGTCACTGGGGTCCAACTCTCAGAGCACAATAATAGAGAGCTGAATCTGACAGAGTTACACTGGTAATAATGAGATCAGTTGAGGTGTGGGATGTAGTCGACTGAAACCGTTGACGGTCTGGTATATCTTCATCACTCCATGATCGAGCACCTTTGAGCAGTAAATACTGCGGTTCTGTGTTTGGATACTGTCTGTACCAGAAGAGATAAACATAATTGCTGGTTGTTTCATATGAGCAGCTCAGGGTCACAGACTCTCCTTCTCTCATTATATCCGTATCCTTGACATTTGGTCCAATGCTGTCAGCAAACACACCTGCGACACACTAAACCATCAGCCTTTTCCATCAATCATAACGTAATTCTGGCCAAACACCACTTGATGTTTAAAGTGTAAAATATACTCACCTGTAATTGTTATGAGACTCACTAGCAGACAGGCCTCCATGCTAATACCTTAGTTTATTTATTTACTGTACTGTATGCAAACGTATAAACTTTTGATAAATGAAATCAATGATGTAGATTTATATTGGAGTGGGAGGGGCTCTGCTGCTTATGAATAGTGTGGGTGTGGTCAGTGACATCAGAGCCAATCCTCAATCCCTTTCTCTTTCATGATGTAAGGAACAAAATCAATTTAACTGATGTGAATTACTGTAAATTTTAACAATACTTATCAATAATAAGCAGGAGAGTTGGCAGGCCAATTGAGCACAGTAATACCATGGTCAGTAAACCATTTACCAGTGGTTTTGGCACTGTGAGCAGGTGCCAGGTCGTGCTGAAAAACTAAATCTTCATCTCCATAAAGCTTTTCAGCAGATGGAAGCATGAAGTGCTCCAAAATCTCCTGATAGCTAGCTGCATTGACCCTGCCCTTGATAAAACACAGTGGACCAACACCAGAAGCTGACATGGCACCCCAGACCATCACTGACTGTGGTACTTGACACTGGACTTCAGGCATTTTGGCATTTCCTTCTCCCCAGTCTTCCTCCAGACTCTGGCACCTTGATTTCCCAATGACATGCAAAATTTGAGCGCCAGTCCAGTGCTGCTTCTCTGTAGCCCAGGTCAGGCGCTTCTGCCGCTGTTTCTGGTTCAAAAGTGGCTTGACCTGTGGAATGCGGCACCTGTAGCCCATTTCCTGCACACGCCTGTGCACGGTTGCTCTGGATGTTTCTACTCCAGACTCAGTCCACTGCTTCCGCAGGTCCCCCAAGGTCTGGAATCGGTCCTTCTCCACAATCTTCCTCAGGGTCCGGTCACCTCTTCTCGTTGTGCAGTGTTTTTTGCCACACTTTTCCCTTCCCACAGACTTCCCACTGAGGTGCCTTGATACAGCACTCTGGGAACAGCCTATTGGTTCAGAAATGTCTTTCTGTGTCTTACCCTCTCGCTTGAGGGAGTCAATGATGGCCTTCTGGACAGCAGTCAGGTCGGCAGTCTTACCCATGATTGCGGTTTTGAGTAATGAACCAGGCTGGGAGTTTTAAAAGCCTCAGGAATCTTTTGCAGGTGTTTAGAGTTAATTAGTTGATTCAGATGATTAGGTTAATAGCTCGTTTAGAGAACCTTTTCATGATATGCTAATTTTTCTGTATGCCAAAATCATCAGTATTTAAACAATAAAAGACCTGTAATATTTTGGTTGGTGTGCAATGAATCTACAATATATGAAAGTTTAATTTTTATCATTACATTATGGAAAATAATGAACTTTTATCACAATATGCAAATTTTTTGAGAAGGACCTGTATATCTCATGTGTTTTCTAAATGTTTCAGTTCATGCATTGGGCATAAAAGACAGTCCTTTTAGGGAATACATATTACATATATGTTCAGGACCAGTGTGTTACTGAAAATAAGTAATTAGTTACAGTTACTAGTTACTTCTTTTAAAAGTAATTGAATTACTTTACCAATTACTGTATATCAAAAGTAATTAGTTACTAGGAAAGTAACTTTTAAGTTACTTTTATGTTTGCTTTTAAATGTAAACACTGTTCAGGACTGACTGGCAGGATAATAGCCTTTTTGCCTGTGTTTTGGGTGGATGTTAGTAAGGGTTATAGAAGATGATCCTTTTCCAGAAAGACAAGTGACTGCCTTGAACACCCTGGATACTTCTCCTCCAGAGGGACCCATAAAACTTCTCTGATCAACCAGATTGGCCTCTGGTGGGCTTGGGTGACTGCCTCCAACATCCTGGAACTCTGGAGGACTTCCATGCATCCAGAGGGACCCATCCAACTTCTCTGACCGACCAGAGTGCTCTCTTCTCGGCTTGGATTACTGCCTTGAACACCCTGGTTCCCTCTCCTCCAGAGGGATTCATCCACCTTCTATGTCCACCTTCTATGGGTTGTCATCCACCATCAGCACCATCCTCCTCAACACCCAGGCAGCTGTCTTGACTCGTCACCCACCTCCAGAGGGGGCCACGGATCTGACTTTGCCCGGGCATGAGGCACCCTCCCTGGGCTGGCCAGGGAGGTCTGATAGCATGGAGCTCCCAGGCGTGTTTGGATTTTAGGATATTTTGGGGGTTTATTTTTCAGGAGGACTTTCCTCCAGGCTTTACTCTGGCCGGCTTGGGTGACTGCCTTGAACACCCTGGTTCCTCTCCTCCAAAGGGACCCATCCAGCTTCTCTGACCGACCAGAGTGCTCTCTAGTGGGCTTGGGTGACTGCCTGAACACCCTGGAACTCTGTAGGACTTGCATCCATCCATACAGAGGGACCCATCAAACTTCTCTGACCAACAAGAGTGCTCTATTTTGTGTTCAGCATAACAACAGCTTGAAACAACTTGAGGGTGAGTAAATGATGAGAGAATTAAAACATTTTAGTAAAATATATCTTTAAAGGGACACTTTTTTTGAAAATAGGCTCATTTACCAACTGGGATTGAATGAGTGCACTCAGTAATGTCCACTATGGTTTCGCACACCACTACAAATGGCTGTCCCCTCAAATAATGCCCTATTTAACCCGTAAAGACAGAGACAGCCGCCCACGGCTAAAAAATAACTATCGTTCTAAAATGTTTAATAACTTTTAAACCGCTAATCCAATCTGTATGCTGTACTGTATGTAACTGGACCGTAAAGAGGAGAATCTCCGCTTTTCAGAAGTAACACATTTCTCGCGATTGATCATTCACAGGCTCCGTAGTGAGCGTGGATGCATCATCAAAATATGCAGCATTAATTGTCAAGGAAATGCACGTGGGTTGTTCCCCTGAGCCAAAAAGAAACGATTGCTGATCATATTCAGTGTTCTGTTATTATATAACGATCGTTCTATTTACTTTATTTCCTGAACTTTTTAGGACATACTACATTGTCAGTAAATCAAATACACCTGTTTTCACTAAAAAACCTATGAACGCCTAGAATAATATTATAATAAATAGCTATAACTTGCTGAGGGATTGTTACATGTAGACAAAATTTCATCTGTTTTCAAACTTTATGAAGTTCTGTTTGAGGTCACAGTAAAAATACTAACGTTTTGCTGCAGTTGTTCTTGAGATTCTATTAATTTAATCCATTCTCAGACTAAATAAATGTAAAATTGGGACGTCAAATGAGCTAGATGGAAACTTCAGGTTCTCCTGTTTAAAATGATATATGGCACTTGATGCTAACTGCTAGAATGGGTGAGAAAAACAAAGAAAAGTAGAGGCAAGTCAGACACACCAAAAATGTTCTAGGTCTTTAAGGGTTAAGGGGAATAGTGGGCGATTTCGGATTCAGCCTTAATGCCGGTCACATTGGAAGTTACCTAGCTGGAGACTATTATCAGGCGCTGCGTAATATCATTGTGCCGCTGCACCCATGGTACGGCAGCAAAGTTCTTGATTATTACGCAGGAGCGAGAATATAGTTCCTAGCCATATGGGTCTGGAAAATCACAACTTTTCATTTTCCGTCACTCTTAGTACACAATGTAACTACAGAAACTCTTTGGTCAGCTGAGAACATCACGTGATTGTAAAAGACTGAACCCAGATCAGATTCAGATTGATGATCACACACAGAGTCCATCAACACCTCTAATGCTTCAGTCCTGTAGCTCGTCCTGGGTCCACATTTCATTCAGGAACATGAGATAGTTTTGATTTATATGATGTTTAATGTTGACAATCATGTTATTTTACATAAGCATCTGCTTACATGCGATCGCTTGTTTTACTGCATCTTCCTCGCGTGTGTTTTGATCTGGAGATTTAGTACTCATTCAGAAGATGTGTAATAGCGCCCCCTAGCGTCTAACAGTGAAAACATGGAATATTACATGTTTGGCAGGAAAAGAGTTAAGAACAACATTTAATTTGGCAGACTTTAAGAATATCAATTTAGTATCCCAAAAATACAATTGTAGGGTATTTACATGAAGTACTGTACATAAATATGTTTAGCATAAAATAAAAGTATTTCAGATACACTTTGGTTACAAGAAATAAACAATGTTAAAGACTATTAAATGTTTTAAACACTAAGATGTTTGCACTACTTTCCAGGCAGTGAAGTCGCATCTGAATTTGTGTCAAGTTTTGACATTTTCACATGTAAGACCAAAATGAAATGTAGTAGCACCAGATTAAATGAAATGAATACATATTTTTAATGTGTTTTGCACATTTCCTTTTCTCAGGTAGTGAAAATGCATTTTATATGTGTGTGAAGTTTTAGAAAATTGGCCAAAAATAATTTATAGCATTTGTGGCAAATGTGAATCTGTTATTTAGGTTAATAAGTATTAAGGTTTCACATAGGCTTTATAACAGTGGAACTGGTCATCACATATGAAGTTAAAGAACACTCACACAGGGTTTGTGTGTGTGCGTGTGTGTGTGTGTTGTTTGTGTGTGATTGTGGAGTGTGTGAGTCACAGTGGGCCTCAGAGCACAGTAATACACAGCAGAGTCAGACACACACACATCCTGGATCATCAGAGGAACTGATCTAATGTGGAGTTCAATGTTTTGCAGAAAATCTCTCCTTAAATTCGGGCTCAGTCGTCCCTTTCCCAATGGAAAAGTCACTCAGAATGAATGTTGGGGATCTGTTTGGCAGCTGTTTGTACCAGAAGAGATAAGCATTTGCAGCGCTCATGAGGGTATAATTACACAATAAAGTCACTTGTTGTCCCTCAGCTGAAGTTTCTGTTAAAGGCTGATCAACACTGTCCTGTCCCCAGCACACTGGAAGAGATGGGACATCAATTAACAATCATTTACAGATGCTCACATAAATAAAGTGTAAATGATGAAAGACTGTTCTCACCTAAATCCTGTGCCGTGAAGAAAAGAGTAAAGATCACCCATTTAGTCATTGTTGCTCTGAGTTGAAGAGAGTGAGAGAAGAGCAACTAAAGCGAGTCTGTGCTTATGGTGAATCTCTCAATCCTTAGGAGCTTCTCTTGATTTTTGCAGAAACTAAACAGGGAATTAAGGGACGCTTCCCCCTGGTGGAGGATTTATACATTAAACACTTCCGTTTTTTTGTAACCTTTAAAATCATTTGTGATTATTTATAGAAACCAAAGAGTGCAGTGTCCTTTTTTGTCCTAATTCTGGATATGACATTATTGTGTATAAAGAACTCTATGTATTAGAATTGAGATGCAGTCCGGTGAGATGACAGGATCATGTGATTTTCTGTTTCTCTTAGTCGTTTTATATTCTTCATAAGGTTCAGTCTTATATGTGAATTTGAGGAATAGTACATTACTCTTAAATTAGCTGAGCTGGACAGTCTACATTACATATTTCATGCTGCCAGCAACTAAGGTTTCTTTCTTTTTGTCATTTGATTATTGTTTGTTTACTGTTTGATATGCCCAAATCTATGATACACATTTCTAACATTACCAGAGTAGTAATGATCTACTGTAGACCAGGTGTAAGAGCAGAATGAAACAGAGAAAGAGTATAATAATAGTTTACAAGATCAATATCACAAACGTGATTAGCAACCCTAACATTTTATTTATCATAAAAGATACGTATTTCTTTCAAATTGTGAATACTTTACTTCTAGATTTAAATTAAAATCTGTATCTCAGATTCACCACAGCTGATCCAGAGGCAGTTTTAAACACAAGTTATCTATTTCATGTTTGTGTGTGTGTGTGTGTGTGTGTGTGTGTGTGTGTGTGTGTGTGTGTGTGTGTGTGTGTGTGTGTGTGTGTGTGTGTGTGTGTGTGTGTGTGTGTGTGTGTGTGTGTGTGTGTGTGTGTGATGTGTGGACTGGTAATCCCTACGGTATGGGGACAAAATGTCCCCACAAAGATGGCAATATCCAAAATCCTTGTCCTTGTGGGGACATTTTTGGTCCCCATGAGGAAAACATCTTATAAATCACACTAAGTGATGTTTTTGAAAATGTAACAATGAAGCATGTCTCCTGTGATGGGTAGGTTTAGGGGCAGGGGCAGTGTAGGGGATAGAAAATACGGTTTGTACAGTATAAAATGCATTACGCCTATGGAATGTCCCCATAAAACATGGAAACACAACATGTGTGTGTGTGTGTGTGTGTGTGTGTGTGTGTGTGTGTTTGTGTGTGAGTGTTGAGTGTGTGTGAGTCACAGTGGGCTGCAGAGCACAGTAATACACAGCAGAGTCAGACACACACACATCCTGGATCATCAGAGGAACTGATCTCGATGTGGAGTTCAATGTTGCAGAAAATCTCTCCTTAAATTCAGGCTCTGTCGTTCCTTCACCAAATGTGTATTTATTCAGAATGAATGTTGGGGATCTGTTTGGCAGCTGTTTGTACCAGAACAGATAAGCATTTGTAGCTGTGGTAGAATAATTGCACTGTAGAGTAACTTGATCTTGTTGATTTGCTGTCATTTCTCTTAAAGGCTGATCAACTCTGTCTTGTCCCCAGCACACTGGAAAATAGATGAACTATTTATAATATACATATATTGAGTACTGTAATTAAAACCGATACTGAAGTGTAATTGATTGTCTTTCTTACCAAAGTCCCGTGCTGTGAAGAAAAGAGTAATAATAATCAGTTTCTGCATTGCTGAGAGATTATTTGAACATATTCTAATGAAAGTGTCTCTCTGTCTTTACAGCTCTGCTTGCTGCTCTTCTCTTGATATTTCAGGTGTTCAATAGGTCTCACATGGCACACCGTTGATGGCCCTTTTAAAGGATGCTGCCCCCACTGGTAAAAATTATGTATTTCTAACACATAACCACATTATGTATACGTTTTGTAGCAGTGGACATACAAGAGACACAATAATGCCCTTGGGCCAGATTTACTAACAGCTTGCACCAGTGCAAACCCTCTTTTGCTGTTAAAAATGTCAGGATGCAGTGAAAATGAGAGGAAAGGGTGTGGACAGCTATTTTTGCAGCTGACCTCATTGCATATGCATTTGGAGAAGTGTTCTAACATAAGCACTGTCCCTACAATATCACAAACACAAAACAACCGGGCAACCAGGTCCCTATTACAAAGAGGCCAACCCCAGACTTAGTTCAACCCCTTGCTATGCGGGCCAAGGCCTGGGAGGCTATCCCCGGTATATCAGAGTGAGTGTTGAACATAATAAAACAAGGTTACTTGCTACAGTTTGTTCGCAGACCCCGTGCTTTCGCGCCAGGGTGGAGACATCGGTGAAGAGCGTCGTGAGTCACGTGCTTCGTACCAAAGTGTCAAAACTGTTGGCAAAAGGGGCTGTAGAAACTGTCCCCTTAGCAAAAAGCGAGTCAGGCTTTTATAGTCGGTACTTCCTCGTTCCAAGAAGGATGATGGTCAGACCCATCCTAGATCTTAGACATCTGAACCAAATGCTTATGAGATGCACGTTCAGAAAGCTGACAACAAAACAAATCCACACGCAAATTCGCCCAGGGGATTGGTTTTCTCAGTGGATCTGAAAGCTGCTTACTTTAATATTAAGATAGCACCCCACCACAGGCCATCCTTGAGATATGCTTTCGAGGGGCAGGCTTATCAATACAAACTCCTACCATTCAGTCTATCCCTAGCACCCTGTGCATTTACGAAGTGCAAGGATGCGGCCCTCGCTCCCCTGAGACTACGGCGAGTGCGAGTACTGAACTACCTCGACGATTGGCTGGTTAAGCCCAATCAGAGGTGCAGTTAATAACTCACAGGTCCTGGCTTCTCGGCCATCTAGAATGTCTGAGTCTCAGGAGCAACGCTGCCAAGTGCGTGCTTTCTCCCAACCAGAATATTTCTTTTCTGGGGACAGTCATGGACTCGATACAGATGAGAGTGCAGTTTACGTCACAGTGCGCTCACCATCCAGTGCCTAGCAGCGCTGTTCAAAGCTGACACTTACACTCCTCTCAAGCATTTTCAGAGGATGTTAGGCCTTATGGCCTCGGCATCAGCAGTACTCAAGCTGGGCCCACAATATATGCATCCTCCAGCGCTGGTTAAAACCCGCGCCCCGGCTGGATGCTTATGTGGTGGTCAGGCCACTTAGGCATCAGAGTGATCTCGACAGATGCATCCAAACTAGGTTAGGTGCCCTGCAAGGCAGGCCCATCTTTGGCCTTTGGGTATGTACCAGCGGCAACCTCCGCGGTCTCTCTTGAAGCCAATACGGAAGTGTCTTAAACTGCAGTTCATCGAATGGCCACTAGGGACAGGCTCCAGAAGGAGCAGAATCTCATTGAGCCCCATGTTAAAATGCCCAACTTTACAGCAGAATAAAACATGTTTACAGCCTGGTACAAATTCTAGTTTTTAGTCTATACAGCTAATTTTGCCCTTTATGACAACTGTGAGGGGGGTGAATTTTTTTATAACTCATTAGTTTACATTCTATAAAGCCTTAAAGTTCTGCATAATTAAGGGCGTGGCCACTTTGAGTGGCAGGTGGGTAGCGATTTATCTGTTGTTTGTTAGTAATCGCGTCACCTCAGCTCCGCCCACGTCCCGCCTCTTTGCCCATTTTCTGTTATCCGGGAGTGACGGTTGATGACCCGCTACTAAGATGGCAACGGCCAGCTCGTCCCTACTTTACGCTTCAAAACCGCTCTGCAGAATCCTATGGGTGACGTCACAGACACTACATCCATATTTTTATACAGTCTATGGTATGTACCTAAAGTGCTCTCCACTCTGTTTAGAGCACAGATAATTTCGCTATCAGCTCTTCCCTCACCTGAGCACGAAAGAGACGCAAATCTACTCTGTCCTGTCAGGGATCTTAGAGTTTATTTAGGGTTTTCCACACATCTAGGAAGTCAGAACATCTCTTTGTATGCCATTATTTATTAATTTATTATTATAAGTAATATTATATTGTTAGGCTATTACAGTACTGTGCAAAAGTCTTATAGGCACATAAGTATTTTCAGTGGTTTTAAGCCAGTTATACACTGCTCAAAACTCTTTAAGCAGAAAATAGCATCAAGTCAGTTAAACTCCCGGGATATAGATCTGGTCAGTTAAGTAGCAGAGGGGGTTGTTGATCAGTTTCAGCTACTTTGGTGTTAATGAAATTAACAACAGGTGCACTAGATGGGCAACAATGAGAAGACCCCAAAAACAGGAATGGTTTTACAGGTGGAGGCCACTGATATTTTTTTTCCCTACTCATCTTTTCTGACTGTTTTTCACTAGTTTTAGGGGCTTTTAGGCTAGGGTCAATGTCACTACTGGTAGCATGAAGCGATACCCAGACTCTACAGAGGATGCACAGGCAGTCCAACTCCTCCAGGATGGCACATCAATACGTGCCATTGCCAGAAGGTTTGCTGTGTCTGCAAGCAGTCTCAAGAGCATGGAGGAGATTCCAGAAGACAGACAGTTACTCCAGGAGAGCTGGACAGGGCTGTAGAAGGTCCTTGACCCATCAGCAGAACTGCTCTGCTCCTTTGTGCAAGGAGGAACAGGAGGAGCACTGCCAGAGCCCTACAAAATTACCTCCAGCAGGCCACTGGTGTGAATGTCTCTGACCAAACAATCAGAAACAGACTTCATGAGTGAGGCCTGAGGGCCCGGCACCGTGGAGCTTGATTGGCATTTCCCATTGAACACCAGAATTGGCAGGTTCGTCACTGGCGGCCTGTGCTTTTTACAGATGAGAGCAGGTTCACTCTGAGCACATGTGACAGACGTGAAAGAGTCTGGAGAAGCCGTGGAGTTATGCTGCCTGTAACATCGTTCAGCATGACCGGTTTGGTGGTGGGTCAGTGATGGTCTGGGAGGCATATCCATGAAGGGGAGCACAGACCTCTACAGGCTAGACAATACCACCCTGACAGCCATTAGGTATCGGGATGAAATCCTTGGACCCATTGTCAGGCGCTACGCTGGTGCAGTGGGTCCTGGGTTCCTCCTGGTTCATGATAATGCCTGGCTCATGTGGCGAGAATGCAAGCAGTTCCTGGAGGATGAAGGAATTGATAACATTGAATGTCCCCCACGCTCACCGGACTTCAATCCAATAGAACACCTCTGGGACATTGTGTTGCTGTCCATCCGCCGTCACGAGGTAGACTGTCCAGGAGCTCAGTGATGCCCTGGTCCAGATCTGGGTGGAAATACCCCAGGACACCATCCGTCGTCTCATTGGGACTGAGCCCCGACGTTGTCAGGCATGCTTACAAGCATGTGGGGGCCACACAAACTACTGAGTACCATTTTGAGTTGCACCCCATTTCAGCATAATGGACAAGCCTTATGCATAATTTTTTGCCTTTGATTTTCAGGGTGTCTTTGAAATTAGTCCTCTGTAGGTTGATAATTTTAATTTCCATCAAACGATGTGGCATCCTTTCGTTCCTAACCCAGTCTGTATTAGTATAGATATTCAGCATGACATTTTTCCCCATTGAGATCTGATGTGTTATTAAAGTGTTCCTTTAATTTTTTTTGAGCAGTGAATGTTGCTGTAGTGTGTCAGTAGGAAATATCATTTTACATTTACAAACATAAATAGATTTTATTTATCAATTAACTTCAATTAACTAAATCAAATCAATATTTGGTGTGACAACCCTTTGCATTTAAAACAGCCGTTGTCCTTTGTACACCTGCACAGGTACACATTAAAGGGAAAGAATTAGTAGGCTACAATGTGGCCACGATTTACTAAATCAAAAGGAACTAATTATTATTTCTTGTTTCACTTAAAACCAGGGAATTAATTAGTAAATTGTGGCCACTAAATAATTTCAAAATTAAAAATGTTTTTATATGCATGTTATTGCTGAGGGACATAACCATATATATAATCATATAATTTAGCACTTCTTCTGTTGTGTGTGTGTGTGTGTGTGTGTGTTTGTGTGTGTTTGTGTGTGTGTGTGTGTGTGTGTGTGTGTGTGTGTGTGTGTGGGGTGTTTGTGTGTGAGTGTGGAGTGTGTGTGTGTGTGTGTGTGTTTTGTGTGAGTGTGGAGTGTGTGAGTCACAGTGGGCCTCAGAGCACAGTAATACACAGCAGAGTCAGACACACACACATCCTGGATCATCATAGGAACTGATCTCGATGTGGAGTTCAATGTTGCAGAAAATCTCTCCTTAAATTCAGGCTCTGTCGTTCCTTCACCAAATGTGTATTTATTCAGAATGAATGTTGGTGATCCGTTTGGCAGCTGTTTGTACCAGAAGAGATATGGATTTGAATCAGTGGTAGTATAATTACACATTATAATTACTTGATCTCCTGCACTTGCAGTCTTTTCTCTATAAGACTGTTCAACCCTGTCCTGTCCCAAAGACACTGGAAGAAAATAAAAGTAAGTCATTAACATGAATTATGTGCAAAGTAAACTCCGACATTTAATAACCTAAATGAAAGTAAAATTTTCTTTGTGTGTACAGAAACATAAAAAGTGTGCTTACCATCGTAATGTGATATGACACACAGGGAAATCCAAGCCCATCTAAACATAGTTGTTCTCTGAGGTAAAAGAACTGAAATTCACTCAACAGAGCTCCTAAACTCTCTCTGTGTCGCTGAGCTCTGCTTTAATGGATCACGTCACATGATCTACTCAAACACGAAGAGAGCAGTGCTGACCCCTTGTGGATAAAGCTTGAAATTACTTAATGTGTTATTTTGGATCATTTTTTGTGTTCTTTTACTTGGATATACCCATGGGCAGCATCTACCTGTTTTTCTGTAAAGGTACACTGTACTGCCACTATAAAGAACTTATCCACATCTAAGAGTAGCAATTCAAATCTTATGAAGCACCTGTTGAAGCAACATGCTTTGACAAAGCTCGTAGGTAAAGCTGGATTTTACACGGACTGCAGTGCAGCCGATAAGCCAGGCAGAGCTAAATACATTGATTGCAAGGTATGTTGTCGATGACATGCATCCTCTGTCAACTGTCGAGTCAGTTCCCTTCAGGCAACTAATAAGCAAAATACCAGTGACAAATGGAGGCTCGGGGCAAATGTGCAGGAAGACGTTTATTTTATTTAGACAGAGGATATGCCAAAATACAGGCTGAGATAAAAAATAAAACATGTCTCCACCACCGCAGACCTCTGGACTGCTTACATTAAAAGCTTTCTAGGTGTAACTGCACATTTGATTCATCTGAACAACATGTTAGGTGGGAAATCAGCCCTGGCATGCCAGAGATTCAAGGGCCGACATATAATGTTGCTTTCCTCAACGAACCTTTATCACATGACGAACACTAGACGAGACGAGACGAGATGAAACGTAAATGCTGGTCATGTGACGATGATGAATAAAAACGTGACTAAATGCGGTTCACAAAATAAAACTATGCTAAAATGTCTCTTTATTTTTGTTGACGAAAATTAGGCGGAACGAAATGTTATAACGTTATTTTGTCGCGTTATTGTTAATATTTTGCAGTATTTCTGTGCGTCTCATTCAGGGGCTGCTTCAGGTGGCAGTCTCTTCACTCGCGGTATTATTTAAAGATGCAGCTGCGGTGAGTTAACGACAACCAACAAAGCTAAGACTGACACAGAGAAAGGGACCGATGGCCGGCCAGTCGGGGCTCGAAAGCCCTATTCGGACGGTTATTGTTTCTCCTGCGGTTGTAAGGTGTTTTCATCATTAAAATGGGCTAGTCTGGTATTTTATTGTTGTCTTAATCCAGAATATCCATGTTTTTCTCCCACCACCTGTGTAAAAATCCCCGGCTGAATTACCTACTGTTTGACAAACACCAATGTTGTGTGGTGCCGTCTGAATCTCTGAGTTTTCCATTCGGTTGCGCTTCGCTGTCATTTAGATGCATTTTAAAGAAATAACCTTAACGTTAGACTTGTATTACTGAAATGCTGGCAAGTATTTACAAGAGCAAGATATTCCATCACCGCTCAAGAAAAGAAAAGCACGTCAACATTTGCTGTTATATGGCAGCCATTATATATGTTAAAATAGCAGCTGCATTATGTTCATAAGTGAATAAGAGGCTGTATTCACTTATTTCCGCATAGTTCCATGTGGAATAAAATTACATCCTTTATTTTGAGTATTTTGAGTAGTATATGAAATATGCATTTATTATTAAACTTTAGTAACATTGAAGTGGAAAATAAAACCGAATGTGTTGTGGTAAAAGATGGAGAAACGTGGCCACAAAAATCACTGGAAAAAAACACCACAAACCTTAAGAGACATCTCAATGTTTTTATTTATTTCAGTTAAATGCATGTGTTTGTACTTCTAACATGTTTGGTTGATAAAATAAATAGGTTGTAAATTCAAATCAGACCATCTTCCGTTTCTGGAATGGATGTATTATTGAGCTTATAAAGGTAACAAATATATAAGATTACTTTGTTTGAAATGGGTTTGGCTAAAAGAAGACTTTCGTTTTGGGTATACTACTAGGAACTTATACTATATTGACTGGCTTAAATAGAATTGCATTACTAAAAAGAGACTAAATACAATTGTCATTGACTAAAACTAGACGAAAATACAGTAGTCATGGATAATTCTGACTAAAATAAGACTAAAATGCTCAGACTGAAACTTGACTAGACTAAATAGAGTATGAACGTTACTAAAACTAATAAAAAGTAAAATGACAGCTTGACACAAAGCTAAAATTTAAAGTAAAATTAAAACAGGCCGCCAAAAACAACACTACAGACATACGCATGACATTACTGCAACCGAAATAGACAACATCCACACATCCTATGGCCTATCTTTCAAAGTGACAGCAAGTGTTACTGACAATGGCTCTAATTTTGTTAAGGCGTTTCAAATGTACCAGCCACCTGAGTCAGACACTGAAGATCATTTGGAGGAGGATGAGGTGACTTTTACAAACATTGGGGATGTGCTAGATAATGCTGTCGATGTCAATGATGGGGTTTTACCCCCACATCACAGAGCGCATTCGCACACATTGAACCTCATCTCATGCACTGATGTCCATAAGGCGTACAGTACACAGTGTGAATACGGACACTCAGGAGGTCGTGAGATCTTGCACACGCTACGAGTCAGTTAACTTTATAATCGCATCAAAGCAGCTGGTACACGACACGACTGCACTGCACAACGAGCCCGCAGCAATCACACAAGCTTTTGCGTTAAACACAGAGGCTGGGGCTTTCAATGGTGCTACTATAGCTTCAGATAGAAATACAATTATAAATTAAAAAAAATATTTGTGTGCAAATGATTTTTTGAAAAGCAGAGAACAGCAGCCATTCCTTACAAACAACCAGAGAGAGAGAGAGAGAGATAGGGCAATCACACACACAGTGTCTGTGTGTGTGTGTATCTGAGTGTATGCACACTGTATGGTTGCAGCCACTGAGCTATAGCCTAATAACAGGCCTACTCATATAGATCTAGCCTATGTGATGTGATTGTGCATGGGCAATAGGGGACAGCCATACGCTGGTGAAAATCGGGCAAAATCCCTGAATTTTTTTAACATGTTTACAAATTATCGTGAGGTCGGGAGGTGCTCGTAACATGCTCGGCTCGTCTCATATTTCCTCTCACACTTTGCGAGCTACGACCATACGAGCATCCACGATGTTCACACGATTTCTCCCAAGAGAAAAAAATCATCTGCGACTGCAAAAATCGCACCATGTACGCCCGGCTTAAGTGGCTAACGTCAAAACCAGAAACTAAATCTATCTACAGAAATGCTACCACAATGCACAGGGCAGTGGAACAAGGCAAGTCGGTCAACGGTGGCTTCGAGATTGTCAACGATGTTATTGCAAAGAAGCTGCTTGTACCCTGCACCACCAGGTGGAATTCGTTCTACGATGCGGTTGCTCGAGTAGATACCTGTAATCGAATTGAATACAATATCCTCCCAACTTCAGCTTAAATGCATCAGTTAAAGGGAACATCAGGTCCTTAAAGAGTATTATGTTGTGATGAAGCCACTTACTGAGGCTCTTGACATTCTGCAATGAGAGGACACTCTTGCCCACTCTGGAGACATTGATGACCAAGACTCTGGAGTAAAACACCTTGCAATCCTTGATGGCCTACCAGAGGAATTGTTCAGGTAAGAGTTGCTATTTTATTTTGCATTTGTATTCACCCAATCCGTGTCTAGGCAATGTGAAGTATTTGAAACGTAAAGCTTATGGTGAAATAGTTTTGAAATATGGTAATTATAGAGGATAAAATGGTTTACACTGACAAAAATGTTGAAGCAATTTGACGCTGATTTTATAGTTTTAATCTATGCTCAATAAGTTATGTTAATTCCACAACTTCTAAAAATTGTATTGCTAATATTGTTTTTATTTTAAAGATTTCTCTATTGTTATGATGATTGAAATGATTTACAAATGAAATACACTGCTTTGATAATTTCAGTGTCTGAATGATTAACTTTAAGGGTGCCAAGTTTGAGAGCAGTATCTTGGGACATGTGGTCTTCACCTCACAGCCGGTGGAAAAGAATCGGGAGAGGACTCGGGCAGAAATCATGTTGATGGATGTGGTTATTAATGTTACTGTAGTGTGAAGCAGAGCAGGGCCGAGTGTTGTGGAGCTGAGCAAGGCCGCTGGAGCGATTGTTAATGAGAGGAACAACACGCCTCGCGAGCAGGAACGAGCAATGGGACTTTTATTTGGACGGGACACAGTCACCGGGCACTGGCGCTATTTCCGCTTTTCCGGTAATGAGTATGAGGTAACGTAACTCTGTTTATCATATTAGATACATTTGAGTGTGTTGAGAATGATGTTATGACGTTCCTCTGCGTTCGCTCGGCGGCTGCTGTGACACTTGTTCATACTGCTAAGAGTAAAGCGCTTCTGCAAAATAAAACCGGAAACCGAGGCTAACGCAGATATGACGCAATTGACAGGCGACTCCCTCAGATGCTATACTCACACGTCCCGGCTCCTTGGTTAAAATAGCAATTTTCTCACAATTTACAAATATTTGGAAACATTTGGGATATTGTAAGTACTCAACTGAACAAAATATATAACACTGGCCTAGTGGTTTTTGGATATTTTCCTGCAAAAATACTACATAGTGCAAATTTAAGTTTAGGATTAAGGGATGTAGAAAATGGTCATGCAGAATAAGGGATTTGTATGTGCTTTATAATTATGAATAAACAGCCAATATCCCAGTAATATGCATGCTAAAAATCAACTAGTTTAAAACAATAAAATAACTACATATTTTATATTAGTTCATCATGGTCTAGCAATCATAAAACAATTACCTAAATTATTTCAAAACCAAAGAATTACATTCTGTCTCTTTAGAAAAATGTCTAGGCTGAAGGAACCCCCTGATGCCAAATATGCTTATTGTATAATACACTTGTTTTTAAAACTTGTTGTAATACACTTGTCTTTAATGTCATGTATTTTAGACAATCAAAACACAATTTGCACGTGTTCTTGAGAATAAAGATGCTTCACTGGTTGCTTCAACCCTACCAAAATTCAAGTTGCG
This sequence comes from Gobiocypris rarus, assembly GCA_023029165.1. NCBI lineage: Eukaryota > Metazoa > Chordata > Actinopteri > Cypriniformes > Gobionidae > Gobiocypris > Gobiocypris rarus. The sequence goes on along the minus strand of CM040915.1, from coordinate 32,519,779 downwards.
TTGAGCCCTCAACCAAGATTTCCGTCACCAAGCCTGAGCCTCTTCATGTCATGGCCACCACGCAAGAGTCTTCATCCAAGTTGGCCGCCATGCCTGTGTCTTCAGAGAGCGCAGGATTAGGCATTATGGCCACAGCAATTGTGTGTGTGTGTGTGTGTGTGTGTGTGTGTGTGTGTGTGTGTGTGTGTGTGCGGCAGACCAGCTGAAGCACAGAACAGAGTAACTGAATGCAGATCCATTGTATAAGTGTTCAATCTGAGAAGAGTCAGACTGAATCTTTTCATCCACAGTAAGAGTTAGACCATGTGAGATCTGTGAACACTGAGTCCTTCCTCTCTGAGACACATAAGCTCTGTTCTTTAATAATGTTCACTGTTGCAATTTCTTGCCAACGTCAGGAAACACTGCCATCTTGTGGCACGTTATACCTACACAATGTGTTACACATGATAATGCATTGAAACTTAATCTATAGGGTACTTTTGCATGGATAAAAAATAAAAACAATATTAGAAAACTTAATAAACTTTTAGTGTCACATTGATTTAACTTTTTTTCTTTTCAGTTTTACTCTTGTAGACTTGGATTTGTTACATATTTATCATAATTATACTTTATGTACCATAAATCACAACTCTCTGTCTTTGTGTATCTTTCTTCTTTAACTAATCAAGATAAGGAAAGGTTATTGTGCAGTGTTATAGTGTTTCCTGTGACTGTGGGCTGCAGAGCGCAGTAATACACAGCAGAGTCTGATACTGATGCAGAGGAGATCTCCAGATCCACACGCTTAATCTCTTTGTAGCTTTTGAATACAGACGAAGTTTAGGCTCAGATGTGCTAGAATATTCAGTAACAAGAAGTAAAAAATCTGGTTTTGCTCCAAGATACTGGCGATACCAATAGAGAGTAGCACTAGAGCCACTAGTGAGACTGTAGTTACAGGAGAGAGTCACATTTTTACCCTCAGAATCAAGTTTTTCTGAAAACAGTGGTTGTATTGTATCACAACAAGAATTATCTGTGAAAAAGAAAACAACTCTAATTAATAAAACAAACAGATTTATACAATTTGTGGAATTTAACAATTTAAATATGTATTGTCATGTAAAGATTTTATAATAAATAAATAAATAAATTGAATATTTCATACCTATGCAAAGTTGCATTATTATCCAGGTAAAGAAAAACATGTCTTCAGACAGACAGTGATGGCAAACAATAGTATTTGAACAACTGTCTGACTGTCTCACACTCTCAATAGTGTAAATCAGCTCCACCCACTGGAGCGCTTTATTCTATACCATGTTAAATCTGCACAAGTCAGAGCTTTTCTTTCTTGTCAGGATGTTTGTGTGTGAGTCACAGTGGGCACAGAGCACAGTAATACTATCAATCAATCAATCAATCAAATTTATTTATATAGCGCTTTTACAATGACGATTGTTTCAAAGCAGCTTCACAGTGTTAAACAGGACAACATTGCAACAAAATTTGATTTGGCTAGTTTAATTTGGATAGTTTATAGAATTATATATGACCAAATTAATAAATTCTATTTGTATATTTAGTTGAGTAACTTGGATCATAATTTGAGTGTCCCCAACTGAGCAAGCCAGGCCAAAGGCGACAGTGGCAAGGAACCAAAACTCCATCAGGGCATGATGGAGAAAAATAAACCTTGGGAGAAACCAGACTCAGTCGGGTGCCAGTTCTCCTCTGGCCTATTATTAACAGTGTATAATTATTACTCTGGCAACCTTGCAGGTCATAAATCATATTAGATAGGAATATTCGAAATTTTGGGTATGACGACGAGACGGGTTCATTTAGGATGGCGTCGATTACACAAGAATATGAATACTTGAAAGATCGGAGTTATTGCGCTGGAGACGGGTTAATTGAGGATGACGTTCGGTGAGGCGAATTCAGAGGAGACACTAATGGACACGGTCTCAGCAGACACTCCAGGATGAGCTGGTCATGTCCAGATGCAGGTCCACCATCCGATCCGGACACGGCCTGGATCCGCCGACTGCAGTAAACCTCGGGATAAACAGAGAGACTAACATTAGTGTGGATGCCACTCTTTTTATGATGTAACGAGTACATCAGGTGTTATGGGAAGTGTTCCCGGTTCCGGCTAACCTAGTTAATGCAGCCTAACAATCAGTCATTTGATTTGAATAAAGAAAGTTAAAAATGTTCTATGTGTATGCCATAGTAAAGAGATGTGTTTTTAGTCTAGATTTAAACTGACAGAGTGTGTCTGCTTCCCGAACAATGCTAGGAAGACTGTTCCAGAGTTTAGGTGCTAAATAGGAAAAGGATCGACCGCCTGCAGTTGATTTTGATATTCTAGGTATTTTCAACTGGCCAGAGTTTAGAGACCGCAATTGACGTGATGGAGTATAATGCGTTAAGAGCTCGCTTAAGTACTGGGAGCTAAACCATTTATTGCTTTATAAGTAATAAGCAAGATTTAAAAATTTATGCGATGTTTAATAGGAGCCAGTGCAGTGTTGACAGAACTGGACTAATATGATCGTACTTCCTGGTTCTAGTAAGAACTCGAGCTGCTGCGTTTTGGACCAGCTGGAGTTTATTTATTAAGCGAGCAGGGCAACCACCCAGTAGAGCATTACAATAATCTAGCCTTGAGCTCATGAACGCATGTACTAATTGTTCAGCATTTTGCATTGAAAGCATGTGACGTAATTTAGATATATTTTTAAGATGGTAGAATGCAGTTTTACAGATGCTAGAAACGTGGCTTTCAAACGAAAGATTGGTATCAAAGAGCACACCCAGGTTCCTCACTGACGACGAGGGCTTGACAGAGCAGTCATCGAGGGTTAGACAGTATTCTAGGGCACTACTTGTGGAGCTTTTCTGTCCAATAATTAAAAATTCAGTTTTATCTGAATTAAGTTGCAGGAAATTACTATTCATCCAATTTTTAATATCAGCTATGCATTCCGTTAATCTTGTGAATTGGTAAGTTTCTCAGGGTGTGAAGAAATATAGAGCTGAGTATCATCAGCATAACAATGAAAACTAACGCCATGCTTCCTAATGATATCTCCCAGTGGTAGCATATACAGGGTGAAGAGCAACGGTCCTAACACTGAGCCTTGCGGTACTCCATACTGAACTTGTGATCGGTGTGACATCTCTTCATTTACTGCTACAAACTGATAACGGTCAGATAAGTAAGATTTAAACCATGCCAATGCAGTTCCACTAATGCCAACATAATTTTCGAGTCTGTTCAAAAGAATATTGTGATCGATAGTATCGAATGCAGCGCTAAGATCGAGTAACACTAATAGAGAGATACAACCACGATCAGATGATAAGAGTAAATCATTTGTAACTCTAATTAGAGCAGTCTCAGTACTATGATACGGTCTAAATCCTGACTGGAAATCCTCACATATACAATTTCTTTCTAAAAGGAACATAATTGTGAAGACACTGCCTTTTCTAATATTTTTGATAGAAACGGTAGATTCGAGATTGGTCTGTAATTGACTAATTCTTTAGGATCAAGTTATGTTTTTAAAAAGTGGTTTAATTACAGCCAACTTAAAAGTTTTTGGTACATATCCTAATGTCAAGGATGAATTAATAATATTAAGCAGAGGATCTATGACCTCTGGAAGCATCTCTTTTAATAGCCTAGTGGTATAGGGTCAAGCATACATGTTGTTGATTTTGATGATTTGACAAGTTTAGCCAATTCTTCTCCTCCTATAGCAGTGAATGAGTGTAATTTTTCCTCAGTGAGACTACAATGTTCTGTCTGAAGTGATACTGTAGTAGGCTGCATGGTTATAATTGTATTCCTAATGTTATCAATCTTACTAGTAAAGAAGTTCATAAAGTCATTACTGCTGTGTTGTTTACAAATGTCAGAAGTTGAAGCTTTATCCTTTGTTAATTTAGCCACTGTATCGAATAAATACCTAGGGTTGTGTTTGTTTTCTTCTAAAAGAGTTGAGAAATAAGCAGATCTAGCAGTTTTTATGGCCTTTCTGTATGCAATCATGCTCTCTTTCCACAAATTGAAAAACCTCCAGTTTTGTTTTCTTCCAGCTGCGCTCCATTTTTCTGGCTGCTGTTTTAAGGGCCCGAGTGTGCTCGTTGTACCACGGCGTTGGATTATTTGCTTTAATCTTCTTTAAGCGCCGAGGAGCAACTATGTCTAAAGTGCTAGTAAAGAGAGAGTCAGTTTCTGTTGCAACATCAAGTTCCTCTTGGCTATCTGTAATGCTGAGGAGATGGAACTGATGAGGAAGATTATGTATAAAGCAATCTTAAGTCGCAGCGGTTATAGTCCTGCCATATTTGAAGCGAGGATGGCTTTGCAGCCTTAGCTATATTAAGTATACATGATATTAGGTAATGATCTGAGATGTCATCGCTCTGCTGCAGAATTTTAATGGTATCAACATTTAGTCCATGTGACAGTATTAGATCTAAAGTATGATTAAGGCGATGAGTGGGTCCAGATACGTGTTGTCTAACTCCAATAGAGTTTATAATGTCTTTAAATGCCAATCCCAATGCGTCTTTTCATTGTCAACATGGATATTAAAATCACCAACAATTAGTACTTTATCTGCAGCCAGTACTAACTCTGATAGAAAACCAGCAAATTCTTTGATAAAGTCTGTATTGTGCCCTGGTGGCCTGTATACAGTAGCCAACACAAATGTCAAACGGGATTTATCATTTACACTACACAATGTTACATAAAGCACCAAAACTTCAAAGGAATTATATTTGAAACTAGACTTGAGTAATACTGAAGTTAGCATTATAAATTACAGCAACACCTCCCCCTTTTCCTTTCAGACGCGGCTCGTGTTTATAACAATAATCTTGGGGAGTGGACTCATTTAAAGTAATGTAGTCGTCAGGTTTTAGCCAGGTTTCTGTCAAACACAGCACATCTAGGTTATGATCTATAATCATATCATTAACAATAAGCGTTTTTGGCGAAAGGGATCGAATATTCAGCAACCCGAGATGTATCAATTGTTCATCCGTATTATATCTGTTGTTTATTTGTTGGACATCAATTAAATTTTTACTGTTGAATGGTTTTGATGGTTTTTGTATTTACTGATTCGGGGAACAGACACAGTCTCTATGTGATAATATCTAGGTGAAAGCGTCTCTATGTGCTGGGATTTAGCTGACTCTGGTGACGTGAGACAGCTAGCAGACGGTTGGTTTAGCCAGTTTGTCTGCTTCCTGACCTGGGCCCCAGTGAGTCAAAGTTTAGCTCTAAGATAATGTGCCAAATTACTAGAGAGAAGAGCAGCACCAGCCCGGTAGGATGAATTCCGTCTATCTTCAACAGGTCGGGTCTGCCCCAAAACTTTTCCAATTGTCTATGAACCCTATGTTATTTTATGCGGACACCACTTAGACAACCAGCCATTGAGTGATGATAATCTGCTAACTATTTCATCACTCCTTTTAACAGGAGGGCCAGATAAACAGACTGCCGGTGACATTGTACTTGCGAGTTTACACACCTCTTTAATGTTAATTTTGGTGATCTCCGACTGACGGTTTAACATCATTAGTGCCGACGTGAATAATAATCTTAGAGAATTTACGATTAGCTTTAGCCAGCACTTTTAAATTTGCTTTGATGTCAGGCGCCTGGCTCCCGGTAAACATGTGACTATGGTGGCTGGTGTCTCTATTTTCACGTTCCCGTGTAATAGAATCGCCAATAACTAGGGCACTTTCAACAGGATCCTCAGTGGGTGCATCACTGAGTGGGGAGAACCTGTTTGATGTTCTAATCGGAACGGCAGAGTGGTTTTTAGATCCGCGGCTATGCTGTCTCACAGTCACCCAATTGCCCTGCTGCGGGGGCTCAGCCGGAACCAAACAATGAGTGTTCACTAAGCTAGTCGCATCCAAAAGAGTATCTAAAGCTGTACCATTCTCACTACTCTCACATAAAGTCTGGATGCGTGTCTCTAAATCTGAAATCTTCTCCGTCAGCCTGATTAATTCCTTACATTTAACACATGTGAAGCCCTGTTCGCCAACGGAGATAGATATGCTAAACATGTAGCATGCAGTGCAAGTGACAATGACAGGAGAAGAAGACATGGCTTACCGTATTTGTTGATGAATCCAAAACTTACCACACAACTTACTCCACTTACTTTGTTTGATGGAGCCTATTTAATAATCCAACTCACCACAGTTGTCAAATGAACTCAGAAAACAGGAGACCCGGTGCCGGGATGGAAAGCTACCAGGCTAGCGAAAAAGTAATACTACACAGCAGAGTCAGAAAACACACATCCTAGATCGTCAGAGGAACTGAGTTTGAGGTTCCCTTCGAGGGAACTCACACTGCGTCGGAACTATGAATTTGGGGATGCTCCTAAGCATCAGTGAATCTGAAGTCTGAATAAACACTAGTCCAATCCGATTGGTCGTGCGTGATGATGTCATCGTGACGGCGTATCCGGAAGTATAAAAGGGGAGCCGCGCAAAATGGCGGCAGTTATTGCTCTTCAGCATAGCGCTCTCTGTGATTGTCTGTCTATTTACTGTTGTTTGTCCAGTTGTGCAAGTGTGTGAAAGAAGTAGGCGAGAGAAAGCAAGAGAGTTTAAGCAGTGTGTGCATCCGTGTCCCCGCTACATTCGCAGAGGCGGTGCGGCGAGGCCGGTCATGGGGCTCACGGATGGACATGTCAGCGAGACTTGGGACTGCTGAGGCATCTTCCCAGTCTTTGTCTGTCAGTTCAGATGTTCTCTGTTGATCTGAAAATTCAGCTTTGTCCCGTTATGATTGAATCACAGGACCGGATACCAGTTGCCTTGTCAAAACTCTTTATTGCCATATGTATCAGGCATAGGAGAGAAACTTGTTGTCTTCGTGCCAGCTGTATATGTTTTCTCTGAGGCAGTGCATCAACGGTGAACATTTTATACACTGACTAAAGGATTTGTAATTCCTTACAAGGTAATGTATACTTCATGCTTACATCAGTTGATATATATCCCAAAACAAATACATCAGCGGAAAATATAAGCCTGTTTACATCAGTGATATACATGTATGCACATTCCTGCAACAAATATATAAGCCTGTTTACATCAGTGATATACATGTATGCACATTCCTGCATGGACACGCATTCTTTGTAGGACCAAAAGTATCTCCCTGTGTCCTTCTCCTGCCATATGACAGTAATATGTCATGCAACTTCAGCTCATGCAGTATATATAACTTTCTCATGCACTTAGACTTCACAAATACATTATAGATTCAATTATAAATATAAACAATATTAAAATAACACATTTCTGATCTACAACTCCCTCCATTGGAACTACCGGCCGTCAGTTCCACACCATCATCGTCACCTAATGGAGTGATAGTGAGGAGAGAAAAAGCAAACCAAGAAACAAAAGACATACAAAGAACAGAAAAGTAGAAACATGAGGAATCGGGAATAGAATAAAACAAAACAAAATGACCCCAACCCATGACATGTTCCCGCATACTATGTGTGTAATTACGTCTATGTGTAAGTATTTAAAATGTACCCCAGTCATCTGAGAAAGGAAAATTTATGAATCTTCACCAGTGCCTGGACTCGTCCGGTACCTGAACTCCTCCAGTTCCTGGTCAAAATAACAAACTAACATAAACGTTGATGTTAAAGAGTCCTATTCCTTGGGGTTGTAAATCAGTAAGCGGGTGTTGATTGTTTGTGGGGTTGTGTTTTGTAAGTGGTGCAATGTGTATAGAATATCCTATCTTACTCTATATTTTCCATTTTCGGCTTTATCCATATAGTTAGAAATAACCAATTTGACAGGTTTAGTACCTTTCTTCTTAGTAACACATATGATGATGTGTACTACTACCATAAACACAAGAACTCCTACCATAGTTAGAACTATCCAGTCTGACCATGATAGATTTCCTAGAATTTGTGTCAATTTCCTTTCAGACATTAATTTGGCTACTCCATTTGCAACCATCTCTAATCAATGTCAATGGAATTGATTCCTGTAATGGAAGCAGAGAAATCATTAACACCACTCCTTGTTACCCAGTTTCTAAAAGTAACTGACGAACATTGATCATTTTCAGGCCATAAGCTATCGCTATCATTTTGTTCATTCACTAAACAAGGTTTAACTTGTGACCAATGATACCATCTATCTGTTCCTACACCCTTCCCTTTAAGGCAAACACTCGTATCTGTAGTTAAGAGTATTTCATATGGTCCTTCCCACCTAGGCTCTAAACCTTTCCTAGCAATTCGCTTGACCATAACAAAACTGCCTAACTCGGGAATGTGTGGAATATCAGTAGTGGTGTGTTTTCATCCCACTGCTGCTGAGCTTCTCGCACTTTCTGGTTGTTTCCTTTGGTAGCTCTGTCCAGCATAGTGAGATAACGTTTTAACTTTTCTTGGAACAATGTGGAATCTCCTCCTGTTCCCGCAGGGGGCGGAGCATCAGGAGGTAGAACCATTGCTCTTCCAGTCATTAGTTCAAAAGGGGTTAGTCCTGTTACTCTGTTTGGAGTTGCTCTTAAGTTCCACAAAATAGCAGGTAATAATCTGTGCCAACCTTGGCCAGTCTGCAGAATGGCTTTAGTAAGGGACGCCTTTAACGACGGTTCATTCTGCTCGACCATACCTGACGATTGAGGTCTATAGGGGATATGAAACTTTTGTTTAATCCCAATCAATTTCATTGCTTCCTTCATCAATTTTCCAGTGAAGTGAGTTCCATTGTCGGAATCAATTTCATATGGAAGGCCCCAGCGAAAAAACTTCTTCCACCATCACTCGTGCTGCAGCTTCGGCAGTGCAAGTTTTTGTCGGAAATGCTTCAACCCATCTAGTAAATCGATCTATGATTACTAGAATGTATTGGTATCCTCCACTGGATGACAATGGTCCTGTGAAATCAATTTGTAGATGTGTCCATGGCCCTGTTGGTCTGGGTGCATGTGACATTCTCACCTTTACAGGTTTTCCCACATTTGCTTTTATGCAGATCAAACATCTCCTACAATAATCATCGATGTCTCTCATCATTCATGCCACCACCAAGTCTCGCTGATTTGAGCTTTCATTGCTTTTGCTCCAGCATGCACCTTTCCATGATACAGCTGCATTAGTTCTTTCCTTGTTCCGATAGGCATTACCACCTGTCCTGTTGGAATTCTCCAGATACCTTGATCATCTTCTTTTGCGCCTTCTTTTTTCCATTGTTCTTTCTCTTCTTCTGTCTCTGTGTGATATGACAGAAGATGCAGCTCAGAATTATCTTTTCTGTTTTCTTGAACCAAGGTAACAGGAGTAGGGAAAGTAAAGCCGCTTCTCTGGCTGCCACATCAGCTGCAGAATTTCCTTTGCTTTCCTTAGACTTGTCAGATTGATGTGCTTTTACTTTGACCACAGCTGCTTCTCGTGGTAATTGACATGCTGCAATCAACCGACCAATTATGGAAGCATGTTGTATTACACTCCCACTGCTGGTGATGAGTCCACGTCCTTTTCCATAGGGCAAGGTAGTCATGGACCACTCCGAAAGCATAACGACTATCTGTATAGATGTTGACTCGACCTCTCCTCCGATAGCTCAAGAGCTTCCGTAAGCGCCATGAGCTCAGCTACTTGTGCAGAAAATTGCCCAGGAAGAGCTCCTTGCTTCACAACAGTTCCATCAGCCTTCACCACAGCCCATCCAGTATGTCGTTTTCCATCAATGTAGTAACTGGATCCGTCGACCCATAACTCATTATCTGGATTTTCAAGAGGATTGGATTAACTGGACCAAGGCTTTCTTCTTCTACCTGTTTTTCACACTCATGTGGAATTCTCATGTGGTTCCAGCATCATTGTTGCCGGGTTAAGTGTAGTGTCTCTGATGATTTCCACTCTCAAGTCCTTGTTCAGCAAAGTTGCTTCCCATTTTGCTCTCCTCGCTTCAGTGATAGTCTTGATGTTTGTGTTGTTCAACAGCGTTACTATACTGTGTGGAGTGTGCAGTGTGATAGTTTGTGCTTCATGTATTTGCAGAGGAACTGGTATACTTTTGTGAAATATCATGATATCTCCTCCAACTCCTTCAACTTCTATGGCTTCATGTGTTGTAGGTAGATTCAAATCAGTTATGGAGAGGAAGCTCCTGTATCGATTAGACAGTCACATTGATGGCCCCTATCAAAGCAGGGATGAAAAGTCGATTGTCTCTTTTGTTACTCTTACAGGGGCCGCTGATTCCTATTCGGACGCATAATTCCCTCAATGAGCTGACGAACTTGTGCTTCAGTCCATGTCTTCCTCGAGAGGTTTTAACATTGTTTTTGGCGTTTACCTGTTTAAATGACGGGCCTTTACCTTCTGCTCCACCTCCTTTAGCCCAACAGTCTTTTATGATGTGGCCAGTCTTCCCACAATTTTGGCAGAACTTCACCATCCTATCTGCGTCGATGTTGGATTGAGCTAACGCCACTCCTCTTCGATTTGATTTGTTTCCTTCATCCTTGTTTGATCTAATAGCCATTTCTAGACGACCAGCCCATTGCATAATTTGGTCAAACGTTTCTCTGGATTGACTCAAGTAATAAGGCTTGTTGATATTTTGTGCTAAAACCATCCACAAGTGTGTCAGTAAACTGTACATCATCTCTGTCTGGTTCTTTTTGCACAGTGAGCCCATCTTTCATAAGCATTCCATTTACGCAAGGCATATTCATCTGGAGATTCATCATCTTTTGCTTAATCAATGTTACTGATGTGAAAGGAATCTTACCGCTGCCCAGGATCTCTTGGATTTCTTTTCGGAACACATCTAAGGCTTGCCAAAGACCCAGGGTCGTCCCTGGCCATCAACCCACAAGTCTATCCATTGGGCTGTTGTTATTGACGCTGGCAAGCGTTCCCATCTGTCTCTTGGGATTTTAGCTTTTACAATGGTGTGTATGTCTCTTAGTGACATTTGATGTGCTTCAACCAAGGAATCTAATTCTCGCCAAAACTCTGTGTTTGGATCTTGTCTCTTCAGAGGAGGCAAGGCCATGAGAATGGCTTGACGTTCTCCTGGTGTGAATGGTCTTTCTTCCATCATCATTTCAGATTGTACTTCTTCCCTTTTCATAGCAGGTGAAGAGAATTCGGGACCGACCTTATCAATTGTTATCATGTCGTCTTCTCTTGTCTCATCGCCCCAATCAGAGGCAGGTGCTGGTATACCTCGCAGCATGTCTCTGTTTGGCTGGGTTGATTTGGACCTGGTTATTACTGGAGCGGCTTGTGCAGATGCAATAAATATTTTGTCAACTGGCCCTCCATTTGGCTTACAAGAACTTTTACATTGTTCAGGCAAAGTTGGATAAATTGGGTTGTATGGAGGAGGCATTACAGTTTTTGCTGAGTTTACTGGTGCTTGCAAAAATTTACTTTCAGCCTCGGCTTTATTATATTTGTCCAATCTGGATCAAATGAATCATCAATGATTGTTTTATCTTTTTCTGAACATGTAATAGACATGATTTTATTCAACTTGTTATATGCTTCAATCTGTGGCTTCATTGCTTCAACAAGTGGAACTGGACTCCCATCTGTACTGCAACAAATTCCACCTTGTTTCACAATCCAGTGGGCTGCCAGGATCGGAAAGGCTTTCAGTTTAACAGAGTCTTTTGGATCATGAACCATCTAAACTGTTCATCCAAAGAGGCATCAACATCCAGTCCTTTCTTCAAAACTTGGCTTGTTTTTTGCTCTTCTTTTTAAGTACCAAGCAGATATTGTTCTGCTATTATAGACACTCTCTGCCATTTTGCAGATAGTCTGTGTGTCTGTGCTTCTCAGCAGCAGGGCTATGTATAGCTCTGTGTGTGCGTGTATGAGTGTGTGTCTATGTGTGTGTGTTTGCTGAAGGAAGGGTCCTGCCCTGCCCTCTCTCCCTCTCTCTCCCTAGCTGACAACTCGGGAAACAAAGAAAGAAGAGAAAGAAAACAAAAGTTAAATCCTAAATATTCTTATACTTCTTAAAAATTTACAGTTGAACTCAGATCAGTCCCCACCCCAAATATTGAACAGCTTTACTGTCAAAATCAGAAGGCCAACGATTCTAGCCACTATTATTCATAAAGGCGCCTTATACTTTAGCGTGTTTAAACGTTTTAGGGCTTTTCTTTAAAACTGCACTACCTTTAGCGCAGACCCGCCACTTTAAACCGCTTTATCTCACAGCTCGTCGCACTTCCCCACACTTCTTCTAAGTGTGGCTCTTCAGTGTGTGGACATGTTTTAAAGTTTTTCCTGCCACTGATTACTGCAGACTCGCCACATTCCACCACCTCACAGTCACAACGAGCTAATTGCTAAATCGCATTACGGATTATTCTCCGAAAATTGACAAAGTTGGTCTTTTGCACAAAAGATCCACTTCTACCCAGCTTCATTCAATATTTTGAAGGTTCACTGATCAGAACAACTTAAATAAGTTGCATCAAATTAAATTACTATGTCTGATACACATTCATTGGCAACACAACTGGTATTCCAAAATAACACAGTTCTTTTTAGCAGTTTCAGTCATTGTCTCAACAGTATATATATCATCAGGCAGACTTAGAATCTTTAAGAAAAAGAAAATGTCTTACCTGATGAATTAATTGAGACAAATGTCTGAAATGCAGATCCTGTTCGTGTGACGCCAAGTTGTTGATCTGAAAATTCAGCTTTGTCCCCGTTATGATTGAATCACAGGACCGGATACCAGTTGCCTTGTCAAAACTCTTTATTGCCATATGTATCAGGCATAGGAGAGAAACTTGTTGTCTTCGTGCCAGCTGTATATGTTTCTCTGAGGCAGTGCATCAACGGTGAACATTTTATACACTGACTAAAGGATTTGTAATTCCTTACAAGGTAATGTATACTTCATGCTTACATCAGTTGATATATATCCCAAAACAAATACATCAGCGGAAAATATAAGCCTGTTTACATCAGTGATATACATGTATGCACATTCCTGCAACAAATATATAAGCCTGTTTACATCAGTGATATACATGTATGCACATTCCTGCATGGACACGCATTCTTTGTAGGACCAAAAGTATCTCCCTGTGTCCTTCTCCCTGCCATATGACAGTAATATGTCATGCAACTTCAGCTCATGCAGTATATATAACTTTCTCATGCACTTAGACTTCACAAATACATTATAGATTCAATTATAAATATAAACAATATTAAAATAACACATTTCTGATCTACATTCTCCTTCCCGTGTGGAAGCCCGCAATGCGGCTTCTTCCCCAGGCGGAGGACCCGATGCTTGAACGGTCTGATTCTGGGGAAGTCGAAGTTATAACGAGAGCTCGCCACTTCTTATATGCAAGACTCGATCTCACGATTGCCGAGGCAGCGCGCAGGTATGGGTCTGCTATTAAGGTGAACACACGCGATCGGTGTGCATGGGATACTGGTTGGCTTAACGGCTTGAGCCACGTTGCTGAGGCAACGTGTGGTTTACGAGTCCGTATATTACGATAAAACATATATTGCCTGATGATTATGGCTGCATTTAAAACTGAGGATTTAAATGAAATATGATCTGACTCTAAGGAATTAGATATTCAGTCTGTCATTCAGACCATGTTTCACCGTGATACAATTGGCTTTCATCGCCGAGAAAAAGCCAAACAGTATTATGACGGTTTGAACCACGTTGCTGAGGCAACGCGTGGTTTATGAGTCCGTATAAATACAATAAAACAGTGTCGTCTGATGATTATGGCTACATTTAATTCTGAGGAATTAAATAAAATATGATCTGACATTGAGGAGTTAGATATTCAGCCTATCATTCAGACCATGTTTCACCTTATTGTGGCTGTATTTAATTCCAAGGAATTAAATTAAAATATTATCTGACTTTGAGGAGTTAGATGTATTTTTTATTCAGCCTATCATTCAGACCAGGTTGCACGGGTTGGCTGATTATGATGGCATTTAATTCAGAGGAATTGAGTGTCATGTTATCTGACTTTAATAAGTTGGATACTTTAATTATGTCACCTAAGCGTGTTTGACTTGTCTGGATATTCATCTAAGGTGGAGCCCTCCTGAAGTTGATGTCGTTCTCGCCGCCTTGTGGCCTGCGGGACACATCAGTTTCAGGTAATTGCTATTCCCAGTGTCCGCCTAGTGTGCGGCCCTGTAGAGCTGCTCCTTAGATGAGGCCCCTGCTGGCCAGCCCTCTCCCGGGTAGGAGCGATTGAGGTCGCCTCCCCTGTGGAGTTTTCGGGAATCGATGCTGTGCTCCCGCCATCAAGTATGCTTCGGGCCACATCGTTTCCCCGCGCACGCGTGCTGCACCCGCCGCCTCTAGCAAGACTTGCGGCAGTCCAGCGAACGCCAGACGCACACCAAAAATCTTCCTCGATTTCACCCTGCCGGTTAGCCGCTTCAGGGGTCGGGAGGAGGCTCGGTTGACACCGAGGCCGGCCTCGAGAGGCTGGTTCCTTTAGCAGATTATCTTGGCGCATGGTTATGCCTCCGAATATATCTGCATGGGCCCTGCGTACTGTAGAAAAAGGAATACAGACTGCAGTTCAGTTACCTTCCCAAAGTTCAGTGGGGTGGTCTGGACGGCAGTGGTCCCTGGGCAGGTTCAGGTAATGGAACAGGAAGTTCACTCGCGTAAGGAGGCCACAGAAGGTGCTCCTCCGCCAGACAGGGAGTCCGGGTTCTACAGCCGGTACTTCATAGTTCCTAAGAAGGATGGCGAAGTTGCGCCCAACTTTAGATCTGAGGTACTTGAATCGTCTCTGAGGAGATTCAGATTCAAGATGCTTACAGTTCCTCCGTTGTGATTCAGATCCAGTCTGAGGACTGGTCTGTCACGACGGGTCTAAAGAGGACGCATGCTTCCCTGTATCCATCCTTCTGTGTCACAGGAAGTTCCTGAGGTTCGCTTGGGGGCAAAGCGTGCCAATATCGGGTTCGTCCCTACAGCCTAGCCCTTCCTCTGTGGTAGCAGCAGTTTGGCATTGAGGTGTCGTCCTTGGGTGCTCTCAGTGTTTGGGGTTGAGACTCTACACGCAGTAGCGTGTTGACGCCTTCTCAGAGAACAGTGTTCCTGGGAGTCGTATGGGATTCTCTACGTTGTGGGCACAATTGTCTTCCGCACGTATCGAGTCCACAGCTAGGCCACAGCATCACTGTGAAGCAGTTTTAAGGACTGCTGGGGCTCATTGCGGCTGCGTCCAACAGAATATCTCTTGGCCTGCTGCACGAGACCCTTACAGTGGTGGCTGGGAATCAGGGGGTTTTCCTCGAGGGGAAAACCGTTCTGTATGATCAGGGTAACGCGCAGATGCCTTCGTTCCCTAGTCATATGGAAGAAACCTGGTTTCTGTCCCAGGGGCCAGTGTTGGGAGCATCACGTTGCCGGAAGACCGCTTTCAACGGATGCCTTCCTCACTGGCTGGGACGTGGTCATGGCGGCAGCTTTGCGAGAGGTCTGTGGGAGACCCGGCATTTCTCCTGGCACATTTACTGCCTGGAGATGCTGGCGGTCTACAAAGCTCTGAGGGGCTTTTTCCCGGACCTCCGCGGCCACCATGTCCTGATACGGAAGTAAACCAGGTGACTTTCCTTGAGGGGAAATCCATTCTGTATGATCAGGGTGACGCGCAGTGGCCTTCGCTCCTAGTCATATGGAAGAAACCTTGGTTTCTGTCCCAGGGAGCCAGTGTTGGGAGCGTCCTGTTGCCGGAAATCCGCTTCAACAGACGCCTCCTCACTGGTTGGGGCGTAGTCATGGACGGCCGCTGAGGCCTAAATTAAGCTCACACAGGTGTTACCACATATTTTATTACATTCATGCTGGATAGATTGGGGTTTTGATTGTGGTTTTCACTAGATCGGTTCAAAGTGAAAAGAGCTTCAGGTTTTTGTACGACATGTTTCATGTTTTGTGTCACTGGGCTCTAACATCTCTCAGAGCACAATAATAGAGAGCTGAATCTGACAGACGTACATCAGTAATAGTGAGATCAGTGGAGCTGGGGGATGTAGTCGACTGAAACCGAGGGTCAGAAGTGTGTTCATAAGAACCACTATATGATCGTGCACCATTGCGTAATAAATACTGAGGTTCTCTGTTTGGATACTGTCTGTACCAGTAAAGCCAAACATATTCACTACTTGTACTATATGAGCAGCTCAGCTTGACAGTTTCTGTTTCTTTAGTGTTTTCTGTCCCTTTATCTGGCTCAATGCTGTCTCCAGTCACCAAACCTGTCAACAATAAAAGTGAGTTTTGTTTTGTGAATGAAAGTTGACAAATAATACTGCAAACACATTTCATAGAGTATTTTACAGCAATGCAAATTATTAAATTAATATAAATGTAACAAAAACACAGTAGATCTTTATGTACAGAGTTTCATGAGTTACTCAGTAAATAGTGTACCTATTCCCACAATGAGAATAAGAATGAGGCGTGTGTCCATGTTGAATGAGATCAGCTCCGCTCTCTGTGAGGCTCTCAGTGCTCTGAGCTGGAAGAGACTTTACACACACACACACACACACACACACACACACACACACACACACACGTTTGTTTTTGTGAAATGTGGGGACATTCCATAGGCGTAATGCATTTTATACCGTACAAACCGTATTTTCTATCCCCCTACACTGCCCCTGCCCCTAAACCTACCCATCACAGGAGACTGTGCAGTTTACTTTCTGTGAAAAAAACCTCATCCTGTGTGATTTATAAGCATTTTGAAAAGTGAGGACATGGGGAACGTCCTCATATTTCACCCTGTTTTTGTAATACCTATGTCATACCCATGTCATTATACACATTTGTGTCCTGATATTTCACAAAAACCTGCCAACACACACACACACACACACGCACACACACACACGCACGTCTAGTTCATTGACCTTGTGGGGACTCTCCATAGACGTAATGGTTTTTATTCAGTATAAACTATATATTTTATCCCCTTACACTGCCCCTGCCCCTAAACCTACCCATCACAGGAGACATGCTGCATTTTTACATTTTCAAAAACATCCCTTATTGTGATTTATAAGATGTTTTCCTCATGGGGATCAAAAATGTCCCCACAAGGACAAGGATTTTGGATATTGCCATCTTTGTGGGGACATTTTGTCTCCATAACGTAGGGATTACCAGTCCACACACACACACACTCCTTGCTGAACTTCCTGCTGCTGTTTATTACGGTCACTGAACTCCTGTGTGTTTCTGTCTCTCATCGTAACAGGTTTCAGTGTAAAGCTGATGTGTTTCCTGTCACTGTGGGCTTCAGAGCACAGTAATACACAGCAGAGTCAGACACACGCAGGTTCTTGATCAGCAGAGGAACTGAATTTGATGAAAGTTCAGAGTGAAATCTCTCCTGGAACTCAGTGCCATTTTCTCCTCCATATTTGCTTCTCCTCAGGATGTATTTAGGAAAGTCATTTTCTCTCTGGATGTACCAGAATACATCTTCTTGAGCTGAATTTGTTTCATATTTACACTTTAATGTCACGGATCTTCCTTCAGTTTCAGTCACATGTGTGTCTGGCTGATCAACTGTGTCCTCTGATCTGACCTCTGTAAAGGGTTAAAGAAATCATGTAAAGGACAATACAAAATATAACCAATAATGTGTATCTGTATTAAATGAAGATTCATACCAACAATGAACAGTGCGAAGAGAAATATATTCCTCAATCTGTGTGACATGACTCTGTGCTGGACACACTTTCATGTCAAGATAACCCAGTGACTATGAGTCTCTTACTTTTAGTATTATAATGATGATCCAAGGAGGAGCTTGTAGACAGAAACCCATAAACCTGCTTTATTGTCAAAGGTCATATTGAGTAGCTACTGCCCTCTTATGGTTGACTGCAAGCACTTCATTTCATTATTTTATTTTGACTTATTCCTTACAATGCACAATCTTTAAATAGTTTTAACATAAGAATGAGAATATCAGGAAATATGAATAATCAAATTATTTTAATTTGTATGTATAGGGTTATGTTTTCTGTTGTGTGACTATATTTAAAGCTATCATTTCTTTGAGCTTTAAGTTACTGCAGATCAATCTTAAAGACATAGATATCTCTAAACTTCCTTCTGGTTTTTACTTTCATCCACATGCTGCTGTCATTATTGTTCTTAACAAAAATTATTATTAATGTGATTGATGGCCAGAAGGAATTTAGTAACCTTTAGATATAGCTAGAGATAATGGGGTAATGGAAACATGATCAATATAATTGTCATCGCCTAGTCTGAAATCACCAGTTAATACCATTTTAACACCCTGAAATAATTATGTTGACAATATGTTTCTCGATCAAATTGAAAAAGTTTTACAAAGAGATGATATGATATTGTTGGATGATGCTGTCGAGATTGATGCTATCATAGCCATGAACAGGTGAAGAGGTGGAAGGCAACACTGCAAACTCACGGATTTGACCCATGATCAGGTGATCAAAAGAAAAAAGATGGCATTATTTTGCCCCACAAATATTTCAAATAAGTTATGCTTCTCTGTCTTGCTCATTTTCTCAACACCCAATTAGCGA
Source organism: Gobiocypris rarus (assembly GCA_023029165.1). Classification (NCBI taxonomy): domain Eukaryota; kingdom Metazoa; phylum Chordata; class Actinopteri; order Cypriniformes; family Gobionidae; genus Gobiocypris; species Gobiocypris rarus. Next base: position 32,501,108 of record CM040915.1, on the reverse strand, counting down.
GTTAGAAAGACTGGCAGTCGCCATCCACAACAGCGCTGGCTTCTCAATCTGCAATAAATTACAAAGTCACATAGTCGAAAACATATTTGGCATCAAAATTGTTGTTTTTTACAGAGCGATAGAAACATACAAAAATCATGATGATCCACATCCAAAAACAGTATGCCTCTATTTGCATGACGATCATTATTACATACATAATTTGACCGCATTCATCGGAGCGCCATACATATGCAAATTTTGTTATAAAGGTTACTCAACACGTAGAGATCATCATTGCAAAATTATTACGGTCTTATCAAAGCTAACGTGTACCCTAAATTACAGCCTAACCCTTACAGATGCAACGGAAAAATTAAAGCTTTAGCATAAGTTCTGCCAGTAAGTCTTAATTGTCATGTCATTTCTAATTCTTATCTATCTAATCACATTCCAATACTTGGGTATAAAAGATCGTTACTTACTCATGTCTGAGTTCGCAGATGCTGACGCTCCAATCTACCGCCATCCTCCCCACCACCTCCAAGTCAAATCCTTCCCTACATCCACCCCAGTTCTTGTGCAGTGTTTGTGTGTTTCCTCAGGTTATTGCACAGTGTGTGTGTGTGTGTGTGTGTGTGTGTGTGTGTGTGTGTGTGTGTGTGTGTGTTTCCTCAGGTTATTGTGCAGTGTGTGTGTTTCCTCAGGTTATTGTGCAGTGTTGTTGTGTTTCCTCAGGTTATTGTGCAGTGTGTGTGTGTTTCCTCGGGTTATTGTATGGCGTGTGTGTGTTTCCTGTGACTGTGGGCCTCAGAGCGCAGTAATACACAGCAGAGTCTGACACAGATGCAGAGGAGATCATCAGATCCACACGGCTTTGCTCCTTCTTTTCAACTTTAACACTGAATCTTGGATCTACATCAGACACCTGAGCTTCTTTTGCATTACTGTAGGTGAGTACAATAAATTCAGGTTTTGATCTTCCATACTGACGATACCAGTGGAGATAATCTGTACCTCCAGAGGCAGAAAAACTACAGGATAATGAAACACTTGAGCCTTCCTCAGCAAAAACATCCGTTTGGTTTGGCTTGATGAGATTTCCAAATACAGCAGCTGAAACAGAAAATACGTATTTGTAAATTTTTAGTGAAATGTTTTTAATCAAACTTAATTTTTGACCTAAATTATAATAATGAACTCAATAACACACCAGCTGAAGCCCAGAACAGAATAACTGAAAGCAGATCCATTGCACAAGTGTGCTCTCAGAGAAGAGTCAGACTCACTCGTCTGTAAGACACGATGAGATCCCGTGGGATCTGTGAACACTGAGTCCCTCCTCTCTGAGACTCATCACGTCTATATTTCACACTTGGGGAACAGAAGAAAGAGCCAATCACACTCATCAATGTTTTCTCTGTGCTATTCATGTGTTTATGTGTGATTCTGAAACATGTTTTATATAGGAAATATATTTGTTATATTCAGAAATATTGTTTTCACACCCACTTGAAGCTGAGCTGAATTTGAGTTAGAATATCAGGAAGTGGAATGACAACCCATAATATTAAGGTGTTACTGTGCTATACATTTTAGTACTGATTTATGTTAATAAGCTAAATGTACTAACACTCTTAAAGGTTCAGTGCAGAACCATAGGCTCTGACTCAATGTTAAAGCATCCTTTATGCCAAAAATGTTATAATGAGAAATGTCTTAAAGAATTGCATACTTTCTAATTGTAAAAGGTCCATATATGTTTTATAATTGTATTGTCAACACTTTCAGTTTAACTGGTTATTTAGATGTTTTTTTTCTAGTGATGAAATGCAAAGTTGTGTCATGAACCTCTAGATGGCGCAGGCTGATGGGTCCTTAACTCAGTTGGTTAGCGATCACATCATTATCTACACATCACAGCTGATTGGTTACTGTGGAATCAGCAGCCAATGAGGTTACTCAACCTTCAAATATTGCTCAGCATTTGGTGTAGCAGAGCTTTCAGAACCCCCCCATCTTCCCCTGCTCACTGTAGATCTGCTGTGGGTTATTTCATGTGTTATATGTGATCTATTCCTCCAGACCAAATACATTAACAGTGACACATCCATTACCTTGACAGAACCCTTTGAGTTTCTATATAAAACTTTTTCTTCTAAGAGTGTAGAGTTAGGATTAGGGTTTGGTTTAAGGTCAGTTTTGCGTAATTATTCCTAATTTATAGTTGTATTTCGTGAGACGATGATGAATTTACTTGATGTAAGTCCGACAGATCCGATTCTCTGAATTGCGGCGCAAACTAATCATATCGCACATTTTAGATCAACTAACATGATCATTATGAAGGGTTTTAAATGACAAAACACATTCACTTACACATATTTGAAAATCTGAATATCAGATAGTTCATGACATACTTAAAGGGGTAGTTCACTTAAAAATGAATGTTCTGTCATTAATGCCTCACCCAAATGTGGTTCCACACCCGTAAGACCTCGGTCATCTCCGGAACACAGTTTGAGATATTTTAGATTTAGTCCGAGAGCCTTCTGGTATCGGCCCAGGCATCGTTTAGGCACCAGAACTGTTTTAAAAGTATCGGCTTGGCACCGTATCGTAAAAACCCAAATGATACCCAGAGGTGGAAAGTAACGAATTACATTTACTCGCATTACTGTAATTGAGTAGTTTTTCTGTGTACTTCTACTGTTTTAAGTAGTTTTAAAAAGCTGTAATTTTACTTTTACTTTTACTAAGTACATTTTGATTGAAGTATTGTACTTCGCTACATTTTAAACCACATCCGTTACTGAGTAAAAGAGAACAAGCGCAAATATCAGATGGAGACGAACAGACGTCAGTGACGCAGACCCAGCTGAAAGCGAACGCCGTCGTGAGCCACTGGCCAGTATGGAAATACTTTGGATATTGAAAAATAACGTGGTGTTGTTTTGGAGGATATCAAATGTGCACAAAATGTGGATGCAAATGAAGAAACACATAGAACATGTTCGGGCACACATCCCTCTGTGCAGATAAAGGTATGTTTATAACTTAAGGCCGAATGATTTCTGTGACGCAGAGGGAATCGGTATCCACTCATGAACATTACCTTTACATTATAACGTAGGATTCACGTCACATACACAAACTGATGGATGAACGAATAGCTCGAAAGAATAAATCAAATCGCGACATGGTCTGTAAATATAAAAGCACAAAACATTGCTATATGAATATATGATCTGCTTGTTCTGTCTCTGTGAATGAGCTGCTCCGTCTACTACATACAGGGCTCTATTATTCTTAAACATTTTAATGAATTAATGATAAAAATAAAGTTGTTAATCTAATTCATAATCATTTATTGAATTTAGCTTATTAGACATGTTTTATTGAATTTTAAATAAACAAAACAAACAAATGGTTTTAAGTTTGTTATGATAAAGCATTTGTTCAACCAAAAAAAAAAGACCAATCATCTTCATTAATTTAACATCATTTTAACTAACCATAATTTAATAATAGGTACAGTTTATTTATTAAATAATTGTTTAATACCGTGATGTTTTCTGAGATAGTTGTCATATCGTGAAAATCTCATTCTATCACAACCCTACAGAAGAGAGTCCCACCCTTCACTGTTAAAAAAAGTAACTAAGTAAATTTTACTCTGAGTACATTTTAAATGAGCTACTTTTTACTTTTACTTAAGTAAATATTTAGACCAGTAATTTTTCTTGTACTTAAGTAAAATTTCATTGAAGTAACAGTACTTTTACTTGAGTAGAATATTTTGTTACTCTTTCCACCTCTGACGATACCCAACCCTAAGAGTAACTACATGTAACATGTAAAAAGGACACTGTAAAATAAAGTGTTACCATTATTATATGAACTTTTAAGGAATTTTAAAAACTGCATTAACATCTAAGAAAGAGAGAAAGTGGTTTAATAAATGTATGTTTCTGCAAGAGAAAGCAGATTATATGGCCGTAAAGGAATATGACGAGCATGTGGAATATGATATCTGAATGTACTATTAATGCTTCTTATCTGAAGTTTCTCATTTACATTTATGCCAAAGTCTTCATTCCAGGTGTCACCACATATTTTATTAAATTCATGCTGGATAGATTGGGGTTTTGATTATGGTTTTTACTAGATCGGTTCAAAGTGAAAAGAGCTTCAGGTTTTTGTACGACATGTTTCATGTTTTGTGTCACTGGGCTCCAACTCTCAGAGCACAATAATAGAGAGCTGAATCTGACAGACGTACATCAGTAATAGTGAGTTCAGTGGAGGTGCGGGATGTAGTCGACTGAAACCGACGGTCTGTTTTATCCTCCTCCTCCGTATGATCGAGCACCTTTGAGCAGTAAATACTGCGGTTCTGTGTTTGGATACTGTCTGAACCAGTAAAGCCAAACATTATTGCTGTCAGTTTCATATGAGCAGCTCAGGGTCACAGACTCTCCTTCTCTCACGATTATATCCGTATCCTTGTCGATTGGACCAATGCTATCAGCAAATGCACCTGCAATAAAATGAGAGACATCACAATATAACATTAAACCATCCTCCAGTTTCTCTTGCCATGTGATGTTAAAAGTGCTCATTCTCTCACCTGAAACTGTTATGGCAATCACTAGTAGACATCTCTCCATGCTGATATCGGTTTAAACTGATTTTGATAATGGTTTTAAGGTTGATAAATTATCAAATGTTTGCATATGTTGCACCCTGAACAGACAGGACTCGTCTTCTTTTCACAGCTTTATTCGTCTCAGTTTACAGTTGGAGTTAGTATTTGCACGCAAGGATTTCTCTACACACACCCTTAACAAAATGCACGTCGCTTGTTTTTCTTTTCTCTGCTTCAGGACGCTGCGGCGCTGGTGACGCTCACTCTTCTGCTCGCCTCACCTCGACAGCAAAGTCAATCCCCAGATAGCAAAATATCTGTGCCCCGGATCCGGCCCACACTTGACACTTTCATCTGGCCCACTACCCACGTGGAATGATGGCACTTGGGCGGTCCTCTCCTGTTTGCCAGATCCAGGCCTCAAGAAAGCCATTGCAACACCTGCATGTCAACCGAGAACAAAACAGATGAAGCAAAACTGGCCCAAATCTGGCCAACAGTTTGTTTTCTGGCCCAGATCTAATTCCTTGCTCTGGCCCACATACCACGTGGAATGATGGCACTTGGGTGGTCCACACCTGTTTGCCAGATCAGGGCCAAAGGAAGCCATAGCAATGCCACATTTCAACCAAGAACAGAACAAAAGAAGCAGAACTGGCCCGGATCTGGCTAACAGTTTATTTTTATTCTGGCCCAGATCTGACACCTTACTCTGGCCCACATACTGCGTGGAATGATGGCACTTGGGTGGTCCGCTCCTGTTTGCCAGATCCGGGCCACAAGGGGGCCATAGCAATGCCGCATGTCAGCCATGACCAAAACAAATGAAGCAAAACTGGCCCAAATCTGGCCAACAGTTCTTTTTTTTCTGGCCCACATCTGACACAATTACTCTGTCCCACATACCGCGCGTGGAATGATGGGACTTGGGTGGTCCGCTCCTGTTTGCCAGATCCGGACCACAAGGGGGCCATTGCAATGCCGCATATCAGCCATGACCAAAACAAATGAAGCAAAACTGGCCCAAATCTGGCCAACAGTTCTTTTTTTTCTGGCCCACATCTGACAAATTACTCTGGCCCACATACCGTGTGGAACGATGGCACTTGGGTGGTCCACTCCTGTTTGCCAGATCTGGGGCACAAGGGAGCCATAGCAATGCCGCATTTCAGCCGACAACAAAACAAATGAAGCAGAACTGGCCCAAATTTGGCCAACAGCTAATTTTTATTCTGGCCCACTTCTGGCCCGGATCTGACACCTTGCTCTGGTCCACATTCGACGTGGAACGATGGCACTTGGGTGGTCCACTGTTTGCCAGATCTGGGCCACAAGGGAGCCATAGCAATTGCGCATTTCAGCCGAGAACAAAACAAATGAAGCAGAACTGGCCAAAATTTGGCCAACAGCTCATTTTATTCTGGCCCACTTCTGGCCAGGATCTGACACCTTGCTCTGGTCCACATTCCACGTGGAATGATGGCACTTGGGTGGTCCACTCCTGTTTGCCAGATCTGGGCCACAAGGGAGCCATAGCAATTGCGCATTTCAGCCGAGAACAAAACAAATGAAGCAGAACTGGCCAAAATTTGGCCAACAGCTCATTTTTATTCTGGCCCACTTCTGGCCAGGATCTGACACCTTGCTCTGGTCCACATTCCACGTGGAATGATGGCACTTGGGTGGTCCACTCCTGTTTGCCAGATCTGGGCCACAAGGGAGCCATAGCAATTGCGCATTTCAGCCGAGAACAAAACAAATGAAGCAGAACTGGCCAAAATTTGGCCAACAGCTCATTTTATTCTGGCCCACTTCTGGCCCGGATCTGACACCTTGCTCTGGTCCACATTCGACGTGGAATGATGGCACTTGGGTGGTCCACTCCTGTTTGCCAGATCTGGGCCACAAGGAAGCCATAGCAATGCCATATGTCAGCCATTAACAAAACAAAAGAAGCAGAACTGGCCCAAATCTGGCCAATAGTTCATTTTTATTCTGGGCCAAATCTGACACCTTTAACCGCCCACATACTGCGTGGAATGATGGCGTTTGGGTGGTCTACTCCTTTTGCCAGATCTGGGCCACAAGGAGCCATAGCAATGGCACCTTTCAGCCGAGAACAAAACAAATGAAGCAGAAGTGGCCCAAATTTGGCCATCAGCTCATTTTATTCTGGCCCACTTCTGGTCCGGATCTGACACCTTGCTCTGGCCCACATACTGCGTGGGATGATGGCAATTTGGGTGGTCCACTCCTGTTTGCCAGATTCGGGCCACAAGGGAGCCATAGCATTGCCGAATTTCAGCCGATAACAAAACAAATGAAGCAGAACTGGCCAAATTTGGCCAACAGTAATTTTTAATCTGGCCCACATCTTGCCTGGATCCGACATATTGCTCTGGCCCACATACCACATGGTTGCACTTGGGCGGTCTACTCCTGTTTGCCAAATCTTAGAGTAACAGGTTAAATTAAACCAAAACGATAACATAAGTTAAAATAAACTGTTAAAAAGTAACTAAGTAACTTTTACTCTGAGTACATTTTAAATGAGCTACTTTTTACTTTTACTTTAGTAAATTTTAGACCAGTAATTTTTCTTGTACTTAAGTAAAATTTCATTGAAGTAACAGTACTTTTACTTGAGTAGAATATGTTGCTAATCTTTCCACCTCTGACGATACCCAATCCTAAAGTAACTACATGTAACGTGTAAAAGGACACTGTAAAATAAAGTGTTACCATTATTATATGAACTTTTAAGGAATTTTAAAACTGCATGAACATCTAAGAAAGAGAGAAAGTGGTTTAATAAATGTATGTTTCTGCAAGAGAAAGCAGATTATATGGCCGTAAAGGAATATGACGAGCATGTGGAATATGATATCTGTATGTACTATTAATGCTTCTTCTCTGAAGTTTCTCATTTACATTTATGCCAAAGTCTTCATTCCAGGTGTTACCACATGTTTTATAACATTCATGCTGGATAGATTGGGGTTTTGATTGTGGTTTTCACTAGATCGGTTTAAAGTGAAAAGAGCTTCAGGTTTTTGTACGACATGTTTCATGTTTTGTGTCACTGGGCTCCAACTCTCAGAGCACAATAATAGAGAGCTGAATCTGACAGACGTACATCAGTAATAGTGAGTTCAGTGGAGGTGCGGGATGCAGTCGACTGAAACCGACGGTCTGTTTTATCCTCTCCTCCGTATGATCGAGCACCTTTGAGCAGTAAATACTGCGGTTCTGTGTTTGGATACTGTCTGAACCAGTAAAGCCAAACATTATTGCTGTCAGTTTCATATGAGCAGCTCAGGGTCACAGACTCTCCTTCTCTCACGATTATATCCGTATCCTTGTCGATTGGACCAATGCTATCAGCAAATGCACCTGCAATAAAATGAGAGACATCACAATATAACATTAAACCATCCTCCAGTTTCTCTTGCCATGTGATGTTAAAAGTGCTCATTCTCTCACCTGAAACTGTTATGGCAATCACTAGTAGACATCTCTCCATGCTGATATCGGTTTAAACTGATTTTGATAATGGTTTTAAGGTTGATAAATTATCAAATGTTTGCATATGTTGCACCCCTGAACAGACAGGACTCCGTCTTCTTTTCACAGCTTTATTCGTCTCAGTTTACAGTTGGAGTTAGTATTTGCACGCAAGGATTTCTCTAAACACACCCTTAACAAAATGCACGTTCGCTTGTTTTTCTTTTCTCTGCTTCAGGGCGTGCGCTGGTGACGTCACTCTTCTGCTCGCCTCTCACCTCGACAGCAAAGTCAATCTAATTTAACCCAAGAAAACTAAGATGCAATTTTGATATAGTCCCCTTACAAAACTCTCTGGTTCAAAAAACAAAAACAAAAAAGTAAATATTCTACATATTCTCAGCGCAACACCTAGATGAATGACTGCAGTGGGAGGGCTCTGCAATAGTGTGGGTGTGGTCAGTGACTTCACAATCCCTTTACCTCATACTGTAAAATATACCTTATCAATCAATCAATCAATCAATCAACTTTATTTATATAGCGCTTTTACAATGACGATTGTTTCAAAGCAGCTTCACAGTGTTAAACAGGACAACATTGCAACAAAATTTGATTTGGCTAGTTTAATTTGGATAGTTTATAGAATTATATATGACCAAATTAATCAATTCTATTTGTATATTTAGTTGAGTAACTTGGATCATAATTTGAGTGTCCCCAACTGAGCCAAGCCAAAGGCGACAGTGGCAAGGAACCAAAACTCCATCAGGGCATGATGGAGAAAAATAAACCTTGGGAGAAACCAGACTCAGTCGGGTGCCAGTTCTCCTCTGGCCTATTATTAACAGTGTATAATTATTACTCTGGCAACCTTGCAGGTCATAAATCATATTAGATAGGAATATTCGAAATTTTGGGTATCACGCACGACGGGTTCATTTAGGATGGCGCGTCGATTACACAAGAATATGAATACTTGAAAGATCGGAGTTATTGCGCTGGAGACGGGTTAATTGAGGATGACGTGCCGGTGAGGCAAATTCAGAGGAGACACTAATGGACACGGTCTCAGCAGACACTCCAGGATGAGCTGGTCATGTCCAGATGCAGGTCCACCATGAGCTGGTCATGTCCAGATGCAGGTCCACCGGACACGGCCTGGATCCGGCCGACTGCAGTAAACCTCGGGATAAACAGAGAGACTAACATTAGTGTGGATGCCACTCTTTTTATGATGTAACGAGTACATCAGGTGTTATGGGAAGTGTTCCCGGTTCCGGCTGACCTAGTTAATGCAGCCTAACAATCAGTCATTTGATTTGAATAAAGAAAGTTAAAAATGTTTCATGTGTATGCCATAGTAAAGAGATGCGTTTTAGTCTAGATTTAAACTGACAGAGTGTGTCTGCTTCCCGAACAATGCTAGGAAGACTGTTCCAGAGTTTAGGTGCTAAATAGGAAAAGGATCGAGCGCCTGCAGTTGATTTAGATATTCTAGGTATTTTCAACTGGCCAGAGTTTAGAGACCGCAATTGACGTGATGGAGTATAATGTGTTAAGAGCTCACTTAAGTAATGGGGAGCTAAACCATTTATTGCTTTATAAGTAATAAGCAAGATTTTAAAATGTATGCGATGTTTAATAGGAGCCAGTGCAGTGTTGACAGAACTGGACTAATATGATCGTACTTCCTGGTTCTAGTAAGAACTCGAGCTGCTGCGTTTTGGACCAGCTGGAGTTTATTTATTAGGCGAGCAGGGCAACCACCCAGTAGAGCATTACAATAATCTAGCCTTGAGCTCATGAACGCATGTACTAATTGTTCAGCATTTTGCATTGAAAGCATGTGACGTAATTTAGATATATTTTTAAGATGGTAGAATGCAGTTTTACAGATGCTAGAAACGTGGCTTTCAAACGAAAGATTGGTATCAAAGAGCACACCCAGGTTCCTCACTGACGACAAGGGCTTGACAGAGCAGCCATCGAGGGTTAGACAGTATTCTAGGGCACTACTTGTGGAGCTTTTCTGTCCAATAATTAAAAATTCAGTTTTATCTGAATTAAGTTGCAGGAAATTACTATTCATCCAATTTTTATATCAGCTATGCATTCCGTTAATCTTGTGATTTGGTAAGTTTCGTCAGGCGTGAAGAAATATAGAGCTGAGTATCATCAGCATAACAATGAAAACTAACGCCATGATTCCTAATGATATCTCCCAGTGGTAGCATGTACAGGGTGAAAAGCAACGGTCCTAACACTGAGCCTTGCGGTACTCCATACTGAACTTGTGATCGGTGTGACATCTCTTCATTTACTGCTACAAACTGATAACGGTCAGATAAGTGAGATTTAAACCATGCCAATGCAGTTCCACTAATGCCAACATAATTTTCGAGTCTATTCAAAAGAATATTGTGATCGATAGTATCGAATGCAGCGCTAAGATCGAGTAACACTAATAGAGAGACACAACCACGATCAGATGATAAAGTAAATCATTTGTAACTCTAATTAGAGCAGTCTCAGTACTATGATACGGTCTAAATCCTGACTGGAAATCCTCACATATACCATTTCTTTCTAAAAGGAACATAATTGTGAAGACACGGCCTTAGAAACGGTAGATTCGAGATTGGTCTGTAATTGACTAATTCTTTAGGATCAAGTTGCGGTTTTTAATAAGTGGTTTAATTACAGCCAACTTCTTATCCTGCAAGTAATCACATCACATGAGTTAAAACAATAAAACTGAACAAGGTATCAGTGACTTGAGTATCAGGTCTGGATAAGTATGGAAAAAGAAAATATGATATGAAAATATATTTGCGCTTCCAGACTATTCGCCTATTCAGTTTTCTAAAATATATGTAAACTATTCTAAAGAAAAATATATGTATCATTCAAGCAGAGGGTTTACATGACAAGAGTTTAGTGATTGTGATTGCCGAACAGGACTGAATGAACTCAAGGCGCACGACGTGAGACAGTCTTTACTATAAGAGAGTCTCTTTTGAAAGAATGTGTGTGTGTGTGTGTGTGTGTGTCACTCAAACCAGCAAAAGAGAAAACAATCATCTCAGTCAGATTGTGCTTTGCTGTTTGGTGATTGTGCGATATCACACTGATGTGTCAGAAGGGAACATATGCAGGTCTGAAGTGTTTCAGTTTTCTGATCATCATGTTAAGCGCATGTTAACAGTTTGAGAAAACCAATGAAAGAAACCGAAACTACAAATATTTAGAGATGACTGTATTTTATACCAAATATAATGCTGAAAATAATGTTGTATGAACCATTTATGTTAAATATGCTGAATATTCTACAGAGAGGTTTAGAAATTTAAGTCTGAAATGGCAAATGTGTAGAAACATCACTACTAGATGCTCACACAGGGTTTGTGTGTGTGTGTGGAGTGTGTGTGAGTCACTGTGGGCCTCAGAGCACAGTAATACACAGCAGAGTCAGACACACACACATCCTGGATCGTCAGTGGAAATGATTTTGAAATTGTGTTGAGATCGCCACTAAATCTTTCCTTGAGCGTAAAGTCAAATTGGCTCAGCATGTATTCTGGAAATCCATTCCCTTTTTGCTGGTACCAGAAGATATTTTGCAATACACCAGTGGTTTCATATTTACAGTGGATTGTTACAGCTGCACCTTCAACTGCAGTTTGAACACTTGTATTTTGTTCAACTCTGTCCTGAGAATCACATCCTGTAATGAATAACATCACTGATGAGGGTCTCATATTCATATTAGAGGAATATTACAGCATGTATTCTTACAGAATCTCACTTACCACAGAAATATGTGATCAAGAAGACTACAACTCTTTGCCAGTTTGCCATCACAGTAATTGATAAAATGATTTAGATCAAATAATCTTGTTGAAATCTACAGTTTCAGTCTCTCGTTGATAAAGTCGTGCTAACACTGTCACATATAGAGACCTGCAGGAGGAGTCGGTGTCAGAGTCAATCATCACCTAATCACTCGATCACCTGCACCTCAGAGACTATATATGCACCAAGTCATCATTCACTAGTGATGGCGAAGTGAAGCTTTTTTTGAACCAGTAAAGCTTTCAGCACAATTGTATCAGGAAAAGGTTCATTACTCTAAGCTTTTCAAATCAGAGCTCGATGAGGACCTCTGCTGGTGAATGTGAGGAAGCGCTGTGTCGCAAAAATGTTTTGCAACCATTGTCTTAGAAGCAAAAATGAATTAATGGATAGATGAATAAATTAATGAATCAGTCAATCAATATATTAAATACATGACAACAATCTGTTCCATTGCATACTCCTAGAAACTAAATTTTGTATTGTGAATGTGGACATTTTTCCTGTTTGTAAACAAATAAAACTTAATACAGAATAAAGCAAGTAGATTAAATAAATGCAGGTGCATGCACACACACACACACAATACACTAGCGCAATACAACAGTTCTAACCACCCGTGTTGTGCTTTTTGAATCAGAGTCGAAGCAGTCACGTGGGTGTGTGTGAAACGAAGCTTCAGATGTCATAGGTCACATTTAACCTCACTGCGCCTTCACGAAAGCAGAAGTTTAACCAATTCATCTGTAGTGCAGCAAGAAAGAAAACGAAAAGAGGGAGAATCTAAGTCTTCTAAACCACCGTGTAGCATATCCAGTGCTTCTTTTATTCATTTAGCTAGTTGATCATTAATTTACTTATACTTTCACGCTTTATTTATTTATTTACTTTTTTAACTTTATTTATTTATTTATTTATTTACTTAATTTTATTATGACAGGAAATGTGAACCGTTGTCCATCATTTGACACAAAATTGTCACGGTTCATGGATGCACTGTTTCCTTCTTGTCGCGTGCTCTGTGTTGTGACTGTGGTATGTGTGTCCAGGTCACATGGCTCATCAGTGGATCCAGCTGCCAATCATCATCACACCACCTGCTGCTCATTTACCCACCACATATATACTCACGCCATTCTCATCTCCCTTGTCAGATCGTTGTTTGCTGTCCTGTGTTGTGGTTGTGTCGTCTGTTCCCGTCTGAAGATCCAGTGTGTTCGTCTGCCGTCCAGTTTGGGTGTCTTCGTGTTCTCGTCGTGTTCAAGACCTGGATTATCTTCACACCACTTCACTTCGTCACCACCTCTCACCAGCACCGATCACCTCAGTCCCTGCGCCAGCTAGACCTGCATGTCCTTGGACTGTTCCTTGTTCTCTGCTTGTGTTTATTAAAGAGTGTTAACTTGCATTTGCTTCCTGTGATCAATCATGACAGAACGATCTGACCGTGGAACGGAAGCAGCAAGTTCTCAGCAGACTGCCTTAGAAGGATTCATCAACACCAGCATTCATCGTATGGAGACCCAGGAGAGAAACTTGAGTGAAACGGGAAGGGCTGTGCAGGTTTTAGTGGCGCAGGTGTCCGAGCTCACCCAGCAGATCCAGCTTCTTCGTGGTCCCGCTGCGCCACCCACACCGGCCGTCCTCCCACCCACAACTGAGAGTGTCACCAGCCCCGAACCTCGTCTTCCGGTGCCCGAGGCCTATTCAGGTGAACCTAATTTTGCAGAGCGTTTCTGACTCGTTGTTCTATGCATTTCGCTCTACAGCCTCGCACCTTCAGAGCAGAACAGAGTAAGGTGGCATTACTCTCCTAACGGGAGGGCGTCTCTCTGGGGGACGGCGGTGTGGGAGAACCAAGACCCATGCTGCGCCTCGTTCCAGTCACTCGCCGACGAAATGAGAAGAGTGTTCGACCGGTCGGTCGCGGGGAGAGAGGCTGCCCGACAGCTGGCGGAACTACGGGAAATAGGTCTGATTATTCCATCGACTTCGCACGTTAGCGGCAGAGTGTCACTGGAACGAGGAGGCGCAGTGGGACATGTTCCTGCATGGGCTGGCTGACTGTGTTCACAAGGAAATCTACGCGCTGGACCTCCCGAAGACCCTCAACGGACTCATCGACCTCGCTCTAAGGGTGGATGCTCGACTAACCAGGGTGGAGCATCGGAGTCCAGCCCTGAGGAGCGGGGAGGCGGAACGGTCCAGCAGAGGAGACACGGTCAGCCCCAGCCAAGATCATGAGCCCATGCAGGTGGGTCGAGCTCGACTTTCCCGGGAGGAGCGAGAGAGCGGAGATCCCAAGGACTATGTATGTACTGTGGAGGAGCCGGTCATTTCGCTCACAACTGTCCGGTAAAAGGGCAAGCCCGGCAGTAAGTTTGAGGCTACTGTCGGGTGGGATCTCCGCTGGAAAGTCCTCAACCACATCCACCTCCTCCCGGTAAGACTGAGGTGGTCTAATCACCACCACAACTGTAATGCACTTCTGGATTCCGGGGCCGAGGGTAATTTTCTGGACAGATCGCTAGCCATCGAACTCCACATTCCCTTCAAACCACTCCCCAATAAGATTGCAGTACACGCCCTCAATGGACAAAGCCTCCCTTCCATATCGTACAGCACTGAAGACGTCACCCTCATCACCGCCGGAAACCACATTGAACAGACATCCTTTCTCATTTTTGACTCACCTCACACACCCATCGTCCTTGGTCACCCCTGGCTCACCCAACACAACCCCCGGGTAGACTGGATCCAGAATTCCATTGTGGCCTGGAGTGAGAGGTGTCATAAGACTTGTCTTGTCTCTGCCTGTTCGTCAGTCTCTGTTTCTGTGTTACAGGAGGAAGCAGTGGATCTGTCTAACGTGGCCGTCGAGTACCACGACCTGAAGGAGGTGTTCAGTAAGTCTAGGGCTGCTTCTCTTCCTCCGCATCGTCCCTATGACTGTTCCATAGACCTATTGCCAGGACAGTCTCCGCCTAAAGGCAAGTTGTATTCACTTTGGATTCCAGAAAGGAGGCTATGGAGAAATATATTTCTGATTCCCTAGCAGCCGGGTTCATTCGCCCTTCCTCTTCTCCAGCGGGGGCGGGGTTCTTTTTTGTGGGTAAGAAAGATGGTTCCCTGCGACCTTGTATTGACTACCGGGGTTGAACAACATAACGGTAAAGAATACCTATCCTTTGCCGTTAATGTCTTCAGCTTTCGAGAGGTTGCAGGGGGCATCGATCTTCACAAAATTGGACTTAAGAAATGCTTATCATTTGGTCCGCATCAGGAAGGGGGACGAATGGAAGACCGCTTAACACCCCTAGGGGCACTTTGAATATTTGGTCATGCCATTCAGGCTTTCCAACTCCCCAGCGGTCTTCCAGGCGCTGCCAATGACGCGATGCTGAGAGACATGGTCGACCAGTTCATATATGTCTACCTGGATGACATATTGATTTTTCCTCGTCTCTCCAGGAACATGTACAGCACGCTCGACGAGTACTTCAGAGGCTGCTAGCGAATGGGCTTTTGTCAAGGCGGAGAAATGCGTTTTCATGCACAGTCTGTTCCTTTCCTAGGGTTCATCGTGTCGACTAAGGGAGTGCGCATGGATCCTGAGAAGGTTAAGGCTGTGGATTGGCCAAGCCCAGATTCCCGTAAGGCCCTACAGAGGTTTCTGGGTTTGCCAATTTTTACCGGCGGTTCATTCGCAATTTCAGCCAACTAGCCTCGCCTCTGATTGCCTTGACCTCCCCCAAAACTACGTTCAGGTGGTCAGACGCAGCCGAGGCTGCGTTTGCCAAACTGAAGGCTCGCTTCGTTTCAGCCCCTATTCTCGTTGCCCCTGATCCATCACGGCAGTTTGTGGTGGAGGTCGATGCATCAGAGGTGGGGTAGGCGCAGTGTTATCCCAGCGTTCTACCACAGATGATAAGATGCACCCGTGCGCGTTTTTTTCCCATCGATTGTCCCCTGCCGAATGTAATTACGACATTGGTAATCGGGAGTTGCTGGCAGTCAAGATGGCCTTGGAGGAATGGCGCCACTGGTTGGAGGGTTCAGGGGTGCCTTTTATTGTATGGACCGACCATAAGAATCTAGAATATATTAGGACTGCGAAAAGGTTGAACTCCAGGCAGGCTCGGTGGGCACTTTTTTTCGGACGTTTTGATTTTACTCTCTCGCATCGCCCGGGTTCTAAGAACATCAAACCCGATTCTTTGTCACGTATTTTTGATCGCTCAACGCCCGCCTACTCCCCGAGTGCATTTTACCGGAGAGATTAGTGGTCTCCACACTCACATGGGAGGTCGAATCGAGTCAAGTCGGCTCTAGAAGGGGTAACGCCCGCCCGAGTGTCCACCGAACCGCTTATTTGTGCCGGAGGAATTACGGTCCATGGTCATCCAGTGGGGTCATAGTTCCAACGTAGCCTGCCATCCAGGAGTCAATCGAACTAAGTTTTTAGTCAAGCAACGATTCTGGTGGCCTCGCATGGCTCGACGCCCGCGATTTTGTGTTGGCTTGCTCAGTCTGTGCCGTTGGTAAAACTTCCAATCGTTCCCCGGATGGGTTACTTCAACCACTGTCAGTCCCTTCAAGACCCTGGTCTCACATTTCGCTAGATTTTATTACCGCCTCCCACCCTCCCAAGGGTACACGGTCGTTTGACTGTAGTGGACCGGTTCTCGAAGCGGCTCATTTCATCCCCTTGCCCAAATTACCTTCAGCCAAGGAGACAGCGGTTACGGTCATTGACCACGCTCTTTCGACTTCATGGCCTCCCGATAGACGTGGTTTCTGACAGAGGTCCCCAATTTGTGTCCAGATTTTGGCAAGAGTTTTGTAGATTGCTGGGGGCGACTGTTAGTTTATCCTCAGGGTTCCACCCCAGAGCAATGGCCAGACTGAGAGAGCAAACCAGGATCTTGAGCGAACGCTATGCGATGTTAGTCTCTAAGAATCCTTCCTCCTGGAGTCAGCAACTTTCGATGGTGGAGTACGCGCACAATACATTACCAGTGTCGTCCACGGGCCTATCACCGCTTGAGTGTAGTGTAGGTTACCAGCCACCTATTTTTCCTAGCCTGGAATCCGAAGTCGCGGTCCCCTCTGCTCACGCCTTTGTCCAGAGGTGTCACCGCACTTGGACAAGAGCCCGAGAGACTCTTCTCCAAGTGAGGGAGCGCACCAAGGCCAAGGCCGATCGCCACCGGTCAAGGCCACCCGTATACGTCGTTGGTCAAAAAGTGTGGCTTTCTACCAAGAACATTCCTCTCGATCCGTCTCTAATAAGCTCGCACCCAAATTTATTGGTCCGCTTTACTGTCACCAAGATCATTAGTCCGGTGGCAGTCCGCCTCAAACTTCCTCCAGCGCAGGAGAATTCATCCCGCCTTCCACGTGTCCAAAATTAAACCCGTTTTTCATTCCAAGATTAATCCGCCAGTCCCGTTCCCCACCGCCGCGACTCGTAGACGGGAACCATCTTATTCAGTCAACCGTATTCTGGACTCAAGGCGGAGGGGACGCGATTCCAGTACTTGGTGGACTGGGAAGGTTACGGTCCGGAGGAGAGAAGTTGGGTGCCTGCCAGAGACATTCTGGATCACACCCTTATCGAGGATTATAATCGACAGGTAAGCGAGTCAGGGAACGCCAGGAGGCGTTCCTAGGAGGAGGGGTACTGTCACGGTTCATGGATGCACTGTTTCTTCTTGTCGCGTGCTCTGTGTTGTGACTGTGGTATGTGTGTCCAGGTCACATGGCTCATCAGTGGATCCAGCTGCCAATCATCATCACACCACCTGCTGCTCATTTACCCACCACATATATACTCACGCCATTCTCATCTCCCTTGTCAGATCGTTGTTTGCTGTCCTGTGTTGTGGTTGTGTCGTCCTGTTCCCGCCTGAAGATCCAGTGTGTTCGCCTGCCGCTTCCAGTTTGGGTGTCTTCGTGTTCTCGCTCGTGTTCAAGACCTGGATTATCTTCACACCACTTCACTTCGTCACCACCTCTCACCAGCACCGATCACCTCAGTCCCTGCGCCAGCTAGACCTGCATGTCCTTGGACTGTTCCTTGTTCTCTGCTTGTGTTTATTAAAGAGTGTTAACTTGCATTTGCTTCCTGTGATCAATCATGACACAAAATGCTATGTCGCATTATTATAGTTTTTTTGTTTGTTTGTTTTTAGTCAGTGGATATCACGCAATGTGCAAACACAATGTCTCAAACCCAGTCAATTATTCACTAGAGAAAGTGAAAGTAAAACTGACAAGCTTTTGTCACATATTCTCAGAGATAAATCTACTTCAGCATATGCTGATAACCTAGCCCAGTGTTTCCCATCTGTTTCCCAGGTGCCATCTGACGAGAGCAGGGGTGCCATGTAAAAGTCAGTCAAAAATGTTTTATTCTATTTTACTCTAATGTGAATAAAACAATTCATATATATATATATATAAATTATCCGCCCTCACTGACCTGTCTGCACGTCAACGTTTATATGCGTAATGTAGGGTCATAGGCTATGCAAATGTTTTATCCTTCACAATCAGTGTCTGACGAGTGTAGTGGAAAAGAATATGGACAGATTTCTTAAAAGAAAAGCTCCAGATGCTTCTGAACCGTCAACTTCCTCATGTAGCAGTCCAGAACGGGCCGCTGAGAGCAGCAGTAAGAAGAAAAGACAGTATAGCGACAATTACTTGTCATATGGCTTCATCTTTATCGGATCCATCATGTCCTCTTCCTCTGTGTCTGGTATGTGGGGGAAAATTGTCAAATGAATCAATGGTTCCTAGCAAACTGAAACGGCATCTGACAAAAAAATCACCCATCTCTAGTGAGCAAGGATGCAGAATATTTTATTCGACTGAAAATGCAACACGAAAAACAAGAGGAAATTATGATGAAGAGTGCAAAAGTGTCTGAGAAAGCATTAAAGGCAAGCTATCATGTGGCTGAAATAGTAGCCAAGTCGAAAAAACCCCACACGATTGCTGAGACTGTAATCATACCAGCATGCAAAGCCATCATTAACACCATGCTAGGCCCACAAGCAGCAAAAGAAATATCAAAGGTTCCCCTGTCAAACAATACAATTAGCAGGCGAATAGATGACATGTCTGCAGACATTGAAAGTGTGGTTTTGGAAAAAATCTGATCCAGCGGCAAATTTTCCTTGCAGCTGGATGAGTCGACGGACATTAGTGGGCATGCTCCGCTCCTGGCAAATAATCGATTCGTAGATGGCGACTGCATTAGAGAAACTTTTTTATTTTGTAAATCAATGCCTGACAAAACAACGGTAGAAGAAATATATCATGTGACAACAGAGTACCTTGAACAGGGGGGGTTGAATTGGAAGGACTGTCACAGTTTATGTACTGATGGGGCCGCTGCCATGACGGGGAGTACGAATGGGTTCATTAGCAGAGTCAGAGCGCAAAACCCACATGTGAAAGCCACTCACTGCTTTTTACATTGGGAGGCACTGGTAGCAAAGGCGCTTCTGAAGGAACTCTCGGATGTTCTGGACAGAGCAGTAGATATAGTTAATTTCATCAAGGCGCGCCCATTGAAGAGCCGTCTATTTTCGATTTTATGCGAGGAAATGGGAGCAGAACATCAGAGCTTGTTATTACATACGGCCGTTCGATCGCTATCACGCTGCAAGGTTTTGGCACAACTCTACGAACTGAGGGAAGAGTTAAAAACGTTCCTCAATCAGGAGAATTCAGTATATGCCGAGTTATTTGCAGTCGTGGAATGGTGTTGAAAACTTGCATATTCTCACTTCTAGCGACAAATTGCGAGGCTTCAGGTCCAAGCTCGCCCTCTGGCGTTCTTTTGTTGAAAAGGGCCAACTTGATATGTTTCCTTGTGCAATGCACACTCAAACAGCAAACTCCTGGGATTATGCCGGGCGGCAGTGGCTCAGTGGTTCATGTAGATTGTCTACAAACCGGAAGGTTGGTGGTTCGATCCCCGGTTCCACCTGTCCAAGTGTCGTGGTGTCCGTGAGCAAGATACCTAACCCCAGCTGATCCCGACGAGCTGGATGGCGCCTTACATGGTTGACACCGCCGCCAGTGTATGAGTGAGAGTGTGAATGGGTGAATGTGAGGCAATATGTAAAGCGCTTTGGATGGGTATTGGTCTGTTAAAAGTGCTATATAAATGCAGTCCATTTACCATTATCACCCAGCATCTGAAATTCCTAGAGGAGAGGTTAAACTTTTATTTTCCAGCTGAGACTTTTACTGAGTTTGACTGGGTCCTTGACCCTTGGAGTTCATCAGGACTGGAAAGTTCAAAAGGCATGCCACTAAATGTAAAAAAAATTCAAAGGGTGCCATGACAGAAAAAAGGTTGGGAAACACTGATGTAAGTTATAACTGTCTTCATTTATTTTCTTAATATTTCTCTTGTGGTCCATATTGTGAGAAAAAAATAGAAGAGAAGTAGGCCCATTTTGTGTTAAACAAGTTGTTTTAGATAAAGCTGCTCTTACTTTGCATTGAGACTGATATTACTGCACTGTTCTGATATATTATAGACTGATAATCATTTTAATTATAGTTAATGATTTTAATAATTTCACATTATAGACCTATAATGTAATAAAGCTAACTGCAACCAGTGTGGGGTGGTTTGATTGCTGTTTTGTGCAGTGTGCACAGTTTAATGTGTAGTGTTAGTGCAGTGTAGTGCGTATGGGTCTGAGGATATAGTGGAATAAACTGCAGCACAGCAGTTTGGGATGGGTGAAGGAAGGGTTATTATTGATATTTTATTGAGGCCGTTTTTTGTCGGCTGCTGCGGGTTTGCCCGTCTGCCTATTGCGTATTGCCGATTGGATGGATCCTGCTAACGCTACCTTCTTTCTCACTCACTGCCATTTGACCGTTAGCAAGCCTTTGAGCCCTCAATTTCCCCCAGTTTTGTAGCGGATCGACCCGTGGGTAAGTCTCCACTTTCTCGTTGGTCTGTTACCTGCCTTTGATTACTTAGGGGTTTAAAGGTCTGGGGCATTTCTTTTCAGTTTGCTCTTTTAGCCAAATAGTTCTCTGGGTGGTTTATTGTGGTGTTCAGGTTAATGTTCTCTATGGGCGTGTAGGAGACGTGGTAGAAGAATGATGTTTTTTTTTTTCCTGCTTAACAGATTTTTACAGTCTCACCTGGAGCTTTTACCTTCATAATTCGTTCTCTATAATGACTGTGTGCTACTCATCTGAGGAGCTTCATGATTTGAACCTGCCTTCACCGTTACACCTAGAACATACAAAACTTGTGTTATGCGTTGGGTATTGTTACATTTAAACAAGGGACAAACAGGTGCGAGGACTCAAGTGCATTAATGAATTTTATTATAAAAATAAAACAAACAAAATACAAAACAAAACCCACGAGGGGAAAAATACATAAACTAGAAAAGACAAGAACATACCGACACGGGAACTGGGAGACGAGACAAGACAACGATCCGACAAGGACTGCAAACACACAGGAACTTATAAAGGGAACTAATCAAGGGGGAACAGGTGGATGAAATCAAAGTATAATCGGATAACAAGGGGAGGGATCAGACAATGACAGAGCACATGGTCTAAACTAAAAAAACACCACATGTGCAACACGAGACAGGACAGGCATGTGACATTACCCCCTCTCTACGGAGCGGCTACCAGACGCTCCATCAGCCAAGGGTGGGGCAAGAAAGACAGACCAGGGTGGAAAGGGAGGGACAAGCCAGGGCGGGACGGGAGGGACAGGCCAGGCGGGACGGGAGGGAGAGACCAGGGAGGGACAGACCAGGGCGGGACGGGAGGGACAGACCAGGGTGGGACGGAGGGACAGACCAGGGTGGGACGGGAGGGACAGACCAGGGCGGAACGGGAGGGACAGACCAGGGCGGGACGGGAGGGACAGACCAGGGCGGGACGGGAGGGACAGACCAGGGCGGGACGGAGGGACACCAGGGCGGGAGGGACAGACCTGGGAGAAACAGATAAGGAAGGGGAAAACAAGGAGGGACAGGGAACACAAAGAGTTCAGGCGGCCGGGGGCCGGAGGGCCAGCAGAGTTCAGGCGGCCGGGGCCGGAGTGGCCAGCAGAGTTCAGGCGGCCGGGGGCCGGAGTGGCCAGCAGAGTTCAGGCAGCCAGGGGCTGGAGTGGCCAGCAGAGTTCAGGCGGCCGGGGCCGGAGTGGCCAGCAGAGTTCAGGCAGCCAGGGGCTGGAGTGGCCAGCAAAGTTCAGGCGGCCAGGGGCTGGAGTGGCCAGCAAAGTTCAGGCGGCCGGGGGCTGGAGTGGCCAGCAGAGTTCAGGCGGCCGGGGGCTGGAGTGGCCAGCAAAGTTCAGGCAGCCAGGGGCCGGAGTGGCCAGCAGAGTTCAGGCGGCCGGAGGGGCTGGAGTGGCCAGCAAAGTTCAGGCGGCCAGGGGCTGGAGTGGCCAGCAAAGTTCAGGCGGCCGGGGGCTGGAGTGGCCAGCAGAGTTCAGGCGGCCGGGGGCTGGAGTGGCCAGCAAAGTTCAGGCAGCCAGGGGGCTGGAGTGGCCAGCAGAGTTCAGGCGGCCGGGGGCCGGAGTGGCCAGCAGAGTTCAGGCAGCCAGGGGCTGGAGTGGCCAGCAGAGTTCAGGCGGCCGGGGGCCGGAGTGGCCAGCAGAGTTCAGGCAGCCAGGGGCTGGAGTGGCCAGCAGAGTTCAGGCGGCCGGGGGCCGGAGTGGCCAGCAGAGTTCAGGCAGCCAGGGGCTGGAGTGGCCAGCAGAGTTCAGGCAGCCAGGGGCTGGAGTGGCCAGCAGAGTTCAGGCAGCCAGGGGGGCTGGAGTGGCCAGCAGAGTTCAGGCGGCCGGAGGGGCTGGAGTGGCCAGCAAAGTTCAGGCGGCCAGGGGCTGGAGTGGCCAGCAAAGTTCAGGCGGCGGCGGGCCGGAGTGGCCAGCAGAGTTCAGGCGGCCGGGGGGGCTGGAGTGGCCAGCAGAGTTCAGGCGGCCGGAGGGGCCGGAGTGGCCAGCAGAGTTCAGGCAGCCAGGGGCTGGAGTGGCCAGCAAAGTTCAGGCGGCCAGGGGCTGGAGTGGCCAGCAAAGTTCAGGCGGCCGGGGGCCGGAGTGGCCAGCAGAGTTCAGGCGGCCGGGGGGGCCGGAGTGGCCAGCAGAGTTCAGGCAGCCAGGGGGGCTGGAGTGGCCAGCAGAGTTCAGGCGGCCGGAGGGGCCGGAGTGGCCGGGGGCCGGGTGGCCAGCAGAGTTCAGGCAGCCAGGGGCTGGGTGGCCAGCAGAGTTCAGGCGGCCAGGGGCTGGAGTGGCCAGCAAAGTTCAGGCAGCCAGGGGCTGGGTGGCCAGCAGAGTTCAGGCGGCCGGGGGACGGAGTGGCCAGCAGAGTTCAGGCAGCCAGGGGCTGGAGTGGCCAGCAGAGTTCAGGCAGCCAGGGGCTGGAGTGGCCAGCAGAGTTCAGGCAGCCAGGGGGCTGGAGTGGCCAGCAGAGTTCAGGCAGCCAGGGGCTGGAGTGGCCAGCAAAGTTCAGGCAGCCAGGGGCTGGAGTGGCCAACAGGGTTCAGGCGGCCGGGCGGCACATCCAGCACAGTGTCCGCCGGAAACGGGACCGCCGGCTCAGGGTCCGCCGGAAACGGGACCGCCGGCTCAGGGTCCGCCGGAAACGGGTCTGCCGGCTCAGGGTCCTTCGGAAACGGGTCAGCCGGCTCAGGGTCCGCCGGAAACGGGTCAGCCGGCTCAGGGTCCGTCGGCTCAGGGTCCGCCGGCACAGGGTCCACCGGCAAAGGGTCCACCGGCATAGGGTCCACCGGCACAGGGTCCTCCGGAATAGGGATCACCGGAACAGGGATCACCGGGACTGGGACCACCGGGACTGCCTCTGGGGCTCGGAGAAAGTCCTGTGCTTCTCCCAAGCCTCCAGAAGGCCACCATAAAGTATCCGGTCACAGCCCTCCAGGCCATGTCCGCACTGGGACCACCGGATCAGGACTCCCGAACACGATCCACCGGGACTGGGACCACCGAACACGATCCACCGCACTGGGACCACCGAACACGATCCACCGGCACAGGGACCACCGAACACGATCCACCGCACAGGGACCACCGAACACGATCCACCGGCACTGGGACCACCGGAACACGATCCACTGGCACAGGGACCACCGAACACGATCCACCGCACAGGGACCACCGGAACACGATCCACCGCACAGGGACCACCGAACACTACCCACCGGGACTGGGACCACCGGAACTGGGACCACCGCACACGATCCATCGGGACTGGGACCACCGAACACGATCCACCGCACAGGGACCACCGGAACACGATCCACCGACTGGGACCACTGGAACGCGATCCACCGGGACTGGGACCACCGACACGATCCACCGGGACTGGGACCACCGAACAGTCACGGCGCCGCCTTCCTTCTCCTCCTCCGCTTAAGTACCACCGAACCGAACACAGACCCTCGGCCCAGTGACCACCGCACACGATCCACTGGAACAGGGTCCGCTGGCACAGGGACCACCGGAGGGGTGACCCCGTTCTTCCTCCTCCCTCTCCCCGAAGGGGTCATCGGAGGACTGGGGACTTGGCAGTCTGTGGGAAAAATGGGGTGGCCCAAGAGGTGGAAGACCACCCTCCAGGGCACTCCGCCCCATCACGGTCATACGATACCCCACAAACTGCCAAAATGATAGTGTCCCCAGCATTCCCATCTCCCAGGCGATGACAGGATCATTGAGACTGTTGTTAAATATGTCCTTAAGTTCCGCCTGACTGATGTTAAGCCCCTCCGCTGCAAACAGGAACCGGTAAGCAAACTCCTTAATGCTGTTCTTCTCCTGCTTAAGGGAAAGGAGTTTGCTTAGTTGTTCCTCTCCTGATGCAGCGGAAGGGCAGGGAGATGGGAATAGGAAGATTCCCATTCTGCTGAGTCCTCAGATGGTCGGATCGTTCTGTTACGTTTAAACAAGGGACAAACAGGTGCGAGGACTCAAGTGCAGAAATGAATTTTATTATAAAAATAAAACAAACAAAATACAAAACAAAACCCACGAGGGGGAAAAATACATAAACTAGAAAAGACAAGAACATACCGACACGGGGAACTGGGAGACGTAGACAAGACAACGATCCGACAAGGACTGCAAACACACAGGAACTTATAAAGGGAACTAATCAAGGGAAACAGGTGGATGAAATCAAAGTATAATCGGATAACAAGGGGAGGGATCAGACAATGACAGAGCACATGGTCTAAACTAACAAAACACCACATGTGCAACACGAGACAGGACAGGCATGTGACAGGTATGGCATGTTGTCCACTCTATATTCATCGAGGCTCACGCGATCTGTCACCTCTGCTGACAACCTCATACCATCTTTTGCTCTTCTTTCTGTGTTCCTCGCTCTAGATCTAGTGCTGGAACAGGAGTTACTTTCTGTAACTTAAGACCTCGCATTTACCCTTTCTACACTCATCAGAACTGGCTCGGACTTCTTATTGCCCAGTCAAATTTGCTTTAATTAATGCTAGATCCCTGTCTAATAAGTCTTTTATTTTGAATGACTAACTTCACATGGTTTGGATTTTTTATTTGTAACGGAGACCTGGCTCGGCCCTGGTGATTATTCAGCTCTTTCTCTTTCAGAAATTTCTCCTCCTGACTGCATGTTTTTTAATTCTCCAAGATCTGCTGGTCATGGAGGTGGATTAGCAACTATCTTCAAGAACTGTTTTAAGTGCATACTTCTACCTGATGAAAACTTGCAGCTCTTCAAGATTGATCTCCCTACCCCTTTGCTCTGTGTCCTGGTATATAAGACCACCAAGCTTTAATAAGGATTTTATTCAATAATTTTCTAACCTCCTGGCTTCCCTAATGCCACATTATGACAGTTTTCTGATTCTCTGTGATTTTACTATTCATGTCTGCTGCCAATCCAAACCTCTGGTCAAAGAGTTTCTATGTCTCATGGACTCTCTTAATTTTGAACAGTTTGTATCTGGTCCCACACACCAAAAGGGTCATACCCTGGACTTGGTGTTCTCATTTGTTTTTTTCTGTGACAAATCTAGTCATTCCTGACACTGTTATCTCTGATCATTATCCAGTGGTTTTTGACTCTATGTTAGCTGGTACTCATATCACTCACCATGCTTTTCTAGACATTTTGATTCTTGTACTGCCAGGTCATTTAGCGATGTGTATTTATCTACCCAAATCCCTAATATTGTTGAAGCTCTTTCCTCTTGCGATCATCCTGACGATCTGGTTGACCTTTTTGACAGTACTTGTACTGCTACACTAGATTCAATTTATCCTCTGAGGTTACAAAAATTCAGGACAGTGAAGGAAGTACTCCGCAATAACAGAGGAAAGAGTTCTCGCTTGTAGGGCTGCGAGAACAAAATGTCATAATTTTGTTGTCGTAGCCCTGGTTTGGGAGTTCTCACAGCTTGTTCTCAAGACATCATCTGAGCAGAACTTTTTTCTTGTGGGTGTCTGAGAACTATTTTGTGATTGGTCAGAGATTTAAAGTGGGAGGGGTTAATGCGGAGAAACGGAGATGTTCGGGACCTGCTTTTCTCGTGAATTATGGAATTTACTGAATGCAACCTAACCTAACCTCCAGAAAACGATCAAATTTCTTTGTTCTTGCAGAGTATGTACCAAGCTTAAATAGTTCTACCCGTACCCTGAGACAAGAGTGTAGGCGTGTTGAACGCAGGTGGAGGAGGAAAACTTCAAATTTCTTATGAAATTAGGCGGTTTCAGAAGGTTGTTAGGAGGCACGGTTGAATTACATGTCTGTTTAAATTGCACAAAATTCTCACAGGCCAAATGTTCCCTTTAGCACAATTAATGCACTTTTAAATCCCTCTTCTAGTGCTCCATCAGAGGCTTTTACTGACATGTGTGATCAATTTCTAACACATTTTATTCATAAAATTGAGGATATTTGCTCTAATATTTCATTGCAGGGTCAAGAAATGCCTCCTTGTGATAGTGCTCTTTCACTTTTTTAACTAGTGTCACCATCACAGCTTTCTGATATTGTATCTGGGATGAAATCTTCTGTTAGCCCTTCTGATGTTTTGCCTTCACACATTTTTTAAGAGTTTTTTTTCAGCTCTCAGTCCAGTTGTTACCGCTATTATTAATAGTTTGTTGGCAAGTGGGAGGGTACCTACCAAATTCAAACATGCTATTGTACAGCCTTTGTTGAAAAAAACCTAGTTTAGATCAGCATGACATGAATAACTACAGACTCATTTCCAAATTGTCTTTTATTTCCAAGGTCTTAGATATGAAGCAATCTGAGAGTAGACGATTGTTCTAAGTGCTTTTAATATATTTTTTGAGATCTACATAGTACTGAGTCTGCTTTGTTGAAGGTTTTTAATGACATCTTACTCACTCTGGACACAGGATCTGGCTGTATTTTAGTTTAGCTAGACTTTGCATTTGACACCGCTGATCACGTTATCCTTTTACACAGACTTGAGCATGTAGTTGGGCTTCGGGGGCCCGTGCTGAAGTGGTTTGCCTCTTATCTCAAAGGGAGAACATTTTCAGTGAAAGTAGGAAATAGTTTTTAATCTCAGGTTCTAATTTCTTATGGTGTACCCCAGGGTTCCATTTTGGGACCTCTTTTATTTGCATTATACACTCACCTAAAGGATTATTTGGAACAATGTCCAATTTTTGTGAGCTTGTGCAAATCGTAGCCTCTTTTTCCTATTTGTAGTGGAGATGAGTGGTACCCGGTGGGGTCTTCTGCTGTTGTAGCCCATCCGCCTCAAGGTTGTGTGTGTTGTGGCTTCACAAATGCTTTGCTGCATTCCTCGGTTGTAACGAGTGGTTATTTCAGTCAAAGTTGCTCTTCTATCAGCTTGAATCAGTCGGCCCATTCTCCTCTGACTTCTAGCATCAACAAGGCATTTTCTCCCACAGGACTGCCGCATACTGGATGTTTTTCCTTTTCACACCGTTCTTTGTAAACCCTAGAAATGGTTGTGTGTGAAAATCCCAGTAACTGAGCAGATTGTGAAATACTCAGACCGGCCCGTCTGGCACCAACAACCATGCCACGCTCAAAATTGCTTAAATCCCCTTTCTTTCCCATTCTGACATTCAGTTTGGAGTTCAGGAGATTGTCTTGACCAGGACCACACCCCTAAATGCATTGAAGCAAGTGCCATGTGATTGGTTGATTAGATAATTGCACTAATGAGAAATTGAACAGGTGTTCCTAATAATCCTTTAGGTGAGTGTATATGCTTCCACTTGGACACATTTTTCAGAGACACAATTTATCTTATTACTGTAATGCAGACGACACTCAGCTCTATCTTCCTGTCAAAAACAAGCGCTGTGGTAAAAAGCAGCTTCTTTCAACTTAGATCTATTGCTAAAATTAAGATGATGCTATCAAAGAGAG
This sequence comes from Gobiocypris rarus, assembly GCA_023029165.1. Lineage (NCBI taxonomy): Eukaryota > Metazoa > Chordata > Actinopteri > Cypriniformes > Gobionidae > Gobiocypris > Gobiocypris rarus. The sequence continues at coordinate 32,472,677 of CM040915.1, read as the reverse complement.
ACCTTGAAACTGTCATTCATACATTTATCACCTCAAAGTTGGACTACTGTAATTCGCCGTACCTGGGTTTGCCTAATTCAGCTGTAAATTATCTGCAAATGGTTCAGAACGCAGCAGCCAGACTACTGACTGGCACTAAAAAGCGTCAGCACATCGCTCCTGTGCTAGCCTCTCTCTGTTAGCTACCGATTAGGTCCCGGATTGATTTAAAACTTTGCTTTTTGTTTTTAAAGCCCTGTATGGGCTTGCACCTCAGTATATTAGCGATCATCTTGTTATGTACAATGCCTCAACATCCCTACGCTCTTCTTATAAACTTCTTCTTTCTATTCCTCGCTCACGTTATAAAACTAAAGGTGACCGGGCTTTCTCTGTGGTGGCTCCTCGACTCTGGAACAGTCTTCCTCTTAATGTTAGGTCTTCCCTCTCTTGCTACTTTTAAAGCATCTTTAAAAACTAATTAGCATTCTTTATTTTTAAACTGATGGTGTAATTGTTTTCCCATGGGCCCTCAATGTTTGTATCAAATGTGTAATTCTGTTTTAATTTTGTTTTAATATTCTTGTGCAGCACTTTGGTAACAACATCTGTTGTTTTAAATGTGCTTTATAAATCAATAAACTAAACTAAACTCTTCATGGACAAAACCTCTTCAGCCTTGGAAAAGATCCTTTCACAAGAAAAAGATGCGGTTGAACATGAACATGCCAGTGCCCGCTGGTATAAGTGAGGAGACTGATGCCTGTTGAGCCCAGTGTCCTAGTGGATCCTCAGATCTTGTGAGATTTACTTCCGATATATACCATTCGACTTCAACACTAGCATCAGTTGCACTTGAGCTCCTTCTACTGCGATTAACCGTGCTATCCAGCATATGCCAAAGGACACCTAATAATAGAGGAAAACTATTTTATAGATAAAACATCCTAATAGTAATAATGTAGTATAGCTACTGTAGTATAATAGTATAATGTTTATAATATATAGGCCAAACACATATGAACCACAATAACGTCAATGACACAACTCTCTGCACACTCACACTTCTACGACTCCTGACACTTCTCTGAACAGCCACAAGGTGGCGAGAGTTTCGAACCCGAAGCGACAATATTCGATGATGTATCCACACAAACCGGGGCTTTGTTTGTCATTGGTCACGTTGTAACTATGTTCTGATGTTTTAACATTTTGGTTCAAGCACTGACCCCTTTTTTTAATTCAGTGAACTAAACCAATTCTAGACAGAGCACTTGGCATTAGTGATGGGAAGTTCGGTTCTTTTCCGTGAACCGCTTCTTTCGGACAGTTCGTTTCAATGAACCGGATCAAAAAAACGGTTCACCGGTTCTTTTACGCTCAAGCGTAATGACGTCAAGTCTATCGCGGGCTGGATAAACAAACACTTTACACATTAAAATATATAAAGCCAGTAATCATAACATCAGTCAGATAAAATACCATCATACTCTGATAAGTTTATAAGAATTAAGTTTTACATCTAAAGCAGCCAAACACTTACATGAGTCTCAAATCTCATGTCCGAAATAAATCCAACTTTTTTCTTGTGGGCGTCCGAGAACTATTGTGTGATTGGTCAGAGATTTAAAGTGGGAGGGGTTAATGCGGAGAAACGGAGATGTTCGGCACCTGCTTTTCTCGTGAAGTATGGAATGTACTGGCCAGAATGATCTTTGTTCTTACAGAGTATGTATCAAGCTAACAGGTTTTTAAAATGTATTTATTTTTTATGTAATCTTAAACTATGTTTTTATTATTGTTTGTGATATATGTCTACATATATTATGGTGATATATGTTGCATCCTTTGGATATTAATTACAATCCACAAAATGCTATTTTGATCTCTTTAATTTTTCAGTTTCCCTTTTATAACTAAATGTTCTTCTGTAACCACACACAGGTGTTTCCACAAGTGTAATTATGTGAATTATAGATTGTGGGATTGATGTGGCTCGAGATCAAATGAAAACTGCATGTGAGTTTTTGTAAAGCGTCTCAGGCACTTTGTGTCACTGGGCTCCAACTCTCAGAGCACAATAATAGAGAGCTGAATCTGACAGAGTTACACTGGTAATAATGAGTTCAGTGGAGGTGCGGGATGTAGTCGACTGAAACCGAGGATCAGAGGGGTTCCCACTTGTAGAAGCTGATCGGGCAGGTTTAAATATTAAATACTGCGGTTCTGTGTTTGGATACTGTCTGAACCAGTAAAGTCTAACATAACTGCTGCTTGTATCATATGAGCAGCTCAGGGTCACAGACTCTCCTTCCTTCTTTATAACACTTGTTTCTTTATTTGGCCCAATCTGGTCTGCCGTCATCACACCTAAAACAAAGAAATAAGAACATTACTGAGACAACATGCACAACATAATTTATTGGACTGTTTTTCTGCATCACTAGAATGAATAAAGAGTGTCCGTTTGTACCTGAAGTCAGAATTAAAATCAGAAACAGGTGTATTTCCATGTTCAGGTCCGATCAGTGTATTACTGTCCTCTGCGCTCTGATGCTCATGCTTTAGTTCAGCGCTCACAGAATGTCTCATGCCTGTCCTGTCTTGTGTGCATATGTGGGTTTTGTTAGTGTGGCCATGTGCCTCTGTCTTTGTTAGATCCCACCCCCTTGTTATCTCGTTATTGGTTTCATTTGCCCCACCTGTGTTCCCTCATTCCCAGCTTGATTTCTCCCCTTTATATACTCCTTGTGTTTGTCAGTCTTGGTCGGATCCTTGTATTGTCTACGTCTCCCGGTTCCCCGTGATCTATGTTGGTGTGTAAGTTGTCTTTGTTATTCTTATTATGTGTTTTTCCCCCTCATGGGTTTTGTTTTGAGTTTGTTTTGTTTTGTAATAAATCCCCATTTCACTGCACTTGAGTCCTCGCACTATTTTCCTTTGTGTTAACGTGACACAGAAGAGGTGTGTCTTTAGACTTCTTTTGAAAACTGATGGTTTCAGACACAGGAGATTGGTTGGAGGTGTCAGTTTTGAACACAAGCACACATGAGCCTTGAGAAAAGACATCAGAGAGTGTCTGGTTAAAGAATTAACAGATTATGAATCATATAATGTCATCTTTAAAAAGTTGAAGAGATAAAAATTAATAAAATCTTGATGGTTCACGACAGAGCACTTTATTGCTTATTACTCTGTCTTTTTTAGATCCCACGCCCTTGTTATCTCGTTATTGGTTTCATTTGCCCCACCTGTGTTACCTCCCTGTGCAAATACATTGATGAAGTTAACAGATGGATGAGCCAAAACTATCTTCAGTTAAACAAAAACAAAACTGAAATCATTACATTTGGAAACAAAGATGAAATTCTCAAGGTGAACACATATCTTGAGGCTAAAGGTCAAATAACAAAAAATCAAGTCAGGAATCTTGGTGTGATTTTGGAGTCAGACCTGAGTTTCAATAGTCATGTCAAAGCAATAACTAAATCAGCTTACTATCATCTAAAAAATATATGAAGAATCAGATGATTTGTTTCCAGGCAAGACTTAGAGAAACTCATTCATGCTTTCATCACCAGCAGGGTGGACTATTGTAATGGTCTTCTCACCGGCCTTCCCAAAAAGACCATTAGACATCTGCAGCTCATACAGAACGCTGCGGCCAGGATTCTGAGCAGAACCAGAACATATGACCATATCACGCCAGTCCTCAGGTCTTTACACTGGCTTCCAGTTACATTTAGGATCAATTTTAAAGTATTATTACTTGTTTATAAATCACTAGCCTAGGACCTCAATACATTGCAGATATGCTGATTAAATACAAACCCAACAGATCACTCAGATCATCAGGATCAAGTCAGTTAGAAATACCAAGAGTTCACTCAAAGCAAGGAGAGTCTGCGTTCAGCTATTGTGCCAGCCGTAGCTGAACCAGCTTCCAGAAGAGATCAGATGTGCTCCAACAGTAGCCACATTCAAATCCAGACTCAAAACACATCTGTCCAGCTGTGCATTTACTGAATGAGCACTGTGCCACTGTACGTCCAGACTCAAAACACATCTGTCCAGCTGTGCATTTACTGAATGAGCACTGTGCCACTGTACGTCCAGACTCAAAACACATCTGTCCAGCTGTGCCTTTACTGAATGAGCACTGTGTGCCACTGTACGTCCAGACTAAAACACATCTGTCCAGCTGTGCCTTTACTGAATGAGCACTGTGCCACTGTGTCCAGACTCAAAACACATCTGTCCAGCTGTGCCTTTACTGAATGAGCACTGTGTGCCACTGTACGTCCAGACTCAAAACACATCTGTCCAGCTGTGCCTTTACTGAATGAGCTCTGTGCCACTGTACGGCCAGACTCAAAACACATCTGTCCAGCTGTGCCTTTACTGAATGAGCACTGTGCCACTGTGCAGACTCAAAACACATCTGTCCAGCTGTGCCTTTACTGAATGAGCTCTGTGCCACTGTACGGCCAGACTCAAAACACATCTGTCCAGCTGTGCCTTTACTGAATGAGCACTGTGCCACTGTACGTCCAGACTCAAAACACATCTGTCCAGCTGTGCCTTTACTGAACGAGCACTGTGCCACTGTACGTCAGACTAAAACACATCTGTCCAGCTGTGCATTTACTGAATGAGCACTGTGCCACTGTACGTCCAGACTCAAAACACATCTGTCCAGCTGTGCATTTACTGTATGAGCACTGTGCCACTGTACGTCCAGACTCAAAACACATCTGTCCAGCTGTGCATTTACTGAATGAGCACTGTGCCACTGTACGTCCAGACTCAAAGCACATCTGTCCAGCTGTGCCTTTACTGAATGAGCTCTGTGCCACTGTACATCCAGACTCAAAAAACATCTGTCCAGCTGTGCATTTACTGAATGAGCAGTGTGTGCCACTGTACGTACAGACTCAAAACACATCTGTCCAGCTGTGCCTTTACTGAATGAGCACTGTGTCACTGTACGGCCAGACTCAAAACACATCTGTCCAGCTGTGCATTTACTGAATGAGCCCTGTGTGCTACTGTACGTCCAGACTCAAAACACATCTGTCCAGCTGTGCATTTACTGAATGAGCACTGTGCCACTGTACGTCCAGACTCAAAACACATCTGTCCAGCTGTGCATTTACTGAATGAGCACTGTGTCACTGTACGGCCAGACTCAAAACACATCTGTCCAGCTGTGCATTTACTGAATGAGCTCTGTGTCACTGTACGGCCAGACTCAAAACACATCTGTCCAGCTGTGCATTTACTGAATGAGCATTGTGTGCCACTGTACGTCCAGACTCAAAACACATCTGTCCAGCTGTGCATTTACTGAATGAGCACTGTGTCACTGTACGGCCAGACTCAAAACACATCTGTCCAGCTGTGCCTTTACTGAATGAGCACTGTGCCACTGTACGTCCAGACTCAAAACACATCTGTCCAGCTGTGCCTTTACTGAATGAGCACTGTGTGCCACTGTACGTCAGACTCAAAACACATCTGTCCAGCTGTGCATTTACTGAATGAGCACTGTGCCACTGTACTTCCAGACTCAAAACACATCTGTCCAGCTGTGCATTTACTGAATGAGCATTGTGTGCCACTGTACGTCCAGACTCAAAACACATCTGTCCAGCTGTGCATTTACTGAATGAGCACTGTGTCACTGTACGGCCAGACTCAAACACATCTGTCCAGCTGTGCCTTTACTGAATGAGCACTGTGCCACTGTACGTCCAGACTCAAAACACATCTGTCCAGCTGTGCCTTTACTGAATGAGCACTGTGCCACTGTACGTCCAGACTCAAAACACATCTGTCCAGCTGTGCATTTACTGAATGAGCACTGTGCCACTGTACTTCCAGACTCAAAACACATCTGTCCAGCTGTGCCTTTACTGAATGAGCACTGTGCCACTGTCGTCCAGACTCAAAACACATCTGTCCAGCTGTGCATTTACTGAATGAGCACTGTGCCACTGTACGTCCAGACTCAAAACACATCTGTCCAGCTGTGCATTTACTGAATGAGCACTGTGTCACTGTACGGCCAGACTCAAAACACATCTGTCCAGCTGTGCCTTTACTGAATGAGCACTGTGCCACTGTACGTCCAGACTCAAAACACATCTGTCCAGCTGTGCATTTACTGAATGAGCACTGTGCCACTGTACTTCCAGACTCAAAACACATCTGTCCAGCTGTGCATTTACTGAATGAGCTCTGTGCCACTGTACGTCCAGACTCAAAACACATCTGTCCAGCTGTGCTTTACTGAATGAGCACTGTGTGCCACTGTACGTCCAGACTCAAAACACATCTGTCCAGCTGTGCCTTTACTGAATGAGCACTGTGCCACTGTACGTCCAGACTCAAAACACATCTGTCCAGCTGTGCATTTACTGAATGAGCACTGTGCCACTGTCGTCCAGACTCAAAACACATCTGTCCAGCTGTGCATTTACTGAATGAGCACTGTGCCACTGTACGTCCAGACTCAAAACACATCTGTCCAGCTGTGCCTTTACTGAATGAGCACTGTGCCACTGTACGTCCAGACTCAAAACACATCTGTCCAGCTGTGCCTTTACTGAACGAGCACTGTGCCACTGTACGTCCAGACTCAAAACACATCTGTCCAGCTGTGCCTTTACTGAATGAGCACTGTGCCACTGTCGTCCAGACTCAAAACACATCTGTCCAGCTGTGCCTTTACTGAATGAGCACTGTGCCACTGTCGTCCAGACTCAAAACACATCTGTCCAGCTGTGCCTTTACTGAATGAGCACTGTGCCACTGTACGTCAGACTCAAAACACATCTGTCCAGCTGTGCCTTTACTGAATGAGCACTGTGCCACTGTACGTCCAGACTCAAAACACATCTGTCCAGCTGTGCCATTTACTGAATGAGCACTGTGCCACTGTACGTCCAGACTCAAAACACATCTGTCCAGCTGTGCATTTACTGAATGAGCACTGTGCCACTGTCGTCCAGACTCAAAACACATCTGTCCAGCTGTGCATTTACTGAATGAGCACTGTGCCACTGTACGTCCAGACTCAAAACACATCTGTCCAGCTGTGCCTTTACTGAATGAGCTCTGTGCCACTGTCGTCCAGACTCAAAACACATCTGTCCAGCTGTGCCTTTACTGAATGAGCTCTGTGCCACTGTACATCCAGACTCAAAACACATCTGTCCAGCTGTGCCTTTACTGAACGAGCACTGTGTGCCACTGTACGTCCAGACTCAAAACACATCTGTCCAGCTGTGCCTTTACTGAATGAGCTCTGTGCCACTGTACATCCAGACTCAAAACACATCTGTCCAGCTGTGCCTTTACTGAATGAGCACTGTGCCACTGTCGTCCAGACTCAAAACACATCTGTCCAGCTGTGCCTTTACTGAATGAGCACTGTGCCACTGTACATCCAGACTCAAAACACATCTGTCCAGCTGTGCCTTTACTGAATGAGCACTGTGCCACTGTACGTCCAGACTCAAAACACATCTGTCCAGCTGTGCCTTTACTGAATGAGCACTGTGCCACTGTACGTCCAGACTCAAAACACATCTGTCCAGCTGTGCCTTTACTGAATGAGCACTGTGCCACTGTACGTCAGACTCAAAACACATCTGTCCAGCTGTGCCTTTACTGAATGAGCTCTGTGCCACTGTACATCCAGACTCAAAAACACATCTGTCCAGCTGTGCCTTTACTGAACGAGCACTGTGTGCCACTGTACGTCCAGACTCAAACACATCTGTCCAGCTGTGCCTTTACTGAATGAGCACTGTGCCACTGTACGTCCAGACTCAAAACACATCTGTCCAGCTGTGCCTTTACTGAATGAGCACTGTGTGCCACTGTACGTCAGACTCAAAACACATCTGTCCAGCTGTGCATTTACTGAATGAGCACTGTGCCACTGTCGTCCAGACTCAAAACACATCTGTCCAGCTGTGCCTTTACTGAATGAGCACTGTGTGCCACTGTCGTCCAGACTCAAAACACATCTGTCCAGCTGTGCCTTTACTGAATGAGCACTGTGCCACTGTACGTCCAGACTCAAAACACATCTGTCCAGCTGTGCATTTACTGAATGAGCACTGTGCCACTGTACGTCCAGACTCAAAACACATCTGTCCAGCTGTGCATTTACTGAATGAGCACTGTGCCACTGTACGTCCAGACTCAAAACACATCTGTCCAGCTGTGCCTTTACTGAATGAGCACTGTGCCACTGTACGTCCAGACTCAAAACACATCTGTCCAGCTGTGCCTTTACTGAATGAGCACTGTGCCACTGTACGTCCAGACTCAAAACACATCTGTCCAGCTGTGCCTTTACTGAATGAGCACTGTGCCACTCGTCCAGACTCAAAACACATCTGTCCAGCTGTGCCTTTACTGAATGAGCACTGTGCCACTGTCGTCCAGACTCAAAACACATCTGTCCAGCTGTGCCTTTACTGAACGAGCACTGTGCCACTGTACGTCCAGACTCAAAACACATCTGTCCAGCTGTGCCTTTACTGAATGAGCACTGTGCCACTGTACGTCCAGACTCAAAACACATCTGTCCAGCTGTGCATTTACTGAATGAGCACTGTGTGCCACTGTACGTCCAGACTCAAAACACATCTGTCCAGCTGTGCCTTTACTGAATGAGCACTGTGCCACTGTACGTCCAGACTCAAAACACATCTGTCCAGCTGTGCATTTACTGAATGAGCACTGTGCCACTGTACGTCCAGACTCAAAACACATCTGTCCAGCTGTGCCTTTACTGAATGAGCACTGTGCCACTGTACGTCCAGAATCAAAACACATCTGCCAAGCTGTGCCTTTACTGAATGAGCTCTGTGCCACTGTACATCCAGACTCAAACACATCTGTCCAGCTGTGCCTTTACTGAACGAGCACTGTGTGCCACTGTACGTCCAGACTCAAAACACATCTGTCCAGCTGTGCCTTTACTGAATGAGCACTGTGCCACTGTACATCCAGACTCAAAACACATCTGTCCAGCTGTGCCTTTACTGAATGAGCACTGTGCCACTGTACGTCAGACTCAAAACACATCTGTCCAGCTGTGCCTTTACTGAATGAGCACTGTGCCACTGTACATCCAGACTCAAAACACATCTGTCCAGCTGTGCCTTTACTGAATGAGAACTGTGCCACTGTACGTCCAGACTCAAAACACATCTGTCCAGCTGTGCCTTTACTGAATGAGCACTGTGCCACTGTACGTCCAGACTCAAAACACATCTTCCCAGCTGTGCCTTTACTGAATGAGCACTGTGCCACTGTACGTCCAGACTCAAAACACATCTGTCCAGCTGTGCCTTTACTGAATGAGCACTGTGCCACTGTACATCCAGACTCAAAACACATCTGTCCAGCTGTGCCTTTACTGAATGAGCACTGTGCCACTGTTCCAGACTCAAAACACATCTGTCCAGCTGTGCCTTTACTGAATGAGCACTGTGCCACTGTGCGGCCAGACTCAAAACACATCTGTCCAGCTGTGCCTTTACTGAATGAGCACTGTGTGCCACTGTACGTCCAGACTCAAAACACATCTGTCCAGCTGTGCCTTTACTGAATGAGCTCTGTGCCACTGTACGGCCAGACTCAAAACACATCTGTCCAGCTGTGCCTTTACTGAATGAGCACTGTGCCACTGTACGTCCAGACTCAAAACACATCTGTCCAGCTGTGCCTTTACTGAATGAGCTCTGTGCCACTGTACGGCCAGACTCAAAACACATCTGTCCAGCTGTGCCTTTACTGAATGAGCACTGTGCCACTGTCGTCCAGACTCAAAACACATCTGTCCAGCTGTGCCTTTACTGAACGAGCACTGTGTCACTGTACGTCCAGACTCAAAACACATCTGTCCAGCTGTGCATTTACTGAATGAGCACTGTGCCACTGTACGTCCAGACTCAAAACACATCTGTCCAGCTGTGCATTTACTGAATGAGCACTGTGCCACTGTACGTCCAGACTCAAAACACATCTGTCCAGCTGTGCATTTACTGAATGAGCACTGTGCCACTGTACGTCCAGACTCAAAACACATCTGTCCAGCTGTGCCTTTACTGAATGAGCACTGTGCCACTGTACGTCAGACTCAAAACACATCTGTCCAGCTGTGCATTTACTGAATGAGCACTGTGTGCCACTGTACGTCCAGACTCAAAACACATCTGTCCAGCTGTGCCTTTACTGAATGAGCACTGTGTCACTGTACGGCCAGACTCAAAACACATCTGTCCAGCTGTGCATTTACTGAATGAGCCCTGTGTGCTACTGTACGTTCAAAACACATCTGTCCAGCTGTGCATTTACTGAATGAGCACTGTGCCACTGTACGTCCAGACTCAAAACACATCTGTCCAGCTGTGCATTTACTGAATGAGCACTGTGTCACTGTACGGCCAGACTCAAAACACATCTGTCCAGCTGTGCATTTACTGAATGAGCTCTGTGTCACTGTACGGCCAGACTCAAAACACATCTGTCCAGCTGTGCATTTACTGAATGAGCATTGTGTGCCACTGTACGTCCAGACTCAAAACACATCTGTCCAGCTGTGCATTTACTGAATGAGCACTGTGTCACTGTACGGCCAGACTCAAAACACATCTGTCCAGCTGTGCCTTTACTGAATGAGCACTGTGCCACTGTACGTCCAGACTCAAAACACATCTGTCCAGCTGTGCCTTTACTGAATGAGCACTGTGCCACTGTACGTCCAGACTCAAAACACATCTGTCCAGCTGTGCATTTACTGAATGAGCACTGTGCCACTGTACGTCCAGACTCAAAACACATCTGTCCAGCTGTGCATTTACTGAATGAGCACTGTGTGCCACTGTACGTCCAGACTCAAAACACATCTGTCCAGCTGTGCATTTACTGAATGAGCACTGTGTCACTGTACGGCCAGACTCAAAACACATCTGTCCAGCTGTGCCTTTACTGAATGAGCACTGTGCCACTGTACGTCCAGACTCAAAACACATCTGTCCAGCTGTGCCTTTACTGAATGAGCACTGTGTGCCACTGTACGTCCAGACTCAAAACACATCTGTCCAGCTGTGCATTTACTGAATGAGCACTGTGCCACTGTACTTCCAGACTCAAAACACATCTGTCCAGCTGTGCCTTTACTGAATGAGCACTGTGCCACTGTTCCAGACTCAAAACACATCTGTCCAGCTGTGCATTTACTGAATGAGCACTGTGCCACTGTACGTCCAGACTCAAAACACATCTGTCCAGCTGTGCATTTACTGAATGAGCACTGTGTCACTGTACGGCCAGACTCAAAACACATCTGTCCAGCTGTGCCTTTACTGAATGAGCACTGTGCCACTGTACGTCCAGACTCAAAACACATCTGTCCAGCTGTGCCTTTACTGAATGAGCACTGTGCCACTGTACTCCAGACTCAAAACACATCTGTCCAGCTGTGCATTTACTGAATGAGCACTGTGCCACTGTACGTCCAGACTCAAAACACATCTGTCCAGCTGTGCATTTACTGAATGAGCACTGTGTGCCACTGTACGTCAGACTCAAAACACATCTGTCCAGCTGTGCCTTTACTGAATGAGCACTGTGCCACTGTCGTCCAGACTCAAAACACATCTGTCCAGCTGTGCATTTACTGAATGAGCACTGTGCCACTGTACGTCCAGACTCAAAACACATCTGTCCAGCTGTGCATTTACTGAATGAGCACTGTGCCACTGTACGTCCAGACTCAAAACACATCTGTCCAGCTGTGCCTTTACTGAATGAGCACTGTGCCACTGTACGTCCAGACTCAAAACACATCTGTCCAGCTGTGCCTTTACTGAATGAGCACTGTGCCACTGTACGTCCAGACTCAAAACACATCTGTCCAGCTGTGCCTTTACTGAATGAGCACTGTGCCACTGTACGTCCAGACTCAAAACACATCTGTCCAGCTGTGCCTTTACTGAATGAGCACTGTGCCACTGTACGTCCAGACTCAAAACACATCTGTCCAGCTGTGCCTTTACTGAATGAGCACTGTGCCACTGTACGTCCAGACTCAAAACACATCTGTCCAGCTGTGCCTTTACTGAATGAGCACTGTGCCACTGTACGTCCAGACTCAAAACACATCTGTCCAGCTGTGCATTTACTGAATGAGCACTGTGCCACTGTACGTCCAGACTCAAAACACATCTGTCCAGCTGTGCATTTACTGAATGAGCACTGTGCCACTGTACGTCCAGACTCAAAACACATCTGTCCAGCTGTGCATTTACTGAATGAGCACTGTGCCACTGTACGTCAGACTCAAAACACATCTGTCCAGCTGTGCCTTTACTGAATGAGCTCTGTGCCACTGTACGTCCAGAATCAAAACACATCTGTCCAGCTGTGCCTTTACTGAATGAGCTCTGTGCCACTGTACATCCAGACTCAAAACACATCTGTCCAGCTGTGCCTTTACTGAATGAGCACTGTGCCACTGTCGTCCAGACTCAAAACACATCTGTCCAGCTGTGCCTTTACTGAATGAGCTCTGTGCCACTGTACATCCAGACTCAAAACACATCTGTCCAGCTGTGCCTTTACTGAATGAGCACTGTGCCACTGTACGTCCAGACTCAAAACACATCTGTCCAGCTGTGCCTTTACTGAATGAGCACTGTGCCACTGTACGTCAGACTCAAAACACATCTGTCCAGCTGTGCCTTTACTGAATGAGCACTGTGCCACTGTACGTCCAGACTCAAAACACATCTGTCCAGCTGTGCCTTTACTGAATGAGCACTGTGCCACTGTCGTCCAGACTCAAAACACATCTGTCCAGCTGTGCCTTTACTGAATGAGCACTGTGCCACTGTACGTCCAGACTCAAAACACATCTGTCCAGCTGTGCCTTTACTGAATGAGCTCTGTGCCACTGTACATCCAGACTCAAAACACATCTGTCCAGCTGTGCCTTTACTGAACGAGCACTGTGTGCCACTGTACGTCCAGACTCAAAACACATCTGTCCAGCTGTGCCTTTACTGAATGAGCACTGTGCCACTGTACGTCAGACTCAAAACACATCTGTCCAGCTGTGCATTTACTGAATGAGCACTGTGCCACTGTACGTCCAGACTCAAAACACATCTGTCCAGCTGTGCATTTACTGAATGAGCACTGTGTCACTGTACGGCCAGACTCAAAACACATCTGTCCAGCTGTGCATTTACTGAATGAGCACTGTGCCACTGTCAGACTCAAAACACATCTGTCCAGCTGTGCCTTTACTGAATGAGCACTGTGCCACTGTACGTCCAGACTCAAAACACATCTGTCCAGCTGTGCCTTTACTGAATGAGCACTGTGCCACTGTACGTCCAGACTCAAAACACATCTGTCCAGCTGTGCATTTACTGAATGAGCACTGTGCCACTGTACTTCCAGACTCAAAACACATCTGTCCAGCTGTGCCTTTACTGAATGAGCACTGTGCCACTGTCGTCCAGACTCAAAACACATCTGTCCAGCTGTGCATTTACTGAATGAGCACTGTGCCACTGTACGTCCAGACTCAAAACACATCTGTCCAGCTGTGCATTTACTGAATGAGCACTGTGTCACTGTACGGCCAGACTCAAAACACATCTGTCCAGCTGTGCCTTTACTGAATGAGCACTGTGCCACTGTACGTCAGACTCAAAACACATCTGTCCAGCTGTGCATTTACTGAATGAGCACTGTGCCACTGTACTTCCAGACTCAAAACACATCTGTCCAGCTGTGCATTTACTGAATGAGCTCTGTGCCACTGTACGTCCAGACTCAAAACACATCTGTCCAGCTGTGCATTTACTGAATGAGCACTGTGCCACTGTACGTCCAGACTCAAAACACATCTGTCCAGCTGTGCCTTTACTGAATGAGCACTGTGCCACTGTACGTCCAGACTCAAAACACATCTGTCCAGCTGTGCCATTTACTGAATGAGCACTGTGCCACTGTCGTCCAGACTCAAAACACATCTGTCCAGCTGTGCATTTACTGAATGAGCACTGTGCCACTGTACGTCCAGACTCAAACACATCTGTCCAGCTGTGCCTTTACTGAATGAGCACTGTGCCACTGTCGTCCAGACTCAAAACACATCTGTCCAGCTGTGCCTTTACTGAATGAGCACTGTGCCACTGTACGTCCAGACTCAAAACACATCTGTCCAGCTGTGCCTTTACTGAATGAGCACTGTGCCACTGTCGTCCAGACTCAAAACACATCTGTCCAGCTGTGCCTTTACTGAATGAGCACTGTGCCACTGTCGTCCAGACTCAAAACACATCTGTCCAGCTGTGCCTTTACTGAATGAGCACTGTGCCACTGTACGTCCAGACTCAAAACACATCTGTCCAGCTGTGCCTTTACTGAATGAGCACTGTGCCACTGTACGTCCAGACTCAAAACACATCTGTCCAGCTGTGCATTTACTGAATGAGCACTGTGTGCCACTGTCGTCAGACTCAAAACACATCTGTCCAGCTGTGCATTTACTGAATGAGCACTGTGCCACTGTCGTCCAGACTCAAAACACATCTGTCCAGCTGTGCATTTACTGAATGAGCACTGTGCCACTGTACGTCCAGACTCAAAACACATCTGTCCAGCTGTGCCTTTACTGAATGAGCACTGTGCCACTGTACGTCCAGACTCAAAACACATCTGTCCAGCTGTGCCTTTACTGAATGAGCACTGTGCCACTGTACATCCAGACTCAAAACACATCTGTCCAGCTGTGCCTTTACTGAATGAGCACTGTGTGCCACTGTACGTCCAGACTCAAAACACATCTGTCCAGCTGTGCCTTTACTGAATGAGCACTGTGCCACTGTATCCAGACTCAAAACACATCTGTCCAGCTGTGCCTTTACTGAATGAGCACTGTGCCACTGTACGTCCAGACTCAAAACACATCTGTCCAGCTGTGCCTTTACTGAATGAGCACTGTGCCACTGTACATCCAGACTCAAAACACATCTGTCCAGCTGTGCCTTTACTGAATGAGCACTGTGCCACTGTACGTCCAGACTCAAAACACATCTGTCCAGCTGTGCCTTTACTGAATGAGCACTGTGCCACTGTGCGTCCAGACTCAAAACACATCTGTCCAGCTGTGCCTTTACTGAATGAGCACTGTGCCACTGTACGTCCAGACTCAAAACACATCTGTCCAGCTGTGCCTTTACTGAATGAGCTCTGTGCCACTGTACATCCAGACTCAAAACACATCTGTCCAGCTGTGCCTTTACTGAATGAGCACTGTGTGCCACTGTACGTCCAGACTCAAAACACATCTGTCCAGCTGTGCCTTTACTGAATGAGCACTGTGCCACTGTACGTCCAGACTCAAAACACATCTGTCAGCTGTGCATTTACTGAATGAGCACTGTGCCACTGTGCGTCAGACTCAAAACACATCTGTCCAGCTGTGCATTTACTGAATGAGCACTGTGTCACTGTACGTCCAGACTCAAAACACATCTGTCCAGCTGTGCATTTACTGAATGAGCACTGTGTCACTGTACGTCCAGACTCAAAACACATCTGTCCAGCTGTGCCTTTACTGAATGAGCACTGTGCCACTGTACGTCCAGACTCAAAACACATCTGTCCAGCTGTGCATTTACTGAATGAGCACTGTGCCACTGTCGTCCAGACTCAAAACACATCTGTCCAGCTGTGCATTTACTGAATGAGCACTGTGTCACTGTACGTCCAGACTCAAAACACATCTGTCCAGCTGTGCATTTACTGAATGAGCACTGTGCCACTGTACGTCCAGACTCAAAACACATCTGTCCAGCTGTGCATTTACTGAATGAGCACTGTGCCACTGTCGTCCAGACTCAAAACACATCTGTCCGGCTGTGCATTTACTGAATGAGCACTGTGCCACTGTCGTCCAGACTCAAAACACATCTGTCCAGCTGTGCATTTACTGAATGAGCACTGTGTCACTGTACGTCCAGACTCAAAACACATCTGTCCAGCTGTGCCTTTACTGAATGAGCACTGTGCCACTGTACGTCCAGACTCAAAACACATCTGTCCAGCTGTGCCTTTACTGAATGAGCACTGTGTCACTGTACGTCCAGACTCAAAACACATCTGTCCAGCTGTGCATTTACTGAATGAGCACTGTGTCACTGTACGTCCAGACTCAAAACACATCTGTCCAGCTGTGCCTTTACTGAATGAGCACTGTGCCACTGTACGTCCAGACTCAAAACACATCTGTCCAGCTGTGCATTTACTGAATGAGCACAGTGTGCTACTGTACGTCAGACTCAAAACACATCTGTCCAGCTGTGCCTTTACTGAATGAGCACTCTGTGCCACTGTCGTCCAGACTCAAAACACATCTGTCCAGCTGTGCCTTTACTGAATGAGCACTGTGCCACTGTCGTCCAGACTCAAAACACATCTGTCCAGCTGTGCCTTTACTGAATGAGCACTGTGCCATCCAGACTCAAAACACATCTGTCCAGCTGTGCCTTTACTGAATGAGCACTGTGCCACTGTCGTCCAGACTCAAAACACATCTGTCCAGCTGTGCCTTTACTGAATGAGCACTGTGCCACTGTACGTCCAGACTCAAAACACATCTGTCCAGCTGTGCCTTTACTGAATGAGCACTGTGCCACTGTACGTCCAGACTCAAAACACATCTGTCCAGCTGTGCCTTTACTGAATGAGCACTGTGCCACTGTCGTCCAGACTCAAAACACATCTGTCCAGCTGTGCCTTTACTGAATGAGCACTGTGCCACTGTACATCCAGACTCAAAACACATCTGTCCAGCTGTGCCTTTACTGAATGAGCACTGTGTGCCACTGTACGTCCAGACTCAAAACACATCTGTCCAGCTGTGCCTTTACTGAATGAGCACTGTGCCACTGTCCAGACTCAAAACACATCTGTACAGCTGTGCATTTACTGAATGAGCACTGTGCCACTGTCGTCCAGACTCAAAACACATCTGTCCAGCTGTGCATTTACTGAATGAGCACTGTGTACTGTCGTCCAGACTCAAAACACATCTGTCCAGCTGTGCTTTACTGAATGAGCACTGTGTCACTGTACGTCCAGACTCAAAACACATCTGTCCAGCTGTGCCTTTACTGAATGAGCACTGTGCCACTGTACGTCCAGACTCAAAACACATCTGTCCAGCTGTGCCTTTACTGAATGAGCACTGTGCCACTGTACGTCCAGACTCAAAACACATCTGTCCAGCTGTGCCTTTACTGAATGAGCACTGTGCCACTGTCGTCCAGACTCAAAACACATCTGTCCAGCTGTGCCTTTACTGAATGAGCACTGTGCCACTGTACGTCCAGACTCAAAACACATCTGTCCAGCTGTGCCTTTACTGAATGAGCACTGTGCCACTGTATCCAGACTCAAAACACATCTGTCCAGCTGTGCCTTTACTGAACGAGCACTGTGTGCCACTGTACGTCAGACTCAAAACACATCTGTCCAGCTGTGCCTTTACTGAATGAGCACTGTGCCACTGTACGTCCAGACTCAAAACACATCTGTCCAGCTGTGCATTTACTGAATGAGCACTGTGCCACTGTACGTCCAGACTCAAAACACATCTGTCCAGCTGTGCTTTACTGAATGAGCACTGTGTCACTGTACGGCCAGACTCAAAACACATCTGTCCAGCTGTGCATTTACTGAATGAGCACTGTGTCACTGTACGGCCAGACTCAAAACACATCTGTCCAGCTGTGCCTTTACTGAATGAGCACTGTGCCACTGTACGTCCAGACTCAAAACACATCTGTCCAGCTGTGCCTTTACTGAATGAGCACTGTGCCACTGTACGTCCAGACTCAAAACACATCTGTCCAGCTGTGCATTTACTGAATGAGCACTGTGCCACTGTATCCAGACTCAAAACACATCTGTCCAGCTGTGCCTTTACTGAATGAGCACTGTGTGCCACTGTACGTCCAGACTCAAAACACATCTGTCCAGCTGTGCATTTACTGAATGAGCACTGTGCCACTGTACGTCCAGACTCAAAACACATCTGTCCAGCTGTGCATTTACTGAATGAGCACTGTGTCACTGTACGCCAGACTCAAAACACATCTGTCCAGCTGTGCCTTTACTGAATGAGCACTGTGCCACTGTACGTCCAGACTCAAAACACATCTGTCCAGCTGTGCATTTACTGAATGAGCACTGTGCCACTGTACGTCCAGACTCAAAACACATCTGTCCAGCTGTGCATTTACTGAATGAGCACTGTGCCACTGTACGTCCAGACTCAAAACACATCTGTCCAGCTGTGCATTTACTGAATGAGCACTGTGCCACTGTACGTCCAGACTCAAAACACATCTGTCCAGCTGTGCCTTTACTGAATGAGCACTGTGCCACTGTACGTCCAGACTCAAAACACATCTGTCCAGCTGTGCATTTACTGAATGAGCACTGTGCCACTGTACGTCCAGACTCAAAACACATCTGTCCAGCTGTGCCTTTACTGAATGAGCACTGTGCCACTGTACGTCCAGACTCAAAACACATCTGTCCAGCTGTGCCTTTACTGAATGAGCACTGTGCCACTGTCGTCCAGACTCAAAACACATCTGTCCAGCTGTGCCTTTACTGAATGAGCACTGTGCCACTGTACGTCCAGACTCAAAACACATCTGTCCAGCTGTGCCTTTACTGAATGAGCACTGTGCCACTGTCGTCCAGACTCAAAACACATCTGTCCAGCTGTGCCTTTACTGAATGAGCACTGTGCCACTGTACGTCCAGACTCAAAACACATCTGTCCAGCTGTGCCTTTACTGAATGAGCACTGTGCCACTGTCGTCCAGACTCAAAACACATCTGTCCAGCTGTGCCTTTACTGAATGAGCACTGTGCCACTGTACGTCCAGACTCAAAACACATCTGTCCAGCTGTGCTTTACTGAATGAGCACTGTGCCACTGTACGTCCAGACTCAAAACACATCTGTCCAGCTGTGCCTTTACTGAATGAGCTCTGTGCCACTGTACGTCCAGAATCAAAACACATCTGTCCAGCTGTGCCTTTACTGAATGAGCTCTGTGCCACTGTACATCCAGACTCAAAACACATCTGTCCAGCTGTGCCTTTACTGAACGAGCACTGTGTGCCACTGTACGTCCAGACTCAAAACACATCTGTCCAGCTGTGCCTTTACTGAATGAGCTCTGTGCCACTGTACATCCAGACTCAAAACACATCTGTCCAGCTGTGCCTTTACTGAATGAGCACTGTGCCACTGTACGTCCAGACTCAAAACACATCTGTCCAGCTGTGCCTTTACTGAATGAGCACTGTGCCACTGTACATCCAGACTCAAAACACATCTGTCCAGCTGTGCCTTTACTGAATGAGAACTGTGCCACTGTACGTCCAGACTCAAAACACATCTGTCCAGCTGTGCCTTTACTGAATGAGCACTGTGCCACTGCGTCCAGACTCAAAACACATCTGTCCAGCTGTGCCTTTACTGAATGAGCACTGTGCCACTGTACGTCCAGACTCAAAACACATCTGTCCAGCTGTGCCTTTACTGAATGAGCACTGTGCCACTGTACGTCCAGACTCAAAACACATCTGTCCAGCTGTGCCTTTACTGAATGAGCACTGTGCCACTGTACGTCCAGACTCAAAACACATCTGTCCAGCTGTGCCTTTACTGAATGAGCACTGTGCCACTGTACGTCCAGACTCAAAACACATCTGTACAGCTGTGCATTTACTGAATGAGCACTGTGCCACTGTACGTCCAGACTCAAAACACATCTGTCCAGCTGTGCATTTACTGAATGAGCACTGTGTCACTGTACGTCAGACTCAAAACACATCTGTCCAGCTGTGCATTTACTGAATGAGCACTGTGTCACTGTACGTCCAGACTCAAAACACATCTGTCCAGCTGTGCCTTTACTGAATGAGCACTGTGCCACTGTACGTCCAGACTCAAAACACATCTGTCCAGCTGTGCATTTACTGAATGAGCACTGTGCCACTGTACGTCCAGACTCAAAACACATCTGTCCAGCTGTGCATTTACTGAATGAGCACTGTGTCACTGTACGGCCAGACTCAAAACACATCTGTCCAGCTGTGCATTTACTGAATGAGCACTGTGCCACTGTTCCAGACTCAAAACACATCTGTCCAGCTGTGCATTTACTGAATGAGCACTGTGTGCCACTGTCGTCCAGACTCAAAACACATCTGTCCAGCTGTGCATTTACTGAATGAGCACTGTGCCACTGTCGTCCAGACTCAAAACACATCTGTCCAGCTGTGCCTTTACTGAATGAGCACTGTGTCACTGTACGTCCAGACTCAAAACACATCTGTCCAGCTGTGCCTTTACTGAATGAGCACTGTGCCACTGTACGTCCAGACTCAAAACACATCTGTCCAGCTGTGCATTTACTGAATGAGCACTGTGTCACTGTACGTCCAGACTCAAAACACATCTGTCCAGCTGTGCTTTACTGAATGAGCACTGTGCCACTGTACGTCCAGACTCAAAACACATCTGTCCAGCTGTGCCTTTACTGAATGAGCACTGTGCCACTGTACGTCCAGACTCAAAACACATCTGTCCAGCTGTGCCTTTACTGAATGAGCACAGTGTGCCACTGTACGTCCAGACTCAAAACACATCTGTCCAGCTGTGCCTTTACTGAATGAGCTCTGTGCCACTGTACGTCCAGACTCAAAACACATCTGTCCAGCTGTGCCTTTACTGAATGAGCACTGTGCCACTGTACGTCCAGACTCAAAACACATCTGTCCAGCTGTGCCTTTACTGAATGAGCACTGTGCCACTGTACATCCAGACTCAAAACACATCTGTCCAGCTGTGCCTTTACTGAATGAGCTCTGTGCCACTGTACGTCCAGACTCAAAACACATCTGTCCAGCTGTGCCTTTACTGAATGAGCACTGTGCCACTGTGCAGACTCAAAACACATCTGTCCAGCTGTGCCTTTACTGAATGAGCACTGTGCCACTGTGCGTCCAGACTCAAAACACATCTGTCCAGCTGTGCCTTTACTGAATGAGCACTGTGCCACTGTACGTCCAGACTCAAAACACATCTGTCCAGCTGTGCCTTTACTGAATGAGCTCTGTGCCACTGTACATCCAGACTCAAAACACATCTGTCCAGCTGTGCCTTTACTGAACGAGCACTGTGTGCCACTGTACGTCAGACTCAAAACACATCTGTCCAGCTGTGCCTTTACTGAATGAGCACTGTGCCACTGTTCCAGACTCAAAACACATCTGTCCAGCTGTGCATTTACTGAATGAGCACTGTGCCACTGTCGTCCAGACTCAAAACACATCTGTCCAGCTGTGCATTTACTGAATGAGCACTGTGTCACTGTACGGCCAGACTCAAAACACATCTGTCCAGCTGTGCATTTACTGAATGAGCACTGTGTCACTGTACGTCCAGACTCAAAACACATCTGTCCAGCTGTGCCTTTACTGAATGAGCACTGTGCCACTGTACGTCCAGACTCAAAACACATCTGTCCAGCTGTGCATTTACTGAATGAGCACTGTGCCACTGTACGTCCAGACTCAAAACACATCTGTCCAGCTGTGCATTTACTGAATGAGCACTGTGTCACTGTACGGCCAGACTCAAAACACATCTGTCCAGCTGTGCATTTACTGAATGAGCACTGTGCCACTGTACGTCCAGACTCAAAACACATCTGTCCAGCTGTGCATTTACTGAATGAGCACTGTGTGCCACTGTTCCAGACTCAAAACACATCTGTCCAGCTGTGCATTTACTGAATGAGCACTGTGCCACTGTCGTCCAGACTCAAAACACATCTGTCCAGCTGTGCATTTACTGAATGAGCACTGTGTCACTGTACGTCCAGACTCAAAACACATCTGTCCAGCTGTGCCTTTACTGAATGAGCACTGTGCCACTGTACGTCCAGACTCAAAACACATCTGTCCAGCTGTGCATTTACTGAATGAGCACTGTGTCACTGTACGTCCAGACTCAAAACACATCTGTCCAGCTGTGCATTTACTGAATGAGCACTGTGTCACTGTACGTCCAGACTCAAAACACATCTGTCCAGCTGTGCCTTTACTGAATGAGCACTGTGCCACTGTCGTCCAGACTCAAAACACATCTGTCCAGCTGTGCATTTACTGAATGAGCACAGTGTGCTACTGTACGTCCAGACTCAAAACACATCTGTCCAGCTGTGCCTTTACTGAATGAGCTCTGTGCCACTGTACGTCCAGACTCAAAACACATCTGTCCAGCTGTGCCTTTACTGAATGAGCACTGTGCCACTGTACGTCCAGACTCAAAACACATCTGTCCAGCTGTGCCTTTACTGAATGAGCACTGTGCCACTGTACATCCAGACTCAAAACACATCTGTCCAGCTGTGCATTTACTGAATGAGCTCTGTGCCACTGTACGTCCAGACTCAAAACACATCTGTCCAGCTGTGCCTTTACTGAATGAGCACTGTGCCACTGCGTCAGACTCAAAACACATCTGTCCAGCTGTGCCTTTACTGAATGAGCACTGTGCCACTGTACGTCCAGACTCAAAACACATCTGTCCAGCTGTGCATTTACTGAATGAGCACTGTGCCACTGTACGTCCAGACTCAAAACACATCTGTCCAGCTGTGCCTTTACTGAATGAGCACTGTGTGCCACTGTATGTCCAGACTCAAAACACATCTGTCCAGCTGTGCATTTACTGAATGAGCACTGTGTCACTGTACGGCCAGACTCAAAACACATCTGTCCAGCTGTGCCTTTACTGAATGAGCACTGTGCCACTGTCGTCCAGACTCAAAACACATCTGTCCAGCTGTGCATTTACTGAATGAACACTGTGCCACTGTACGTCAGACTCTAAACACATCTGTCCAGCTGTGCCTTTACTGAATGAGCACTGTGTGCCACTGTATGTCCAGACTCAAAACACATCTGTCCAGCTGTGCCTTTACTGAATGAGCACTGTGCCACTGTCGTCAGACTCAAAACACATCTGTCCAGCTGTGCCTTTACTGAATGAACACTGTGCCACTGTACGTCCAGACTCTAAACACATCTGTCCAGCTGTGCCTTTACTGAATGAGCACTGTGTGCCACTGTACGTCCAGACTCAAAACACATCTGTCCAGCTGTGCATTTACTGAATGAGCACTGTGTCACTGTACGGCCAGACTCAAAACACATCTGTCCAGCTGTGCCTTTACTGAATGAGCACTGTGCCACTGTACGTCCAGACTCAAAACACATCTGTCCAGCTGTGCATTTACTGAATGAGCACTGTGCCACTGTCGTCCAGACTCAAAACACATCTGTCCAGCTGTGCATTTACTGAATGAGCACTGTGCCACTGTCGTCCAGACTCAAAACACATCTGTCCAGCTGTGCATTTACTGAATGAGCACTGTGCCACTGTACGTCCAGACTCAAAACACATCTGTCCAGCTGTGCATTTACTGAATGAGCACTGTGCCACTGTACGTCCAGACTCAAAACACATCTGTCCAGCTGTGCCTTTACTGAATGAGCACTGTGCCACTGTACGTCCAGACTCAAAACACATCTGTCCAGCTGTGCATTTACTGAATGAGCACTGTGTGCCACTGTCGTCCAGACTCAAAACACATCTGTCCAGCTGTGCATTTACTGAATGAGCACTGTGCCACTGTACGTCCAGACTCAAAACACATCTGTCCAGCTGTGCATTTACTGAATGAGCACTGTGTGCCACTGTACGTCAGACTCAAAACACATCTGTCCAGCTGTGCCTTTACTGAATGAGCACTGTGCCACTGTACGTCCAGACTCAAAACACATCTGTCCAGCTGTGCCTTTACTGAATGAGCACTGTGTGCCACTGTACGTCCAGACTCAAAACACATCTGTCCAGCTGTGCATTTACTGAATGAGCACTGTGCCACTGTACGTCCAGACTCAAAACACATCTGTCCAGCTGTGCATTTACTGAATGAGCTCTGTGCCACTGTACGTCCAGACTCAAAACACATCTGTCCAGCTGTGCATTTACTGAATGAGCACTGTGCCACTGTACGTCCAGACTCAAAACACATCTGTCCAGCTGTGCATTTACTGAATGAGCACTGTGCCACTGTCGTCCAGACTCAAAACACATCTGTCCAGCTGTGCATTTACTGAATGAGCACTGTGTGCCACTGTACGTCCAGACTCAAAACACATCTGTCCAGCTGTGCATTTACTGAATGAGCACTGTGCCACTGTGCGTCCAGACTCAAAACACATCTGTCCAGCTGTGCCTTTACTGAATGACCTCTGTGTGCCACTGTACGTCCAGACTCAAAACACATCTGTCCAGCTGTGCCTTTACTGAATGAGCACTGTGCCACTGTACGTCCAGACTCAAAACACATCTGTCCAGCTGTGCATTTACTGAATGAGCACTGTGCCACTGTACGTCCAGACTCAAAACACATCTGTCCAGCTGTGCATTTACTGAATGAACACTGTGCCACTGTACGTCCAGACTCAAAACACATCTGTCCAGCTGTGCCTTTACTGAATGAGCACTGTGCCACTACGTCCAGACTCAAAACACATCTGTCCAGCTGTGCCTTTACTGAATGAGCACTGTGCCACTGTCTCAAAACACATCTGTCCAGCTGTGCCTTTACTGAATGAGCACTGTGTGCCACTGTACGTCCAGACTCAAAACACATCTGTCCAGCTGTGCCTTTACTGAATGAGCACTGTGCCACTGTACGTCCAGACTCAAAACACATCTGTCCAGCTGTGCCTTTACTGAATGAGCACTGTGCCACTGTACGTCCAGACTCAAAACACATCTGTCCAGCTGTGCCTTTACTGAATGAGCACTGTGTGCCACTGTACGTCCACACTCAAAACACATCTGTCCAGCTGTGCATTTACTGAATGAGCACTGTGCCACTGTCGTCCAGACTCAAAACACATCTGTCCAGCTGTGCCTTTACTGAATGAGCACTGTGCCACTGTAAGTCCAGACTCAAAACACATCTGTCCAGCTGTGCCTTTACTGAATGAGCACTGTGCCACTGTCGTCCAGACTCAAAACACATCTGTCCAGCTGTGCCTTTACTGAATGAGCACTGTGCCACTGTACGTCCAGACTCAAAACACATCTGTCCAGCTGTGCCTTTACTGAATGAGCACTGTGCCACTGTACGTCCAGACTCAAAACACATCTGTCCAGCTGTGCCTTTACTGAATGAGCACTGTGTGCCTACTGTACGTCCAGACTCAAAACACATCTGTCCAGCTGTGCATTTACTGAATGAGTTCTGTGCCACTGTACGTCCAGACTCAAAACACATCTGTCCAGCTGTGCATTTACTGAATGAGCACTGTGCCACTGTCGTCCAGACTCAAAACACATCTGTCCAGCTGTGCATTTACTGAATGAGCACTGTGTGCCACTGTACGTCAGACTCAAACACATCTGTCCAGCTGTGCCTTTACTGAATGAGTTCTGTGCCACTGTACGTCCAGACTCTAAACACATCTGTCCAGCTGTGCCTTTACTGAATGAGCACTGTGCCACTGTCGTCCAGACTCAAAACACATCTGTCCAGCTGTGCATTTACTGAATGAGCACTGTGCCACTGTACGTCCAGACTCAAACACATCTGTCCAGCTGTGCCTTTACTGAATGAGCTCTGTGCCACTGTACGTCCAGACTCTAAACACATCTGTCCAGCTGTGCCTTTACTGAATGAGCACTGTGCCACTGTACGTCCAGACTCAAAACACATCTGTCCAGCTGTGCCTTTACTGAATGAGCACTGTGTGCCACTGTACGTCCAGACTCAAACACATCTGTCCAGCTGTGCCTTTACTGAATGAGTTCTGTGCCACTGTACGTCCAGACTCTAAACACATCTGTCCAGCTGTGCCTTTACTGAATGAGCTCTGTGCCACTGTACGTCCAGACTCAAACACATCTGTCCAGCTGTGCCTTTACTGAATGAGCACTGTGCCACTGTACGTCCAGACTCAAAACACATCTGTCCAGCTGTGCCTTTACTGAATGAGCACTGTGCCACTGTACGTCCAGACTCAAAACACATCTGTCCAGCTGTGCCTTTACTGAATGAGCTCTGTGCCACTGTACGTCCAGACTCAAAACACATCTGTCCAGCTGTGCATTTACTGAATGAGCACTGTGCCACTGTACGTCCAGACTCAAAACACATCTGTCCAGCTGTGCCTTTACTGAATGAGCTCTGTGCCACTGTACGTCCAGACTCAAAACACATCTGTCCAGCTGTGCTTTACTGAATGAGCACTGTGCCACTGTACGTCCAGACTCAAAACACATCTGTCCAGCTGTGCCTTTACTGAATGAGCTCTGTGCCACTGTCGTCCAGACTCAAAACACATCTGTCCAGCTGTGCCTTTACTGAATGAGCACTGTGCCACTGTCGTCCAGACTCAAAACACATCTGTCCAGCTGTGCCTTTACTGAATGAGCACTGTGCCACTGTCGTCAGACTCAAAACACATCTGTCCAGCTGTGCCTTTACTGAATGAGCACTGTGCCACTGTCGTCCAGACTCAAAACACATCTGTCCAGCTGTGCATTTACTGAATGAACACTGTGCCACTGTACGTCAGACTCAAAACACATCTGTCCAGCTGTGCCTTTACTGAATGAGAACTGTGCCACTGTACGTCCAGACTCAAAACACATCTGTCCAGCTGTGCCTTTACTGAATGAGCACTGTGCCACTGTCGTCCAGACTCAAAACACATCTGTCCAGCTGTGCCTTTACTGAATGAGCACTGTGTGCCACTCTACGTCCAGACTCAAAACACATCTGTCCAGCTGTGCCTTTACTGAATGAGCTCTGTGCCACTCTACATCCAGACTCAAAACACATCTGTCCAGCTGTGCCTTTACTGAATGAGCTCTGTGCCACTGTACGTCCAGACTCAAAACACATCTGTCCAGCTGTGCCTTTACTGAATGAGCACTGTGCCACTGTCGTCCAGACTCAAAACACATCTGTCCAGCTGTGCCTTTACTGAATGAGCACTGTGCCACTGTACGTCCAGACTCAAAACACATCTGTCCAGCTGTGCCTTTACTGAATGAGCACTGTGCCACTGTACATCCAGACTCAAAACACATCTGTCCAGCTGTGCCTTTACTGAATGAGCACTGTGCCACTGTACGTCCAGACTCAAAACACATCTGTCCAGCTGTGCCTTTACTGAATGAGCACTGTGCCACTGTGTCCAGACTCAAAACACATCTGTCCAGCTGTGCCTTTACTGAATGAGCACTGTGCCACTGTACGTCCAGACTCAAAACACATCTGTCCAGCTGTGCCTTTACTGAATGAGCACTGTGCCACTGTCGTCCAGACTCAAAACACATCTGTCCAGCTGTGCCTTTACTGAATGAGCACTGTGCCACGTCCAGACTCAAACACATCTGTCCAGCTGTGCTTTACTGAATGAGCACTGTGTGCCACTGTACGTCCAGACTCAAAACACATCTGTCCAGCTGTGCCTTTACTGAATGAGCTCTGTGCCACTGTACGTCCAGACTCAAAACACATCTGTCCAGCTGTGCCTTTACTGAATGAGCACTGTGCCACTGTACGTCCAGACTCAAAACACATCTGTCCAGCTGTGCCTTTACTGAATGAGCACTGTGCCACTGTACATCCAGACTCAAAACACATCTGTCCAGCTGTGCCTTTACTGAATGAGCACTGTGTGCCACTGTACGTCAGACTCAAAACACATCTGTCCAGCTGTGCCTTTACTGAATGAGTTCTGTGCCACTGTACGTCCAGACTCAAAGCACATCTGTCCAGCTGTGCCTTTACTGAATGAGCACTGTGCCACTGTACGTCCAGACTCAAACACATCTGTCCAGCTGTGCATTTACTGAATGAGTTCTGTGCCACTGTACGTCCAGACTCTAAACACATCTGTCCAGCTGTGCCTTTACTGAATGAGCTCTGTGCCACTGTACGTCCAGACTCAAAACACATCTGTCCAGCTGTGCCTTTACTGAATGAGCACTGTGCCACTGTACGTCCAGACTCAAAACACATCTGTCCAGCTGTGCCTTTACTGAATGAGCACTGTGCCACTGTACGTCCAGACTCAAAAAACATCTGTCCAGCTGTGCATTTACTGAATGAGCAGTGTGTGCCACTGTACGTCCAGACTCAAAACACATCTGTCCAGCTGTGCCTTTACTGAATGAGTTCTGTGCCACTGTACGTCCAGACTCAAAACACATCTGTCCAGCTGTGCATATACTGAATGAGCACTGTGCCACTGTACGTCCAGACTCAAAACACATCTGTTCAGCTGTGCATTTACTGAATGAGCACTGTGCCACTGTCGTCCAGACTCAAAACACATCTGTCCAGCTGTGAATTTACTGAATGAACTCTGTGCCACTGTACGTCCAGACTCAAAACACATCTGTCCAGCTGTGCCTTTACTGAATGAGCACTGTGCCACTGTACGTCCAGACTCAAAACACATCTGTCCAGCTGTGCATTTACTGAATGAGCTCTGTGCCACTGTACGTCCAGACTAAAACACATCTGTCCAGCTGTGCCTTTACTGAATGAGCTCTGTGCCACTGTACATCCAGACTCTAAACACATCTGTCCAGCTGTGCCTTTACTGAATGAGCACTGTGCCACTGTACGTCAGACTCAAACACATCTGTCCAGCTGTGCCTTTACTGAATGAGTTCTGTGCCACTGTACGTCCAGACTCTAAACACATCTGTCCAGCTGTGCCTTTACTGAATGAGTTCTGTGCCACTGTACGTCCAGACTCTAAACACATCTGTCCAGCTGTGCCTTTACTGAATGAGCACTGTGCCACTGTACGTCCAGACTCAAAACACATCTGTCCAGCTGTGCATTTACTGAATGAGCACTGTGCCACTGTACGTCCAGACTCAAAACACATCTGTCCAGCTGTGCCTTTACTGAATGAGCACTGTGTGCTACTGTATGGATATGGATCTGTAGAGGTGGTAGTATAATTACACATTATAATAACTTGATCTCCTTCACTTGCAGTCTTTTCTCTATAAGACTGTTCAACCCTGTCCTGTCCCAAAGACACTGGAAGAAAACAAAAGTAAGTCATTAACATGAATTATGTGCAAAGTAAACACCGACATTTAATAACCTAAAAGAAAGTAAAATTTTCTTTGTGTGTACAGAAACATAAAAAGTGTGCTTACCATCGTAATGTGATACGACACACAGGGAAATCCAAGCCCATCTAAACATAGTTGTTCTCTGAGGTAAAAGAACTGAAATTCACTCAACAGAGCTCCTAAACTCTCTCTGTGTCACTGAGCTCTGCTTTAGTGGATCACGTCACATGATCTACTCAAACACGAAGAGAGCACTGCTGACCCCTTGTGGATAAAGCTTGAAATTACTTAATGTGTTATTTTGGAAACTATTAACAATATTTCTCACAATTAGGATTAGCGTACAGTGTTTTTGAACACATGATTTATCCCATCTACTCATCTCTCAGTGTGTTTATCATGAAGTCATTTACTTGGATACACCCATGGGCATTATCTACTAGGGATGGGAATTTTTGTCAATTTCTTATTTCGATCATCGATAGGTCTCAAAAACAAGTACTCAAGTACTCATGGGCGGGGCTTATGTGGGGGGCGGGGCGTCTCCGTCATGGAGATATGAAACTATTTTAAGACTTATGATCACAGTGATTTCCCTATTGTCTGTTATCCCTGTTTTTCTGTTAAAGTACACTATATTGCCAAAAGTTTTGTGATGCACATGAACTTTAATGCCATGAAATTTAATTCCCAAACGGTTCCCACAAAATTGGGAGCATGAAATTGTCCAAAATGTCTTGGTGTGCTGAAGCATTAAGAGTTCCTTTCACTGGAACTAAGGGGCCAAGCCCAACCCCTGAAAAAAAACCCCACCCCATAATCCCCCCTCCACCAAACTTTACACTTGGCACAATGCAGTCAGGCAAGTCCCGTTCCCCTGGCAACCGCCAAACCCAGACTCGTCCATGGGATGGTCAGACAGAGAAGCGTGATTGGTCACTCAGAGAACACGTCTCACTGCTCTAGAGTCCAGTGGTGGCGTGCTTTACCCCACTGCATCCCACGCTTTGCATTGCTCTTGGTGATGTAAGGCTTGGATGAGCTGCTCGGCCATGGAAACCCATTCCATGAAGCTCTCTCCGCACTGTTCCTGAGCTCATCTGAAGGCCACAGGAGTTTGGAGGTCTGGAGCGATTGATGTGTAGATGTGTGTAGAAGCGTCTGCATGCCTAGTGCTTGATTTATACACCTGTGGCCATGAAGGGATTGAACACCTGAACTCTGGGATTTGGAGGGGCGTCCCAGTACTTTTGGCAATATAGTGTATTATCTGAAGAAGGTGTGCCTTGACTGTGTATTGAACACATTTGTGCATGCAAATGGCTGATTTCTACCATAATGCTTTAAAGTAGCACTTTTATACCAACAATATTCATGCGTTTGTATTTCATGTGGCTGTTTTGAATGGGCAAGATGCGTCTAGATATACCAGAGGGATCTGTTTAAAATGTACGATTTCAGGGTCCCATTTCTCGGGAACTGTGGAACACCAATGTTTGCTTTTTTTGTAGTGTTGTTGTGTTTCCTCAGGTTATTGTGCAGTGTTGTTGTGTTTCCTCAGGTTATTGTGCAGTGTTGTTGTGTATCCTCAGGTTATTGTGCAGTGTGTGTGTGTTTCCTCAGGTTATTGTGCAGTGTTGTTGTGTTTCCTCAGGTTATTGTGCTGTGTTGTTGTGTTTCCTCAGGTTATTGTGCAGTGTTGTTGTGTTTCCTCAGGTTATTGTGCAGTGTTGTTGTGTTTCCTCAGGTTATTGTGCAGTGTTGTTGTGTTTCCTCAGGTTATTGTGCAGTGTTGTTGTGTTTCCTCAGGTTATTGTACAGTGTTGTGGTGTGTCCTCAGGTTATTGTGCAGTGTTGTTGTGTATCCTCAGGTTATTGTGCAGTGTGTGTGTGTTTCCTCAGGTTATTGTGCAGTGTTGTTGTGTTTCCTCAGGTTATTGTAAAGTGTGTGTGTGTATCCTCAGGTTATTGTGCAGTGTTGTTGTGTTTCCTCAGGTTATTGTGCAGTGTTGTTGTGTTTCCTCAGGTTATTGTGCAGTGTTGTTGTGTTTCCTCAGGTTCTTGTGCAGAGTGTGTGTGTTTCCTCAGGTTATTGTGCAGTGTTGTTGTGTTTCCTCAGGTTATTGTGCAGTGTGTGTGTTTCCTCAGGTTATTGTGCAGTGTTGTTGTGTTTCCTCAGGTTATTGTGCAGTGTTGTTGTGTTTCCTCAGGTTATTGTACAGTGTGTGTGTTTCTCAGGTTATTGTCCAGTGTGTGTGTGTTTCCTCAGGTTATTGTACAGTGTGTGTGTGTTTCCTCAGGTTATTGTCCAGTGTGTGTGTGTTTCCTCAGGTTAGTGTACAGTGTGTGTGTGTGTTTCCTCAGGTTATTGTACAGTGTGTGTGTTTCCTCAGGTTATTGTCTAGTGTGTGTGTGTGTGTTTCCTCAGGTTATTGTGCGGTGTGTGTGTGTTTCCTCAGGTTATTGTGCGGTGTTGTTGTGTTTCCTCAGGTTATTGTGCGGTGTGTGTGTGTTTCCTCAGGTTATTGTGCAGTGTTGTCGTGTT
Source organism: Gobiocypris rarus (assembly GCA_023029165.1). NCBI lineage: Eukaryota > Metazoa > Chordata > Actinopteri > Cypriniformes > Gobionidae > Gobiocypris > Gobiocypris rarus. The sequence goes on along the minus strand of CM040915.1, from coordinate 32,440,831 downwards.
TCCTCAGGTTATTGTGCAGTGTGTGTGTTTCCTCAGGTTATTGTACAGTGTGTATGTGTGTTTTCTCAGGTTATTGTCCAGTGTGTGTGTGTTTCCTCAGGTTATTGTACAGTGTGTGTGTTTCCTCAGGTTATTGTCCAGTGTGTGTGTGTGTTTCCTCAGGTTAGTGTGCAGTGTGTGTGTGTTTCCTCAGGTTATTGTACAGTGTGTGTGTGTGTTTCCTCAGGTTATTGTCCAGTGTGTGTGTGTGTTTCCTCAGGTTATTGTACAGTGTGTGTGTGTTTCCTCAGGTTATTGTCCAGTGTGTGTGTGTGTTTCCTCAGGTTAGTGTACAGTGTGTGTGTGTTTCCTCAGGTTATTGTCCAGTGTGTGTGTGTGTGTGTTTCCTCAGGTTAGTGTACAGTGTGTGTGTGTTTCCTCAGGTTATTGTACAGTGTGTGTGTGTTTCCTCAGGTTATTGTACAGTGTGTGTGTGTGTGTTTCCTCAGGTTAGTGTACAGTGTGTGTGTGTGTGTTTCCTCAGGTTATTGTACAGTGTGTGTTTCCTCAGGTTATTGTCCAGTGTGTGTGTGTGTGTGTTTCCTCAGGTTAGTGTACAGTGTGTGTGTGTTTCCTCAGGTTATTGTGCAGTGTGTGTGTGTGTTTCCTCAGGTTATTGTCCAGTGTGTGTGTGTGTTTCCTCAGGTTAGTGTACAGTGTGTGTGTGTGTGTTTCCTCAGGTTATTGTCCAGTGTGTGTGTGTGTGTGTGTTTCCTCAGGTTATTGTCCAGTGTGTGTGTGTGTGTTTCCTCAGGTTAGTGTACAGTGTGTGTGTGTGTTTCCTCAGGTTATTGTCCAGTGTGTGTGTGTGTTTCCTCAGGTTAGTGTACAGTGTGTGTGTGTGTTTCCTCAGGTTATTGTGCAGTGTGTGTGTGTTTCCTCAGGTTATTGTGCAGTGTGTGTGTGTTTCCTCAGGTTATTGTGCAGTGTTGTTGTGTTTCCTCAGGTTATTGTGCAGTGTTGTGTGTTTCCTCAGGTTATTGTACAGTGTGTGTTTCCTCAGGTTATTGTACAGTGTTGTTGTGTTTCCTCAGGTTATTGTGCAGTGTTGTTGTGTTTCCTCAGGTTATTGTGCAGTGTTGTTGTGTTTCCTCAGGTTAGTGTACAGTGTGTGTGTGTTTCCTCAGGTTATTGTACAGTGTGTGTGTGTTTCCTCAGGTTATTGTACAGTGTTGTTGTGTTTCCTCAGGTTAGTGTACAGTGTGTGTGTTTCCTCAGGTTATTGTACAGTGTGTGTGTGTTTCCTCAGGTTGTGTACAGTGTTGTTGTGTTTCCTCAGGTTAGTGTACAGTGTGTGTGTGTTTCCTCAGGTTATTGTGCAGTGTGTGTGTGTTTCCTCAGGTTATTGTGCAGTGTGTGTGTTTCCTCAGGTTATTGTACAGTGTGTGTGTGTTTCCTCAGGTTGTGTACAGTGTTGTTGTGTTTCCTCAGGTTAGTGTACAGTGTGTGTGTGTTTCCTCAGGTTATTGTCAGTGTGTGTGTGTTTCCTCAGGTTATTGTACAGTGTTGTTGTGTTTCCTCAGGTTAGTGTACAGTGTGTGTGTGTTTCCTCAGGTTATTGTGCAGTGTGTGTGTTTCCTCAGGTTAGTGTACAGTGTGTGTGTGTTTCCTCAGGTTATTGTGCAGTGTGTGTGTGTTTCCTCAGGTTATTGTGCAGTGTGTGTGTGTCTCCTCAGGTTATTGTGCAGTGTGTGTGTGTCTCCTCAGGTTATTGTGCAGTGTGTGTGTGTTTCCTGTGACTGTGGGCTCCAGAGCGCAGTAATACACAGCAGAGTCTGACACAGATGCAGAGAGAGATCTCCAGATCCACCACGGTTATCATTGTCTTTTCTGATCTCAGTTGTGAATCTTTGATCTACATCAGATGTCTTCACATCTTTTGCACTGTCTGAAATAAGCACAAGAAATTCAGGAGCTGATCCGGGATACTGACGGTACCAAAGTAAAGACCACGCAGAAGAATAACTGCAGGATAAATGAACACTTGAACCCTTGGCAGGAAACTCATGTGTTTTGTCTGGTGTAATGGTATCTCCATTACTCACACCTGCAAAGAAAAGTGAAATAGTCTCAAAGGGCGCAAAATATGACTATGCTGATGAAATGTGAGCATTTTAGAAGTTTGTTAACATATAATGCGCTTTTATGTACTAAGGCCACATATAAGACCATATATTTAATTATTAAAAATGACTTGACATACTTCATTGTGATAATTAAGGACAGCATTGAAATGATGGTACTTACATGCTAAAGCGGAGAACAGAATAACTGAATGGAGTATCATTGTATGTGCGCTCACAGTCTCAGCTTGAATGATCTTATGCCAGTCTCTGGCAGGCTCAGCAAAATACCCTCAGATACGTTAAGCTCCTCCTTCCTCACCATCTGGGAAAATAAATCAGTTTATCACCATCAACTGTTACAAAGACATAGCAGAATGTTTTATCTGAAGATTTAAACACAAGGTTTGCATTTAATTTCATAGTGAAGCACAATCACAGAGAAGCAAACAAAGTAGGAGCTTAAAACGTTCCTCGCATTCACTCGTGCTTTTAAACTCTGGCGAGAGACTTGATATGTTACCTTTATTTATACAGCGCTTTTTACAGTGCTGATTGTTTCAAAGCAGCTTCACAGTGTTAACAGGAGAATAATGCAACAGAGTTTGATTCGGCTGTACAACCGCTCTGGAGAAAAGCGGTGATGTTATTCAGCTCATTTCAATCATCATATCAATCAATCAACTTTATTTATATAGCGCTTTTACAATGTGATTGTTTCAAAGCAGCTTCACAGTGTTAAACAGGACAACATTGCAACAAAATTTGATTTGGCTAGTTTAATTTGGATAGTTTATAGAATTATATATGACCAAATTAATAAATTCTATTGTATATTTAGTTGAGTAACTTGGATCATAATTTGAGTGTCCCCAACTGAGCAAGCCAAGCCAAAGGCGACAGTGGCAAGGAACCAAAACTCCATCAGGGCATGATGAAGAAAAATAAACCTTAGGAGAAACCAGACTCAGTCGAGTGCCAGTTCTCCTCTGGCCTATTATTAACAGTGTATAATTATTACTCTGGCAACCTTGCAGGTCTTAAATCATATTAGATAGGAATATTCGAAATTTTGGGTATGGCCTTGCGAGGCGGGCTCATTTAGGATGGCGCGTCGATTACACAGAATATGAATACTTGAAAGATCGGAGTTATTGCGCGGAGGCGGGTTAATTGAGGATCACGTTCGGTGAGGCGAATTCAGAGGAGACACTAATGGACACGGTCTCAGCAGACACTCCAGGATGAGCTGGTCATGTCAGATGCAGGTCCACCATCCGATCCGGACACGGCCTGGATCCGGCCGACTGCAGTAAACCTCGGGATAAACAGAGAGAACATTAGTGTGGATGCCACTCTTTTTATGATGTACGAGTACATCAGGTGTTATGGGAAGTGTTCGGTTCCGGCTGACCTAGTTAATGCAGCCTAACAATCAGTCATTTGATTTGAATAAAGAAAGTTAAAAATGTTCTATGTGTATGCCATAGTAAAGAGATGTGTTTTTAGTCTAGATTTAAACTGACAGAGTGTGTCTGCTTCCCGAACAATGCTAGGAAGACTGTTCCAGAGTTTAGGTGCTAAATAGGAAAGGATCGACCGCCTGCAGTTGATTTAGATATTCTAGGTATTTTCAACTGGCCAGAGTTTAGAGACCGCAATTGGCGTGATGGAGTATATTGCGTTAAGAGCTCGCTTAAGTACTGGGAGCTAAACCATTTATTGCTTTATAAGTAATAAGCAAGATTTTAAAATTTATGCGATGTTTAATAGGAGCCAGTGCAGTGTTGACAGAACTGGACTAATATGATCGTACTTCCTGGTTCTAAGAACTCGAGCTGCTGCGTTTTGGACCAGCTGGAGTTTATTTATTAGGCGAGCAGGGCAACCACCCAGTAGAGCATTACAATAATCTAGCCTTGAGCTCATGAGCATGTACTAGTTGTTCAGCATTTTGCATTGAAAGCATGTGACGTAATTTAGATATATTTTTAAGATGGTAGAATGCAGTTTTACAGATGCTAGAAAGCGTGGCTTTCAAATGAAAGATTGGTATCAAAGAGCACACCCAGGTTCCTCACTGGCGAGGACTTGACAGAGCAGCCATCGAGGTTAGACAGTATTCTAGGGCACTACTTGTGGAGCTTTTCTGTCCAATAATTAAAAATTCAGTTTTATCTGAATTAAGTTGCAGAAATTACTATTCATCCAATTTTTAATATCAGCTATGCATTCCGTTAATCTTGTGAATTGGTAAGTTTCGTCAGGGTGTGAAGAAATATAGAGCTGAGTATCATCAGCATAACAATGAAAACTAACGCCATGCTTCCTAATGATATCTCCCAGTGGTAGCATATACAGGGTGAAAAGCGGTCCTAACACTGAGCCTTGCGGTACTCCATACTGAACTTGTGATCGGTGTGACATCTCTTCATTTACTGCTACAAACTGATAACGGTCAGATAAGTAAGATTTAAACCATGCCAATGCAGTTCCACTAATGCCAACATAATTTTCGAGTCTATTCAAAAGAATATTGTGATCGATAGTATCGAATGCAGCGCTAAGATCGAGTAACACTAATAGAGAGATACAACCACGATCAGATGATAAGAGTAAATCATTTGTAACTCTAATTAGAGCAGTCTCAGTACTATGATACGGTCTAAATCCTGACTGGAAATCCTCACATATACAATTTCTTTCTAAAAGGAACATAATTGTGAAGACACTGCCTTTTCTAATATTTTTGATAGAAGCGGTAGATTCGAGATTGGTCTGTAATTGACTAATTCTTTAGGATCAAGTTGCGGTTTTTAATAAGTGGTTTAATTACAGCCAACTTAAAAGTTTTTGGAACATATCCTAATGTCAAGGATGAATTAATAATATTAAGCAGAGGATCTATGACCTCTGGAAGCATCTCTTTTAATAGCCTAGTCGGTATAGGGTCAAGCATACATGTTGTTGATTTTGATGATTTGACAAGTTTAGCCAATTCTTCTCCTCCTATAGCAGTGAATGAGTGTAATTTTTCCTCAGTGAGACTACAATGTTCTGTCTGAAGTGATACTGTAGTAGCGGCTGCATGGTTATAATTTTATTCCTAATGTTATCAATCTTACTAGTAAAGAAGTTCATAAAGTCATTACTGCTGTGTTGTTTACAAGCGTCAGAAGTTGAAGCTTTATCCTTTGTTAATTTAGCCACTGTATCGAATAAATACCTAGGGTTGTGTTTGTTTTCTTCTAAAGAGTTGAGAAATAAGCAGATCTAGCAGTTTTTATGGCCTTTCTGTATGCAATCATGCTCTCTTTCCACAAATTGCGAAAAACCTCCAGTTTTGTTTTCTTCCAGCTACGCTCCATTTTCTGGCTGCTGTTTTAAGGGCCCGAGTGTGCTCGTTGTACCACGGCGTTGGATTATTTGCTTTAATCTTCTTTAGCGCCGAGGAGCAACTATGTCTAAAGTGCTAGTAAAGAGAGAGTCAGTAGTTTCTGTTGCAACATCAAGTTCCTCTTGGCTATCTGTAATTCTGAGGAGATGGAACTGATGAGGAAGATTATGTATAAAGCAATCTTTAGTCAGCGGTTATAGTCCTGCCATATTTGAGCGAGGGATGGCTTTGCAGCCTTAGCTATATTAAGTATACATGATATTAGGTAATGATCTGAGATGTCATCGCTCTGCTGCAGAATTTTAATGGTATCAACATTTAGTCCATGTGACAGTATTAGATCTAAAGTATGATTAAGGCGATGAGTGGGTCCAGATCGTGTTGTCTAACTCCAATAGAGTTTATAATGTCTTTAAATGCCAATCCCAATGCGTCTTTTTCATTGTCAACATGGATATTAAAATCACCAACAATTAGTACTTTATCTGCAGCCAGTACTAACTCTGATAGAAAACCAGCAAATTCTTTGATAAAGTCTGTATTGTGCCCTGGTGGCCTGTATACAGTAGCCAACACAAATGTCAAGCGGGATTTATCATTTACACTACACAATGTTACATAAAGCACCAAAACTTCAAAGGAATTATATTTGAAACTAGACTTCTGAGTAATACTGAAGTTATCATTATAAATTACAGCAACACCTCCCCTTTTCCTTTCAGGCGCGGCTCGTGTTTATAACAATAATCTTGGGAGTGGACTCATTTAAAGTAATGTAGTCGTCAGGTTTTAGCCAGGTTTCTGTCAAACACAGCACATCTAGGTTATGATCTATAATCATATCATTAACAATAAGCGTTTTTGGCGAAAGGGATCGAATATTCAGCAACCGAGATTTATCAATTGTTCATCCGTATTATATCTGTTGTTTATTTGTTGGACATCAATTAAATTTTTACTGTTGAATGGTTTTGATGGTTTTTGTATTTACTGATTAGGGAACAGACACAGTCTCTATGTGATAATATCTAGGTGAAAGCGTCTCTATGTGCTGGGATTTAGCTGACTCTGGTGACGTGAGACAGCTAGCAGGCGGTTAGTTTAGCCAGTTTGTCTGCTTCCTGACCTGGGCCCCAGTGAGTCAAGGTTTAGCTCTAAGACTATGTGCCAAATTACTAGAGAAGAGCAGCACCAGCCGGGTAGGATGAATGCCGTCTATCTTCAACAGGTGGGTCTGCCCCAAAAACTTTTCCAATTGTCTATGAACCCTATGTTATTTTGCGGACACCACTTAGACAACCAGCCATTGAGTGATGATAATCTGCTAACTATTTCATCACTCCTTTTAACAGGAGGGCCAGATAAACAGACTGCGGTGACATCGTACTTGCGAGTTTACACACCTCTTTAATGTTAATTTTGGTGATCTCCGACTGGCGAAGTCGAACATCATTAGTGCCGACGTGAATAATAATCTTAGAGAATTTACGATTAGCTTTAGCCAGCACTTTTAAATTTGCTTTGATGTCAGGCGCTCTGGCTCACCGGTAAACATGTGACTATGGTGGCTGGTGTCTCTATTTTCACGTTCCGTGTAATGAATCGCCAATAACTAGGGCACTTTCAGACAGGATCCTCAGTGGGTGCATCACTGAGTAGGAGAACCTGTTTGATGTTCTAATCGGAGCGGAAGAGTGGTTTTTAGATCCGCATGACTATGCTGTCTCACAGTCACCCAATTGCCCTGCTGCGGGGCTCAGCCGGAACCAAACAATGAGTGTTCACTAAGCTAGTCGCATCCAAAGAGTATCTAAAGCTGTACCATTCTCACTACTGCTCTCACATAAAGTCTGGATCGTGTCTCTAAATCTGAAATCTTCTCCGTCAGCCTGATTAATTCCTTACATTTAACACATGTGAAGCCCTGTTCGCCAACGGAGATAGATATACTAAACATGTAGCATGCAGTGAAGTGACAATGACAGGAGAAGAAGACATGGCTTACCGTATTTGTTGATAGATCAAAACTTACCACACAACACTCACTTACTTTGTTTGATGGAGTCTATTTAATAATCCAACTCACCACAGTTGTCTAATGAACTCAGAAAACAGGAGACCGGGTGCGGGATGGAAAGCTACCAGGCTAAGCGAAAAGCTAACACGTGGTAGTGATTTAGATTAAAAGCTAGTGATGTCAAATTTAACTTGATAGGCTATATTAAACAATATATGGTGATGAAGTAAGTTATTTTTAGCAGTATAGATAACAAAGAAAATATATCAAATAGAGATTCAAGCGCAGCTATACAGAGCTACAAACACTGGCGCATGCAGTAGCAGCAGTAGGTAGACTGGAGCAATCGATCAATATATTTTAACATGCTTGATCTGAACTTTAACATCTCTTTTAAAAATGAGGATTAAAAGTTAACTTAAAGCCTGCCTTGTAATCTTTAGCAAAATATGTCAACTAAATCTTTTGGTGATTAACAGACATGTTTCTGGTGACCATAAAATTGAACTTCTCCATGATGCTACTTCAAAAATTGAGCCATTTTTAAACAGTTGTTTAGCTTCACAGTGAGTCACCCCAATACTTGGCATAGGCTGAAAATCAGGTCATCCTGTATAATCTCACGAGACACACAGAGCTCAGTTGATGTGTGTAACCGAGTTGTCCTATGCTGTTCTGTGGCGTACCAATATCAGGTTTGACGTGTGTGTGTGTGTGTGTGAACATGTGTGTGTGTGTGTGTGAGGACTCATTGTCATAGTAATTGGACTGCCAAAGTCATCTTAATTTATTGCAGCCTGATGCAACCCCAGAGACTTTTCAACTAATAATACTTTGCTCTGACCCATAAACAAGCTTCAAATTATTTGAAGGCCTGGGAAATTTAGCTGCAAGATCTTATTTACTACAGGACACTATTAAAATCATTTGGCATCAAATGGGAATTACAAATGCACTGGAGTTCTGGAATGGCTAAAAAACTGATGGAGGACTTGTTGATGCTGAACAAGCAGCGCGAGCCATACTTTAAAAGCTACATTAAATAGATTTCGTCATTTTAGAGTATAGATGCTGTGTCTACCACAGAACTCTTCTTTATGCACATGTGATGGAATAAGGGCTAAATTGTAGCATGTGCTTGTAGAAATCTCAAAAATGGATGATTTGTAAGAGAAACAGTTTTTAGTACAAATTCATAGAATTACAACCATCCCAGAAAAATTCTGAGTGTGATACATAATGTAGTGGCTAAGTTTAACTTTTTGTATGTGTTCACATTTTGTAAAAGTCTATGAAGTGCTATTCACTGTTTTTAACTGATGTGACATTAATGAAATAGTTAACTCTAGTCAGTAATCATGACAGTCTGCAGATCAGCTTTTATGTTAACATAGGCTAGACCACCTGTAATGTTCTGTGAAACTCAGTTGTAGAATGATTTGAATCTCATCAATATATTGTATGTGCATGAATAATAAATGTTTCATCTTAACGTTTCCATTACAAAAATTATATTTAAATCATTAGTTCTTGAGTACTTTAAATAAAATAAATACTGCATGAATCATGATACAATCTTAATAGATCAATAACATGGAATGATCTTGCAGAATTGACAAAGATGTTTCTTCTGGACAAAGTGTAGACACACATAACAACACACACACACACACACACACACACACACACACTACACAAATAGTGATGTTAAAATTGGTGAACTTCTTTTTCAAAAGCGTTTCAGAAAATAACATTATCTCACTTCAGCGAACTATTTGCCAGACAGACATAAGATCTTTGTCTTTTTGGAATGAATATCGTGATATCAAATGAATATTGTGTTTTTCTTATAAAGGAAAAACTAATTGTTAAGACATAAAACAAAGCATCCACTGATCTTTGGACAAGTACCCTCAATGTAATGACTGGTGCACAGTACTGGTGCGAGCAAATTTAAGAAGTCATGAATCACCCACCTATTACACCTCAAAAAATGACAAGCTTATCAACTGTAGATTAATTTACTTCAACAGTTTTAGCTGAGAAATGTGCATCTATACCTTGTGTAACAGTTAGAAAAGTTTGAAAGAAATTAGATGTATAGTTTGTGAATCACTTTTCAGATAGAAGTGTGCTCCATTTGAGACCAGGAAGATGCCTAAAACTGACATATCATGTCTTAAGTCTCTACTGCTGCTGAAATACTGTATGTTGGTCATGTTTAGTGATGAACGTTTGACCATCTCTATTTGATATATTTTCTTTTTATCTATTGCTACAAAGCAGAAAACAATGTCAAACAGTGTCATTGGCTATCAGAAAAAATGCAATTGACAAATCAGCATAAACTTTCACAATAGACAAGGAGAAATTTCACTACCACGTGTTAGCTTTCATGATATAGTTATTTTTAGTAAGTTGCACTCTCCTGTTTCTGAGTTCATTAGACAATTTCTGTATACAGTTGGATTATGTGTGAATCTTATCATCAAAGCATTTAAAAAGTAATTGTGGAGCATAGTTCTTAAATTTTGGATTACAGTGGGGGCATATAGTTCAAGCAGAAAGAGCAAAAGCCATGTCTTCTTCTCCTGTCATTTTTAACACATATGGTCGTTTAGCATATCTATGTGATGGTGGTAAGATGGTGATAATAGTTGAAAACATACTATAACCTTTAATGTCAGGCAGTGACGGCGTTGAAAGACAACTATGTGTCATTAAACACCTTGGGAAAAGTTTTTAGATACTCTGTTGGATAGAAAGCAGTGAACATTTATTTTTGGTTCTTAGGCTACATGAAGAAGGTCTGTGTTCAGCATGAAAGGAATATAGTAACAAGAAGCATGCTTCGTTCCGATTAGAACATCAAACAGACACTCTGATCACTCCAAACTTGAACAGTGCCTATCTGATTAAGATGGCCAAAACAGTAGAACACCAGCCACTCATAGTAAATCCACTTTTGCAAATGAAACTAACAAAGAATAAATGGATTCTTCTGGCATTATAAACAGCTAATACGTAAATTCTCTAAGATTATCTTGAAGTTTCCTGGCATTGAAATTTTGGGTTTCACAAAGTGGACCTTCAGTGAATGTGCAGCTTCAGTGCAATAGTCAGATGTGATTCAGTTGTAATTCTGGCGATCCTGTTAAAAGGTGATGCAGTCTGTTTATCTGGCCCCCTCCTGTTAAAGGGTGATGAAATAGTTAGCAGATTATCATCACTCAATGGCTGGTTGTCTAAGTGGTATCCATAAAAATAACATAGGGTTCATAGACAATTGGAAAAGTTTTTGCAGACCCGACCTGTTGAAGATGAGCGGCATTCATCCTACCGGGCTGGTGCTGCTCTTCTCTCTAGTAATTTGGCACATAGTCTTAGAGCTAAACCTTGACTCACTGGGGAGGTCGGAAGCAGACAAACTGGCTAAACCAACCGTCTGCTAGCTGTCTCCGTCACCAGAGTCAGCTAAATCCCAGCACATAGAGCGCTTTCACTAGATATTATCACATAGAGACTGTGTCTGTTCCCGAATCAGTAAATACAAAAACCATCAAAACCATTCCAACAGTAAAAATTTAATTGATGTCCAACAAATAAACAACAGATATAATCACGGATGAACAATTGATAAATCTAGGTTGCTGAATATTGATCCCTTTATTAAAAGCGCTTATTGTTGATATGATTATAGATCATAACCTAGATGTGCTGTGTTTGACAGAAACCTGGCTAAAACCTGGCGACTACATTACTTTAAATGAGTCCACTCCCCAAGATTATTGTTATAAACACGAGCGTCTGAAAAGGAAAAGGGGAGGTGTTGCTGTAATTTATAATGATAACTTCAGTATTACTCAGAAGTCTAGTTTCAAATATAATTCCTTTGAAGTTTTGGTGCTTTATGTAACATTGTGTAGTGTAAATGATAAATCCCGTTTGACATTTGTGTTGGCTACTGTATACAGGCCACCAGGGCACAATACAGACTTTATCAAAAGAATTTTGCTGGTTTTCTATCAGAGTTAGTACTGGCTGCAGATAAAGTACTAATTGTTGGTGATTTTAATATCCATGTTGACAATGAAAAAGACGCATTGGGATTGGCATTTAAAGACATTATAAACTCTATTGAGTTAGACAACACGTATCTGGACCTCCTCATCGCCTTAATCATACTTTAGATCTAATACTGTCACATGGACTAAATGTTGATACCATTAAAATCCTGCAGCAGGCGATGACATCTCAGATCATTACCTAATATCATGTATACTTAATATAGCTAAGGCTGCAAAGCCATCCCCTACTTCAAATATGGCAGGACTATAACAGCTGCGACTAAAGATTGCTTTATACATAATCCTCATCAGTTCCATCTCCTCAGAATTACAGATAGCCAAGAGGAACTTGATGTTGCAACAGAAACTACTGACTCTCTCTTTACTAGCACTTTAGACATAGTTTGCTCCTCATCTCGGCGCTTAAAGAAGATTAAAGCAAATAATCCAGCGATTGTTACAACGCACCTCGGGCCTTAACTCAAAACAGCAGCCAGAAAAATGGGCGCAGCTGGAAGAAAACAAAACTGGAGGTTTTTCGCAATTTGTGGAAAGAGGCATGATTGCATACAGAAGGCCATAAAAACTGCTAGATCTGCTTATTTCTCAACTCTTTTAGAAGAAAACAAACACAACCCTAGGTATTTATTGATACAGTGGCTAAATTAACAAGGATAAAGCTTCCAACTTTATAAACAACACAGCAGTAATGACTTTATGAACTTCTTTACTAGTAAGATTGATAACAGTGAATAAAATTATAACCATGCAGCCGCCCTACTACAGTAAGACAGAACATTATGTAGTCTCACTGAGGAAAAATTACACTCATTCACTGCTATAGGAGGAGAAGAATTGGCTAAACTTGTCAAATCATCAAAATCAACAACATGTATGCTTGACCCTATACCGACTAGGCTATTAAAGAGATGCTTCCAGAGGTCATAGATCCTCTGCTTAATATTATTAATTCATGACATTAGGATATGTTCCAAAAACTTTTAAGTTGGCTGTAATTAAACCACTTATTAAAAAACTTGATCCTAAGAATTAGTCAATTACAGACCAATCTCGAATCTACCGTTTCTATCAAAAATATTAGAAAAGGCAGTGTCTTCACAATTATGTTCCTTTTTAGAAAGAAATTGTATATGTGAGGATTTCCAGTCAGGATTTAGACCGTATCATAGTACTGAGACTGCTCTAATTAGAGTTACAAATGATTTACTCTTATCATCTGATCATTAGGTTGTATCTCTCTGTAGTGTTACTCGATCTTAGCGCTGCATTCGATACTATCGATCACAATATTCTTTTGAATAGACTCGAAAATTATGTTGGCATTAGTGGAACTGCATTGGCATGGTTTAAATCTTACTTATCTGGCCGTTATCAGTTTGTAGCAGTAAATGAAGAGATGTCACACCGATCACAAGTTCAGTATGGAGTACATGAGGCTCAGTGTTAGGACCGTTGCTTTTCACCCTGTATATGCTACCACTGGGAGATATCATTAGGAAGCATGGCGTTAGTTTTCATTGTTATGCTGATGATACTCAGCTCTATATTTCTTCACACCCTAATGAAACTTACCAATTCACAAGATTAACGGAATGCATAGCTGATATTAAAAATTGGATGAATAGTAATTTCCTGCAACTTAATTCAGATAAAACTGAATTTTTAATTATTGGACAGAAAAGCTCCACAAGTGGTGCCTAGAATGCTGTCTAACCCTCGATGACTGCTCTGTCAAGTCCTCAAATCGTCAGTGAGAACCTGGGTGTGCTCTTTGATACCAATCTTTCATTTGAAAGCCACGTTTCTAGCATCTGTAAAACTGCATTCTACCATCTTAAAATATATCTAAACGTCACATGCTTTCAATGCAAAATGCTGAACAACTAGTACATCGTTCATGAGCTCAAGGCTAGATTATTGTAATGCTCTACTGGGTGGTTGCCCTGCTCGCCTAATAAATAAACTCCAGCTGGTCCAAAGCAGCAGCTCGAGTTCTTACTAGAACCAGGAAATCGATCATATTAGTCCAGTTCTGTCAACACTGCACTGGCTCCTATTAAACATCGCATAAATTTTAAAATCTTGCTTATTACTTATAAAGCAATAAATGGTTTAGCTCCCAGTACTTAGCGAGCTCTTAACGCATAATATACTCCATCACGTCAATTGCGGTCTCTAAACTCTGGCCAGTTGAAAATACCTAGAATATCTAAATCAACTGCAGGCGGTCGATCCAGCACCTAAACTCTGGAACAGTCTTCCTAGCATTGTTGGAAAGCAGACACAGTTTAAATCTGACTAGACTATCTCTTTACTATGGCATACACATAACATTTTAACTTTCTTTATTCAAATCAAATGACTGATTAGGCTGCATTAACTAGGTCAGCGGAACCAGAACACATAACACCTGATGTACTGCATCATAAGAGTGGCATCACACTAATGTTAGTCTCTCTGTTTATCCGAGGTTTACTGCAGTCGGCGGATCAGGCGTGTCGGATCGGATGGTGGACCTGCATCTGGACATGACCAGCTCATCCTGGAGTGTCTGCTGGACCGTGTCCATTAGTGTCTCCTCTGAATTAACCTCACGGGCGTGATCCTCAATTAACGTCTCCGGCGATCCGATCTAGTATTCATATTCTTGTGAATCCATCTAAATGCTCGTCAGTATGAAAATTCGAATATTCCTAGCTGTAATTTGGACCTGCAAGGTTGCCAGTACAATTATGCACTGTTTAATAATAGGCCAGAGGAGACTGGCACCCGACTGATCTGGTTTCCCGGTTTATTTTCTTATCTCGCTGATGGAATTTGGTTCCTTGCCACTAATGCCTTTAACAACTGCTCGGTGGGACACTCGATCGTTACTCCTGATACAAATTTATTGATGATTAACCAACTATAGCTTCAATAAACAGTCAAATGTTGCAATTGTTGGCTGTTTAACTGCTTTGAAACAATGACATTGTAAAGCGCAAATAGGATGATTGGTGATATGAGATTATCACTGAAATCTGCACAGAAAGCGATTTAACACATGGCGTCAAGCTCTCGAGTGACACCTGTTGCTGCTAGAAGCTGCATAGCTCGCACTGTATATAAAGTAACATGTCCAAATCTCACAGAGTTCCTGAATCGAGAGAAACGTTTTAAGCTCCTACTGTTGCTTTAATGATTGATGCTTCACTATGAAATTAAATGCAAACCTTGTGTTTAAATCTTCAGATAAAACATTCTGCTATGTCTTTGTAACAGTTGATGGTGATAAACTGATTTATTTTCCCAGATGGTGAGGAAGGAGGAGCTTAACGTATCTGAGGGTATTTTGCTGAGCTGCGCAGAGACTGGCATAAGATCATTCAAGCTGAGACTGTGAGCGCACATACAATGATACTCCATTCAGTTATTCTGTTCTCCGGCTTTAGCATGTAAGTACCATCATTTCAATGCTGTCTTAATTATCACAATGAAGTATGTCAAGTCATTTTTAATAATTAAATATATGGTCTTATATGTGGCCTTAGTACATAAAGCGCATTATATGTTAACAAACTTCTTAAATGCTCACATTTCATCAGCATAGTCATATTTTGCGCCCTTTGAGACTATTTCACTTTTCTTTGCAGGTGTGAGTAATGGAGATACCATTACACCAGACAAAACACATGAGTTTCCTGCCAAGGGTTCAAGTGTTCATTTATCCTGCAGTTATTCTTCTGCGTGGTCTTTACTTTGGTACCGTCAGTATCCCGGATCAGCTCCTGAATTTCTTGTGCTTATTTCAGACAGTGCAAAAGATGTTAAGACATCTGATGTAGATCAAAGATTCACAACTGAGATCAGAAAAGACAATGATAACCGTGTGTATCTGGAGATCTCCTCTGCATCTGTGTCAGACTCTGCTGTGTATTACTGCGCTCTGGAGCCCACAGTCACAGGAAACACACACACACTGTACAATAACCTGAGAACACACACACACACACTGTACAATAACCTGAGGAAACACAACAACACTGCACAATAACCTGAGAACACACACACACACACACTGCACAATAACCTGAGAAACACACACACACTGCACAATAACCTGAAACACACACACTGTACAATAACCTGAGGAAACACACACAACACTGTACAATAACCTGAAACACACACACACTGTACAATAACCTGAGGAAACACACACACACTGCACAATAACCTGAGGAAACACACACACACTGTACAATAACCTGAGGAACACACACACACACTGCACAATAACCTGAGGAAACACACACACACTGCACAATAACCTGAGGAAACACACAACACTGCACAATAACCTGAAACACACAACACTGCACAATAACCTGAGAAACACACACACACACTGCACAATAACCTGAGAAACACACACAACACTGTACAATAACCTGAAACACACACACACCTGCACAATAACCTGAGGAACACACACACACTGCACAATAACCTGAGGAAACACACACACACACACTGCACAATAACCTGAGGAAACACACACACTGCACAATAACCTGAAAACACACACACACACTGTACACAATAACCTGAGGAACACACACACACTGTACACAATAACCTGAGGAAACACACACACACTGCACAATAACCTGAAAACACACACACACTGTACAATAACCTGAGGAAACACACACACACACACACTGTACAATAACCTGAGAAACACACACACACTGTACACTAACCTGAGGAAACACACACACACACTGGACAATAACCTGAGGAACACACACACACACTGTACAATAACCTGAGGAAACACACACACACACTGTACACTAACCTGAGGAAACACACACACACACACTGGACAATAACCTGAGGAAACACACACACACTGTACAATAACCTGAAACACACACACACACTGTACACTAACCTGAGGAAACACACACACACACTGTACAATAACCTGAGGAAACACACACACACTGTACAATAACCTGAGGAACACACACACACTGTACAATAACCTGAGGAAACACACACACACTGTACAATAACCTGAGGAAACACACACACACACTGCACAATAACCTGAGGAAACACACACACACTGTACAATAACCTGAGGAAACACACACACACACACTGTACAATAACCTGAAACACACACACACACTGTACAATAACCTGAAACACACACACACACTGGACAATAACCTGAAACACACACACTGTACAATAACCTGAGGAAACACACACACACACAACAATAACCTGAGAAACACACACACACACTGTACAATAACCTGAGGAAACACACACACACTGCACAATAACCTGAGGAAAAACACACACACACTGTACAATAACCTGAGGAAACACACACACACTGCACAATAACCTGAAACACAACAACACTGCACAATAACCTGAAACACACACACTGTACAATAACCTGAGGAAACACACACACACTGCACAATAACCTGAAACACACACACTGCACAATAACCTGAGGAAACACACAACACTGCACAATAACCTGAGGAACACACACACACTGCACAATAACCTGAGGAAACACACACAACACTGCACAATAACCTGAGGAAACACACACACTGCACAATAACCTGAGGATAACACAACAACACCTGCACACTGTGCAATAACCTGAGGATACACATTTAATAAATACTGCACAACCTGAGGATACACTACAACACTGCACAACAACAACAACACTGCACAACAACTGAGGAAACACAATAACACTGGAGGGAAACACAACACACACTGGACACATCTTGAGGAAACACTGAATCGTACATCACTGCACAATAACACTTTAGGAAACTTGCTACACAACTGCTCTGAAACACCTAAACACAACAACACTGCAGGCTAACAACCTGAGGGAAATACAACAACACTGCACAATAACCTGAGGATATGCACAACCTGAGGAAACAACACTGCAC